>JBBIGB010000018.1:12129323-12143988 GCA_037577075.1 Alestopetersius hilgendorfi | reverse complement strand
GTGTGTGTGTGTGTGTGTGTGTGTGTGTGTGTGTGTGTGTGTGTGTGTGTGTGTGTGTGTGTGTGTGTATGTGTAGCCAAGGGGAGAGGGGGGGGTCCACTCAAACAGTCCTGAGTCTTGTGGTAGCTGGCTGCACTGCAGAGCGGGGCAGCAGAGGGGAGAGAGCATGGGGAAGTGAAGGACAGGAGGAGAGTCAGTGAGAGAGAAAGAAAAAAAGGCAGGATGGTGTGACAGCAGAAAGGAGTTTGCTCCTTTAGGCTGTGCTGTGCTGCAGAGGGTGCAGAGTAGAGAGAAGCTGCTGTTGCTGCTGCTGCCACTGCAGCAGAGCTCACACTGAATCAGGGAGGGAAAAGGTTACAAAGACAGAGAGAGCACCTGTGCCTGCTCTAGGCAAGACGTTCTATCCACAGCCATGCTGGACCCTAGACCAAGTAAGTCTGATGATGTGCAGTTAGTTTGAAATACCACTTGAGATGACGAGATTCCAGTTTTTGGAAGCTACTAACAATCTTTTATTCCTCCAGGACCAGAGGAGCCAGAAGCAGCGCGGCACTCTGACTTCTCCATGGTGCTGTCTTCTGGAAATCTTCCTGCTAAACTTAGAGGCCTACATGCCTAAGGACTGTGCAGGGGGACTGGAGGAAAAGAGAAAGGAGAGAGGGAGAGGGAGGAGGAACCTGGGAAGAAGAGGAGGAGGGCAAGGGTGCTATATTTTTGGATGAGGGATCTCCTGAATTAAGGGCTGGTGGAATAAAGATGTAGTGTGAGCAAGTGGCAGAACAAGGAGCACGCTGTAGTGCTGCAGCAGAGAGGAGTGGAGCTGGACGACACACACACACACACACACACACACACACACACTCTGCAAGGCTGACTTCGCCAGGGAAGAGGGAGCCCACTGTCACCGCCCCAGGGCTGGGAAGGTATGGGACACATCACACATAGTGATCTTGTGTGTATTGTGCATGATTTTTTGTCTCTATAAAGTTTTCCAAGTGTGTGAATATGAAACACTAAGAGTGTCAAAAGAAAATTAGGAAGTTTGGGGGGTGCGCACTCTCAACCTCGCACAAATTTATCCAGAAAGGTCACTGGAGTGCTGTATTCGCTCTTTTAAAACGGCTTGTTTTCTATGTGATAGACTGTGTCTAAATAACATTTAGTTTAGTGGTACGTGGCCTGTTTCCTGGCACTCTTGTCCGCACTCCAGGCTGGCTAGCAAACGGCAGGAGCAGACAGGACCGCCTCTGAATTCTGTTTGAATATCTGGGACCTCTCCAAGGAAAATGCTGCCAACATTAGTTTCCATGTCATCAGGGGTTGACTGCACATAGGGGTCTGGTGGCCCAAGGAAAAAACTCTCCTGGGATTTACAAGTCACTAGATTAGATTATAACACCCAAGCAAGCCTGAGACATATCAGTTCATTAGTGGTACAGCCCTGTGGGGGCTAGGCCTTTCAAAGGACTCACGGCAGCTTTGATCTTGTCATAGTTGTGGGTATATCAGTGGATATATTGTTAGAAGGTACCTTCTGTTTTGTCACTAGATTGGTTGCACTTTTTTGGTTTCCATTGATAAGTTATCATGTCACCAAAAGGTATTGCTTTTCAAAATATCAAAATGTAATACATTTATTTGCTGGTTTGCAATAACTAGTTTATATTTATGAAAATAGTTAAATATTTGTGCCAATGTCTAAAATAAAGTCATAAAACTCCCTGCTGCAAACATAATATGAATTTTATCCAAACATTATTCTGAGACTTTTGCAAAACTGACTCATTGCTAAAAAGGTTAATATACTTTTTTTATATCAGACATTTTTAGAATTGGACAAAAAACTGTGAAAATCATTCCTCACAGAGTGTCCCAAAACGTTTGATATATTCTGCCTAATTTGTTAATTAAACCAATTCAATTGATTCCATGGAGGGTGGAAAATTGTCCTTTGTGTAATTGGATATTTCTGTGAGTGCCACCTAGTGGCAAGAAGCAGATTCTCCAACTGCCTGAGAGTGAAGAATGATTGCTTGATGCTTTCCCCCCAGCAGATTACCTTCTTTAATCCCTGTCAGTGTCTCTATATTATCCCAATGAATTTAGTTCTGTCTTTTTCTGTCTTGCTCAGCTGTCATGCCACATTATCCTGAGTTTTCTTTTTTTCATGCAATCTACTTAATAATCCTAAGTTCAGTACAACTTCTTAAATTCACTAGTGCAAGTCTCATACTCTAACTCAGACTACCTCAAGGGCTTGTAATTATTTCTAAACAGGGTAATGACAGAAAGCATTAACATTCTGAATCTACAAAGGAAGTTACTGACTACCCAACTACACTGACCACCAACAGGATATTCTCTGAACTCCCTCAGCTGCTTTCTTCCTCCTCTCACCTGCAGCACCCCCCCCTTTTTTCTCATCCTCCAGTGTTCAGCCCTCCCTCTCTTCCTTTGGGTGAAGTGTCTTTTCCCATGGACAAAATCCTCATTGATTCTGCTCCTCACCTGTGAGGCAGTCTGGGCACGTTTCCTGGGAAAAGTGTTACATTTGGGATCCTCTTAACAACTTTTTATTGGATCCTACTTTACCAAAGACCAACTGCCTTCATTTCATCGACAGCTCTCTGCACCTCAACCAGGATCTTCTGCAGGATTCTTTTAGGGACCTGAAGACATCTACTTGCATATTCTTCTAGCCTCCAAAGGGGACACAGTCTCAGACAGGAGCCTAGCATCTCCACACAGATCTTTAGAGCTACATCAGCAGTTGTCAGAAAATTAAGGCACAACTATCTCCTGCAACTGCATGGTCTGATCTCCTAATCCCCATGGTCCAATAGCCGATCATGGCCATTGTGAGTATCGATCTCTAGAGAAAGGGAAATTTTCCACATACTTGAATTTCTTTAATTTGTAGAACTACTGAGTGCATAGGCTCATTGAGGCTACAGATGTTTTTTCAGGCACATGAGATGGAACTTAAAAGGTGTCTCTGTGCTTGCATCAGTTTGTACAGGCGACTCTTTACATGTCGGCACTCAGGGTCTCTATGTGCAGTCTTTGGTGACAGAATGAGTGTTGGGGTGCTCTTGAGTTTGACACAAACTCTTTCTTCTTTCACAGTCCCCTAGGCTAAAAAGCCCCTTGAAGAGCAAGCCCTCTAATTAGGGTCAAACACACTCTTGAATGCCTGCCTGCTTGCCGTTTGCCACCCTGATACAACAAACTGAGTTGGCCTCTCTGAAGCTACCTCTGCACATTTCTTCAGTACTGTACAGAATTAAGAAAATGAGAACATAGAATTCTGATATCATGATATTAATATTGCCTCAGCTCTGACCAGTGCCAGCAGTAATTAAGTACACTTGAGTGCAATGTCCATCATTTCATCAAGAAGATGAGAATAATCAAAATTTGAGTTTAGATGATATAATCCAAAGACGGATATGGTAGAATAAGTCTATAAATATCTGGGACAGCCTGTGGAAAGAGACTGCCAGCAAAAGCAGCTTGTTCCATTTTTGGAGCAGTGGGTTGCATTTTTTCAGTCTGATCAATGGCATTGGCTGTTATGATATCAGGGTAGTGAGTGAAGCAGCTCTTTCTTCCAGTGGGCAAAGGGTGCAGGGAGGAATAAATGGGGAGATTGTTCTCCAGTCAGGATGCGACAGAGTTGCGGCCAAGCCCTTCCAAGCCTTTAATTAAAAGTCATTAACCTGAGCAAGAGAGAAAAGAGATCAGTATGATAGTTTTCTATTGTTATTCATTTGGTATTCAGATATCTGATGCACAAAGACTATTTACAGACAGCCCATGGAAACAGTGTAGCAACTAGTGTAGTAGCTGCAAAAATAGGAAATGCCCGTCATCACAGATTCCCCTCCCCCTCCAGTACATTCAAGAATTGACAAAAGCTCTTTTAACATCTTATCCATCCTCCTTAGACAGACACATAGCCCTAGAAAACATCTTCATGGAACTTGAGCACTGAACAGATTTATAATCTGCAAACCCTAGTGATTGAAATTGAAGCAAATACTTTCTGCTACTGCTGCCTCTTTTGCTACCAATTCTTTCCTCCTCCATGATGGCTTCATTTCTGTATTTTTAACATCTCTTTCCAGCTTTCCATAGATGATGTACCTATTGGCATATATGTTTTGGATTTCTGTTTTTATATGTACCAAAGAAAGATATATCACATCTATAAATATGTGTGAAATCCAGGTGAAATATGTGTGAAATCCAGGTGAAATATGTGTGAAATCCAGGTGAAATATGTGTGAAATCCAGGTGAAAGGCACCAGAGAAACTAGGGTTCACTTTTGGGATGGTCTACAATGTCAGTCAAAACTGAAGCATAGGCCTGAACCCGCTCACATTGTATTTTTCATCTTCTTCTCCATCTACATCTCTTTATTTCTTCTACACTTGACAGATGCCCTCTCGCTGTGGCACAGCAGTGCGGATCTTCATCACCACTCTATTTGCGGCTGTGGTGCTCTTTGCCATCCTGCTTGCCTACGTGACCGGTTATCAGTTCATCCATACGGAGCAACACCATCTCTCCTTCGGCTTGTACGGTGCCATCTTGTCGCTGCATCTGTTACTACAGAGTCTTTTTGCTTTCCTAGAGCACCGGCGCATGCGAGAGCCATCGCGGCCTTGCCACTTGCGTCGCACAGTGGCCCTCTGCATCGCTGCCTACCAAGAGGATCCAGACTACCTGCGCAAGTGTTTGCGCAGCGTGCGCCGCATTTCTTTCCCCGGCCTGAAAGTGGTGCTGGTGGTGGATGGGAACCGGCCTGAGGACGCCTATATGATGGACATCTTCCGGGAGGTGATGGGGGGAGCAGAGCATGCCAGCTGCATGGTGTGGAAGGGGAACTACCACAGTGACGGGGCAAGGGGTGCAGGGACAGGCTCAGTGAACGCAGAAGAGGCTGCGCGGGTGTCCAGGATGGTGCATAACTGCCGGTACTCCTGCATAATGCAAGAGTGGGGTGGAAAGAGGGAGGTGATGTACACAGCTTTCAAAGCTCTAGGCAACTCGGTGGATTATGTGCAGGTGAGTAAGACACTGTTTACATCTGGTTCTGGTCACTTTATGTGTCCATAATATCAGGATTATATCTGGATTTGGCCAAGCCACATAATAAAGCAAGTGTAAATGCACACAACACACATTTAAACCAGACATAAATGTGATTGCTCAAACAGGAAGTAGTTTGAGAGACACACCTGAGCCACGTTAAAGCAGAGTAAATGCATCCGTGTCTCCGAGAGACATTCTAGAATCAAAATTCCTTCCAGAGCTGTGACACCCCAGTTCTGCTTAAAAAGAAAACAGCCTGAGGCCTCAAATAAAGCACCAATTTTGTTAAACTGTACCTTGCCTTGTTGTTTTCAAACTGTCTTAACAATACAATGCTAAACCATGTGGTTCAAGGTGTCTGTTATTACTAGGAGCTGTTTTTATTGACCTTAGCAGCTTAAAACTAATTATGTTGCGTAAATTATGATTTGTCTTTAAATATAAAAAGGCTTTTGAACTAGAGACGCATTTGTCAGCGATGCATGTGATAAGGTGTAAATGGATATGTCCTCCAGAAAACAGAATGCTTCTTTAAAATAAGAGAAAACATGTTTTTGTATGAGAATAGGGGAAATTGCCTACATTAAAAATGTTAATGGTTGTAAAACAATCAGAAAGCCAGAAATATCTCTGCAGCAACTGTCATCTCTGTGTGTAGGCTTAAAAATACTTGTCAACATTAATGCTTTTTTCATTAACACCACAACAACTGGTGTCTTATATTTTTAGTCTATCGCCTGTTTAGAGCAGCTTCTTAAATTTCCATTTTAGCTCCTGCATTCATAATCACTGCTACATGGAGGTCAAAGTTCACTCCACTGCCCTATCACTTGTACCCTGAGCACACCTGTGTGCTGTCAGCAACCTCTCATTGCTCCTGCACAGCTGGTGATGGACAGCTGAAGAAAACAAAGAGAACTTCCAAACATCTGCTGCCGAACTTTTAGGCTCTCATACCTACAGATGTTCTCAATTTGTACAATTTAAAGGCAGTGTCTCTGATGCATTAAATCCTCTCGGAATCATTTGCTAGGTAAACTGAGGTACACCACAGTTTTTGCCAGAGGTCAGTTTTTGCCAGTTTTTGTTCAGAGAGACAGACTCACATGAATCTTCACTTAAAAATTCCTGTGATATCTAACATGTCATGACTAATGTGGGTTTTCCTGTTGTTTTATGCCTGTTGCAGGTGTGTGATTCAGACACCGTTCTGGATCCAGCATGCACCATTGAGATGCTGAAAGTTATGGAGGAGGATCCAGAGGTGGGTGGAGTGGGAGGAGATGTACAGGTGAGAATCAATTAGAAGAAATATAAAAAGCAACAAACAAAAAGTAAAAAAGATCCACACTCAAAAAATAATAGATCTCTTTACCAGGGATAACAACTTCACATGTTACATATTGCTACAGCAAAACGTTCAGGGCCAATCTCCAAATAAACTGTCCCTCATTTGTTTCAGATCCTGAACAAGTATGACTCTTGGATATCTTTCCTGAGTAGTGTGCGCTACTGGATGGCTTTCAATGTGGAGCGCGCTTGTCAGTCCTACTTCGGCTGTGTTCAGTGCATCAGTGGCCCTCTGGGTATGTACCGCAACTCCCTCCTCCAGCAGTTCCTGGAGCCCTGGTACCACCAGACCTTTCTGGGCAGCAAGTGCAGCTTTGGCGATGACCGGCACCTTACAAACCGAGTACTCAGTATCGGATACAAAACAAAGTTTACAGCACGCTCACAGTGCCAGACTGAGACTCCTACTCAGTATCTCCGCTGGCTCAACCAACAGACACGCTGGAGCAAGTCCTACTTCCGAGAGTGGCTCTACAATGCTCTTTGGTTCCACAAGCACAGCCTCTGGATGACCTATGAGTCTGTGGTCACAGGTTTCTTTCCCTTCTTCCTGGTAGCCACAGTGATCCACCTGTTCTACCGTGGACGGCTGTGGAACATTCTGTTATTCCTGCTAACGGTGCAGCTGGTAGGAATGGTAAAGGCCACCTATGCCTGTTTCCTGAGGGGCAGTCTGGTTATGATCTTCATGTCCCTCTACTCTCTGCTCTACATGTCCAGCCTCTTGCCAGCTAAGATCTTCGCCCTGTTGACCATTAATAAAGCAGGCTGGGGCACATCTGGGAGGAAAAAGATTGTGGTGAACTTAATTGGGGCTGTTCCAGTGACTGTGTGGGGAGCTATACTGCTCGGAGGGGTGGTTTACACTATTTACTGTGAGACACAGGAGCCCTTCAGTGAAACTGAGAAGGTCTTGCTCATTGCTGGGACTATCCTCTATGCCTGCTACTGGCTCATACTCCTGGTGCTCTACTTAGCTATAGTGGCAAAGCGCTGTAACAAGAGGGAGGAACAGTATCATCTGCCGTATGCGGAGGCTTAGAATGTCCTTCTCCAACATTACTTCAATGGTGCTGCCAGGCATTATCTGGGATTGGTTTAAAACTGCCCTCTCCTCCTATGGTGCTACTCTCCTTGTCGTGTTTTTCATGACACAAAGGTCCACTTATCTGTACTACAAGACTGTCAGGTATTTTGCAACAGCAGTCACTTACTGATGGCCCTGCAACTTACTTGCTGAGCGAACTGTGCTTCTCAAATACAAAGCACACATCAGTGGAAATGTTCAGCTGCAGTCCTAAGTACAGTTTATGTGGAGTCAGAGTTGGTCAAACATGCGCCAGCCATGAGAGAGGACCCTGGGTTAGACACTGCACAGACGTTATCTCCCAAAATCAAGTCTTATGTTGCTTTGTCGGGTTGCTTTGTTTTTTTTTAATGGTTGACAATCTGACAGGTATCAGTGCTGTTTAATTGTATTGAATGCAGTGATAGAAAAGTAGGTCAAACAATACTGGGTTTTGTCCTATCACAAAGTTTCACATCATAGGCTTTAGTTCATTCTATAAATTTTAGTTTCTTATTGACCAAGCAGCATTGAGTTCATCCAACACAAATTGTTTTGGGAACAACCAAAGAAATTTAAATATATTTAACTAAATATATTATTCACATGTGTATTCCCTATTTAGAATAGCTAGTCATGTTCTATTTCCATGTTACCTGTTACACATTATTCAGGAAACTGGAGACAGGACAGTTTAGGTATAAATATCATCATAGAGTCCATGAAGGACATGAACAGTGGCTGTGCAAACTGAAACTTGAATGTGCAAAGACGACACATTATTCTGTCTGTTTACAGGCTTTGTTTTGTAAAAGTGCAGGTAAAGATTTTAATTAGCTAGATTTCCATTTGTAATCAGTGCTGGTAGTTTTCTCCTTGTACTTTCATAAGCAGAGTAATAGTTAGATAAATTATTTTAGAAGTCTATGATTAAGTTGATTATTTATTGGATATCACTGTGCAATTGGCTAATTTTTTACAATTGCTGGAAACTGCAGTGTTCATGCACATTAAGAAGTAATGTTATTTTAGACTATATCTGTCCCGTGCACACAGAATAACTAATTACATTTTTATCCATCAGCAAAACTAACCTGGAGTAATACAGAACTGCATTCCTATGAAAATACAGCATTTTAAGTATATAAATAAGAATTTTAAATATTTGCTGCTCTGGCATTCATGCAGGGTCTATGCAGAGCATATTATTTTCCATTTATTGAACCAACCCAGCTCAGTTTTTTCAGTGCCAAACATGTGGGTATGGTGATCGGACCTCTGCATACAAGAGTGGCCTCCGCACTCATCCTCTCGGAAAACAGACACACACTCAGCAAGATCTGGCAATCTTTCAGGGTCTGAAAACAAGAACACTGCGACTAGTGTGCTTGGATGTTTATAGACTAATTTATAGACTAAGTTTGTGAAGTGACTGTCCCCAGCTCTTACAGGTGCTGTGTTGAAAATAGACACAGGGTTAAAAGCCCTGTTCGACATTGGTAGACATTTCTCCTAGGGTGTAAAATGAGAATTATTGAAAATGTGCATAGTGTGTGAGAACAACTAGTTTAGTCTATAAAATCAGAGTCGCATTAAAAGAACATTTGTGGCAGCCAATGATGAGGCTCCAGTCCCTGTGTCTGTTTAGTTCAGGATATGTACATTTGGTTTACCATTGAAATTACAGCCATGTGCAACTTTCCAATCTGAGGTTCGGTCCAATGTTGATTTCGAAAGGGTCTTTAGTTTTTCCTTAGAAATTTTGTTAGTTTGCACCAAAAGATAGTTGGTGTAGTGTTTATTTTACTGTCTCAAATCAAATACCATCCATATTTTAATATAAAAGATTATTTTGAATAAGTCCAAGAATACTGAGATCATGGTCACTATGTTTTTTAAGTGACATACTTTACAACACTGTTTGAGAACCAGGCCCTGGAGTGTTATGATCATTTTAACTGTTTGACAAAATGTGAAACATAAAACTAACTCATTTTAGAATGCTCTTTGTGTTTTGAGGAAGTTGGGAAACTATCCACTGAACTATTCCAGTTCAAAACTAAGCAGGGGCCAGTCAACTGCCTGTCAACCGCCAGTGCACAACACAAAACCTGCAATAGGCAACAGACACTGTAAAGTTTAATTCATTTTATCAGACTGTCAAGGATTCCTTTCTTTTGTATACACAACTGAAAAAAGCAGTCATACTGTTTGACCTCATATGCATTTATTGTGTAAATACTTAAATGTGTAAAAGAACCATTTTTTAAACTTTTATATGATTACTGCAACATTAATCGTTTATTTTTGGAGATCAATACTACACCTTTAAATTGTATTTTGTTTTTTTTACATATATAAAAATAAACCTTTTCTGATCAGTCAAATGTTTGTCCTAGCATCTGCACACACATTTACACTACTAGAGTAAATACACAATACAAATGATCCAGTATATTCATACATCAAGGACTCACCACCAGCTTGTTTATTAGGTTCTGATATTTTACTACATTCAGTAATTCAGCCTTTCAAACATGCAGACTTGTTCCATGTCCTGGGATGATTTCTGAGGTGCACTTTCAACAGCTCATCCACCTACATGTCACAAAAGTGTCAGTAAAAAGAGAAGCACCCACCAGTCCTGAGAGAACGCTGTACTGTCAACAAAGTTCTGAGAGTATACATTCTGACAACTGTACAGATATAGGTACATTTTAGCTATTTGCTAAACTTTCTTGGGCACATTAGTAATGATGGGTTTAGGACGGGTTTTAAAGATCAGCTTCTTTTTGATAAGTGCAGAAACAGAGTAGGTGGTTGGTTTCTCTTGGCTACTTTCCATGGCTACCTCATCATCCTGAGGGAGGCCAGAGCGCTTCATCAGGACAGCAAATGGTTTCTCCAGTTTGACCTGCTTTCCATAAAGGATGTGATGCCCCACAATTAGCACCGGAACACCCTTGGACAAAAGAAGGAAAAAGCAACCTTAGCCTGTACGAACAAACACTGAATGTACTGAAAAGCAAAAAAAAAAAAAAAGAAAGGCAAAGGCAAAATAGTTTCTTTTCTTAATTTTACAGGTTCTTTTATATTTTTCTGGTACACGTTATCTGGTCTAAATTGTTTGTAAACCCAAGAAAAAAACATATTGTGATACACTATATTGGCAAATGTATTAGGACTGGAGTTGGTACCTCTTTGCAGCTCTAACAGCTTCCACTCATCTTGTAAGGCTTTCTACAAGATTCTGAAGTGTTTGTGTATTTGTGCCCACTCATTCTGTAGAGCATTTATGGGGTGCAGCACTAATTTTGGACGAGAAGGCCTTGCTCGCAATCTCCGTTCCAGTTCATCCCAAAGATGTTGGATGGGGTTGAGGTCAGGGCTCTGTGCAAGCCAGTCAAGTTCTTCCACATCGAATGTCTTGTCCAGAAATGTCTTTATGGACCTTGTTATGTGCACTGAGGCACAGTCATGCTAGAACAGAAAAAGTGCTTCCCTAAACTGCATCCATAAGTTGGAAGCATGGCCTTGTCCAAAATGTCTAAGTATACTGAGGCACAGAGAATGCCCTTCACTAGAAATAAGGGACCTAGTCCAAACCCTAAAACACAGGTGTGTCCCAATACTTTCGTCCATATAGTATATGAATAATATAGTGTATGAAAAAGCCTTGAAATGATTTTTCTGTTATTTCACAAGGACCGATCATTGAATGCCATTGTATTTATCTCGAGTTCCCCATATAGTTAAATACATTTTGTGCCCTACCTTTAAACAAATGTATAGTACACAGAGTGGTGGTGTGTAACACCAGTAGACTTACCTCTTTTGTGTAGTGGAGGTCTCCCATAAGATTTCCAGCCAGCCCAGAGTTTTGTCTTGACACCATCTCTCCTTGCAATTCCACCAACAACCACTCAGGAGGACCTTTCTCAGACTTGCTGCAGAGAAAATTGCCAGTTAAATTGCTTTTTATGTTATGATATCTTCTTATGTTTTCACTGCTACATTGCTTAGCATGTATCTTAGTCAAGTCAGGTAGGTTTATCATCATTTCAAAAATATACACACAGTGAAAAGAAACAACGTGCCTCCAGTACTGTGGTGCAACACAAGAACAGAAACAGAACAGCACAAAACCTGTGCAAAAAAGTGCAGGAAGGAAAAAGAGAGTCCAAGGGGGGAAAAACAAGAGCAACAAAACAAACAGACAAGACAACATTTAGTGCAACCGACAATAGCTACAATACTAGTCTGAATAAATACAGTATTATGACACATACTGTAATCTAGCAGCAGAAAGTTACATGTGCAGAAGTGCGGAACAGAGAGCAACATGTGCAAAAGTGGAAAATACACTTACAGAGACTCAGGCAAAAGTGCAGGAAAGAGTTACATTTGCAAACATGCAGAACAGATGTAGACAGCACTAAACAGTAATTGTGCAAATATAGCAACAGCCGGACAGAGAAAGTGCAGTATAATAAACAGAATGGTATTTACAAAGGTAACAACTCTATATTGTCCGCAGTCATAACAGCTTCTGGGTCCCATTTTCTTAGAATTTGAATAGTATGTTTGTCAAACCTACCTTGAGATGACTATCTGAACCATGGTGACGCTGGTTTATCAATACAAAGTACAGGTCTGGAGAAGTCGGACCAACTAACGTTACTCAAAAGGGGATTTAAAAAAACGGAACATATTTAAGTCGCTAAAATCTTTTTGGAGGTTACCTAAGGGTTTGCCAGACAAATAAAAGACAGTTGCCCCTTCATAAATCCAGAATAAGCAGTAAGGAAAGTGTGTACGCGTAGAGATTACGCTCTGAGCCTGACTGTGCATTCAGATCTCCCAGCCAGTTTCCCGCCAGTCCGAGCGTTTGGCAGGAGCTACTTTAGCGGGATTTCAAAATAAAAGCTAGTCCCAAAGAAAATTACTCATTTTACTTTTATTTCATGATCACATTACAGTCAGTAGTAACAGTTAATCAATTTAAGCTTTTTCATGTTAATATGGCTTGCGCATGGACAGCAGTCAGTAATTTATTTAAGTATCGTTTCTATATCAACGAATTGTGAAAAAACAGAACACTTTTTTTCAATTTTACCAACAATTTAACTCATGTTTAGAGGTAGAACACTTCATGACTTAATCAAATAAAACAACAAAATAGAAAACAAATAAAATGAAACAAAAACAAATATAATAAGGAACAAATACATACGATGTTGTTGTCATAGATGTTAAATACATACTAACAATAATGTATTACAATGTATCATCAGTGAATTGTTAAAAACCACAACACGTTGATTACAAACAGTTTAGCTTATGATTAGCATTAAGACTTTATAAAGACTTTATAAGCTGAACCATTAAAAAAAAAAATAGAAAACAAAGAAATAATGACTAAAAACATACCATGTTGCCAGAGGTATCAGATGCACACACAAAATAATGTATTGCATCCAGACGTATTATCCATATCTGCTAAATCCGCCTTCCTTTAAAGTTTAAACATTTTTTAAATGGATTTTCTATATATTATTTTATGTCTTCCATTATTTTTAATTCTAATTTTATTCTATTGCCATTTTAATTTTATTCCTGTAAAAGCACATCAAATGTCCTTTAATGACTCTTTTGTTAGTTATCTTCATTGAGACTATCTCTACCGGTCGACCAGAGGGTTCTGCTTTAGAGTTTTGGTTCCTCTCGAGGTTTCTTCCTCCAGCTTTAATTAGTTTGTCTTGTTCACCAAGAGCTCGGACCTTGTCTCTGTAAATCTGCTTTGTGACAACATTGGTTTTAAAAAGCGCTGAAAAAAACAGTATTGAATAAAATTGAAAAGTCATTTAATCCCAAAAACAACTTTCGAGAATTGGCCTAGTGCTAGTGGCACCACTGAGGTACCCTTGAGCAAGATACCACCGACACACTGCTCCCTGAGTGCTGCAGTCCTACCTACCCACGTGGGTAAAATGCAGTTAAATGCAGAGAAATAATTTCACACTGTTGACACGGTGTGCTGTGTGATGTTCATGCATGACTGTGAGGGGCCACTTCACTTTAACACCCACTCCTCAGAGGCGCTGGTTGAGGTAATGCGCATGCGCGGTTAGGTTCCTCAGTGTCAGCGCTGAGCTGGAGCTGGACAGTGGACATGGCGGCCACAACTCCTCTAAAGGTACGAAGAACAGAACCTCTTCTGTTTAACACTGAGAACTAACATTAGTGCCGCTCTATTTACTCATGGGGCTAGAGTCTGGCGTTAATGTGACTGTAGCCAGAACGTTTGTTCCCCTGGTAAAGTCTGACAGCCAACACAGCCCGGTGTCTGACTACTGTTTTTAGCAAAAAGCTACTAGCCTTTAGCATTAGCAGTGTGTACAGTTAGCCGTGCTGTGCTAACAGCCGTCCTGTGCCAGGAATGCCACGGAGGCACAGCCAGCACATGCAGACAGTCACATGCACAGTAAAGGAACAGCCGACGACGTGTTTATCTCAGCATTTCAATCACTGAATTAGCTTTCTATTTCTTAAAGTTAGCTAAAGGCACAAATGCAGATCCCTGCTGCAAATGTAGGTTCACCCAAAAGGTTAAATGTAGTGGGTTTCTGGCCTTCCTTGACAGCTGGTTGATCTGACGTAAATTGAATGAGCTAATACCTTTATCCTTGTCAAATAAGTAAAATGCATAGCATTATTGAATACCAAATTTGCAACTGCAAAATGTATTTTGTAGCTTTAACACAAGCTCGCAAATGACATCTCTGTTTCTGGTGTTAATATTGTCTTAATAATGACGTTTGTCTTAGCAGTCACTGAGGTTTCTCAGTGACATGTTGCAAGGTGCACTGGGGGCATGTGATCTCCTGAGAAAGGGCTGTATGACTGCTAGGACTGTTTTAGGAATACCCTCATCCTGCTCATATAGTAGCTACACAAGCATACAGGAGCATAAAAGGGGGGGAATAATGGTTTGTCCAGCAAATCTGGGCAGATGTACATGAACTTGAAGACTAAAAGGCTCATATGTTGTTTACTCTAGAGCCGCCTCTCACAGGCATGAAGCTTCACATTCCTCAGTGTTCAAGCCTACTAAATTACCTGCTCGTCCAGGTTAGTTGCCTTGGGATATA
>JBBIGB010000018.1:12096343-12107399 GCA_037577075.1 Alestopetersius hilgendorfi | reverse complement strand
CCCCCCCCCCCCCCCCCCCCCCCCCCCCCCCCCCCCCCCCCCCCCCCCCCCCCCCCCCCCCCCCCCCCCCCACACCTATCAGGACACCTGTTTCTCAGAGTTTGGGCTAGGCCTGTTACAGTGAAGGCTAATCTTAATTACACATACCAAGACATTTTGTGGACACAGCTGTTTCTCAGAGTTTGGGCTAGGCCTGATACAGTGAATGCTACTCTTAATTCAGCATACCAAGATATTTTGTGGACACAGTTTGGGGAAGGCCCTTTTCTATTCCAGCATGATTGTGCCCCAGGGAACAAAGCATAGAGCCCTGACCTCAGCCCCAACCAACAGCTTTGAGATGGACTGGAACAGAGATTGCAAGCCAGGCTTTCTCATCTAACATCAGTGTCTGATTTCATTAAAGCTCTACAGAATGAATGGGCACAAATTGTTGCAGAAACTCCAAAATCTTGTGGAAAGCTTTCCAAGAAAAGTGGAAGCTGTTATAGCTGCAAATGGGGCCAACTCCAATGCAATATCATTAAAGTCCCTGTTGGTGTTTTGTTGTCCCAAAACCTTTGTCCATACAGTGTAAAACTAGCGTGACCAGATTTGGAGCTTGTGGAAAAGAGGACACCTTCTTGGGGTGGGTTTATACAAATGTCTACGAAAAGCACAGGTATTTTTTTTATTAAATCGTCAGTGAATTTACAGTGGCATTTAGGCGTTTTGGATTGCAGATATCAAGCGCCATTTGCTTCTTGAAACCAAGAAAACCGATGACATGATTGGTGCTAGCGTTCCTGACCAATTAATTTTTTTAAAGGTTTAGACGAACAGCCAAAGACGGTAGGCTGAGAACGTGCAGCAAGATATCAGGTAGATATTCGAAGTGCCAAACTAGTCATCTCCTGTAGTCTATGTCTGTATATCACTTTTGCCCATTGATTATTTTTATCTGATGTTCTTGAGATCAACTACATTTATCCTCTGTATCTTTCTTTTAACGAGGTATGACAGGACAGGGTCTCAGAAAGACTAGCTTCAATGAGAAAACCAATTCTCTATGATCCGCAGAGTCTGTATCTATTATACCTCGACTTGGAGATAAATCAAGCCTTTAATGAATTTAAACTCAACAGATGTTCTTCATATGGTGCCTGTAGTTGTCTGGGCATGGTCCATGTAGTGAATAAGGTGACCAAAGCCGAGACGAGCCACTGACAGCTGAGAACAGGGGATGTGCAGACCAGGAATACTGAGGGCCACAGATTGCAGGGCTGGGGTCAGAAGGGTCTTTAAACAGTTTGTTAAATGCACATAAGAGCCCCCTGATCACCAGTGCAGAAACTGTTTTTGTTTGAGAGAACCATTAGATTGCGTTATGGTTTCCAACCTTGCGCTGTAAGTTACTGTGCTTAAATGGCCTAAAATGAATGCACACTGACCTTGGAAAATGTCATTTTTCAATAGTAATCTACACTTAATATTAGGAAATCAAAAAAAAAAAGCAGTTACATGTACTTGGCACATAAACTACTAACAAAAAAGAGGTCTGGGAAGCTCCACCTACCCCCGTCATCATAATATTCAAAGACAAGCTGCTTAAGACTGTTTAAAGTACATCTCACTTTACAAAGTAGCTTATAACAGCTAATTACTGTAAAATCCAGCTACTTTTTCCTTTTTTCCATTTTTATTTTTTATTTTTTCCAACACTACTGAGAGGAAGCATAAAAACTGACTTCTGCATTGTGCTTTGGAATGTGTTACATATGCTGGCCCTAACTGGCTGGGAATGGAGGCGTCTGGGCTAAATATAGTCTGTGTCTGCTCACTATGCAGCACCTCGCAGTGCACAAAGCCTACCTGCAGGCACGGTGATGGTGGTGATGCAGCCTGGTGCTGCAGCCAAAGCTCATCATATGTCATATGAATCTGTGACACTCCTGCTTTCTGATTTACAGTCAAAATCCCAGCATCACTGCATCAAAATGTACATTCTGACCTCAAAAAAATTTGCCCTGGTTTGGCTTTGCATTTCTGATGTGTTGAATGAAAATGAATCAGATAATTCTGGTGTAAAATCCCATGTATGAATTTAAACTGATATATCAACCTCATGATAACAATATGTGAAAACGTAATGGGATAAAGCAGTAAGCTGGGAGAGGATGTGCATTATACCCACATAAAGTACTTTATTTCAAAGCCTATGATTATTGGCTGATTATTAATAAAGAAGCTGTTTAGCCTGTTAACATGATCAGCCTAATCCTAGCTAAGACAGTAGGAGTTTTCACTTCATCTATCAGTTACTCAGTGGTTCTTGATGTTATTTTTGATTAAGTGTAACTTCATGTTCTGTCTAATAATACATCACTTCATTCGGATGGCACATCTGATTGGTTGAGAAACATTATACCCGTACACCAGTAGAAGAAAACAGCTATGTTGTAGTGCACAGATGTGAGTCTGCTGCTGCATAGTATGATTGTTCGCTCATTGTCGTAAGCTAGTGTTTTTCAACATTCTTGTTTCAGTTAGAACAGTTATTTACTGTATTAATTTAGACTTCATATTTATAGGCCTGGCCATCATCCCTTTTTGCCCAGTTCACTTCTATACATTGTTGACATTATTCCAATAAATGCAGCTTTAGGAGACGAAACTTGCCGTGAGCAAATATAGAGACAACTCAAATGAAACCTCAGGCCACATCCTCCCTCATATCCATCCTCTCCTCCAAGCCCTGCACTCGTCTTTTCTGTTGTTTTCATGCATCACGTTTTGCTCAGTATAGTTCCATTACATTTTTGGCCACATTTAAATGAATGCAGTTCTGGTCATTAATACTTTACCCTACACCCACAAAGCTTCATATGGCACAGACTGGCCACTTTTTTGTGAACACCAGCTCATCTGGGGCATACATGGCAAAGTTGCTTCTGGAATTAGTTTATGTTGTTCTTGTATCTGTGAGTCTGTGCTGTCATTTTCCTCAATATAGTTTTCTATATTGTTAAACTTTACAGTCTTTATCGTTCTATTTTTATTTCACTGAAGCAAAATCATTGGTTGTTTACATTACAGAATGTCGTTAAACTTCTCCTCTGAGCTGCTTATCCTAACCAGGGCTGCAGGGGGTGGAGGGGTGTTCTGTTGGAGCAAAAGGTGAAGAAACACCCTGGTCACCAGTGGGGACACACACACATTCACATCTAGGGAAGATTTAGCACCTACCTAATGCCTTTGAACTGTGGGAGGAAACAAGAGCTCCCACACAGGCATAGTTCATACTTCACACAGAGACGACCCTGGCCAGGAATTGAATCCCGGACCTTCACTGAGACACAGGGGCCAAAGCATCAACAACTGTGCCTTCATTGCCGCCCTGTGGTTAAACATTGAATTCTTAAGGTTGTGCAAGGACCTCTGTACAACTAGACAATGAACAAAAGTGATCATACAGTGATTATGTTCGGCATGCCTGTCCTCCTCACCAAACAAATACATCCGTTCCCAGAACAAAAATATTGTAGTCGCTAATAAAAACAATAAAAAACTGTTTAGTTAATGTATTATAGACATACTTGTTAATGCAAACATTTTTATTAACATCTGATTTATTACATTCATCTGTTCAATAATGGTAGACATGTAACTTCTCCTCTTTAACAAACTGAAAGATTTATCTAATTAAGTCTCTACTCATAACTACATACTATAAAAAAGTAAAGTGGCCTCTTATAGTTACACATGAACACAGCACAGCACACAGTGTGAAATTCTTTCTCTGCATTTAACCCATTCATCAAGTGAAGCAAGGGGCTGCCACCAATGAGGGGTGCCCAGGGAGCAGTGTGTGGGGATGGTTCCTTGCTTAAGGGTACATCAGTGATGTCACTAGCAGTCCAGGGATTTGAGCCCACAACCCTCTGCTCCCAGGACAAACTCCCTAACATCTAGGCCAAAATAAAAGCATCTCAGCAGTAAAAACGGGGTGAGTCAAAACCCAGGGTCAGTTTTGTAGGAAATCCTGTACAAATACTAGTCTTTAAAACTGTGATGATGCAACAAGCTTAGATCTTAGATTCTTTGCCATCTTCCTTTATTGGCTGCCGACTAACTGTTGGTCAGATACCACAAGATGTGATACTGCAGTCTGAATGATTAACCCCTGATCTACTCGGGCTAAAATACAAATGAGGGCTCGTTGGAAAGGTCTCCTGAAGATCAATTGAACAGTGGAGGCTCAACCCAGGTGCGGAATTCGAAAAAAGTACTTCCAGGTCGGCTACAGCCTACTCTGAGTCCCCTTGTGTATTTATTGCCACAAAGTATGTGTTATATGGTTTTTAGTACACTATTGGTGTAATTAAATAACTCTGCATGAACATTAACATGAAGTAACTGACTATGGAACACAGTCCTCAGGTTGTTTGTCCCGTGTTGAAGGTGACTTCATGATTAGAGACATGATTAGAGTGTGACCACTGAGGAAATAAAGTTATTCTAGCTTCTCCCATTTCCTGCTCTGGTCTCTCTCGAGTCTCCTGCGTCATTATTCCTGCAGCAGAGCAGCTGGGTGGCCCGGGACACGTAGAACACTGGCCCAATACAGAGTCCGAAATTGGGGAGAACCCCAAATATCTCCAGCATGTTGCAGAGGAGCCCATTCAGGTCTTGGTACCCGATTGACTGGAGCATCAAGAGAAAAGGGGCTAAGGCCAGTACAGGCAGATAGGTTATAATGGAGGGCACTATTACAGCTAGAATGTTCTTTAAAGCTCTCTTCTTCATAGATGAATCACGTCGCTGATCCCCAGGTATTTCTGCACCTGGGCCCTTTTTGCACAGCACCCATACAATGCCCAGTAGACAGGCCAGCATTAGGAAAAAGAGAATATTAAGGATAAGGGACAAGGCCAGAGCCATGATGCCGAGGGTGTAGATGTAGGTAGCCACAGCCATGATGATGGTGAGCAACCAGATGAAGGCTGAGCAAGCAGCTCGGTACTCCCACTTCCCTAGCCGCATGAAGACCACAGGGTGGGAGGCAGCCACATAGCGCTCGATGCACATGCTGGACAGAAGTAGGGGGCAGCCAAAGAAACAGAGGATGGAGAAGGTGTGCGAGAGTCGAAGAAGCAGCCCAGAGCGTGACCTTATCGTACTGTAGATGTCTAGCGGTATGCTGAGGCAATAGAGGATACCAAGCACAGCAAGGTTGAGGCCTAAAACCTCAGAGGGCGACAGAGCCCTCCTGTTCTTCAGGAGCAGCCACAGCAAGGCAACGTTTAATGGAAGGGCAAGTACTAGTAGAAGAATCTGAAGGGGTAAACGGGAAGAAGGAGTACCATGTGTGTTACATTCAGCTATAATCTCAGATAAAGAGGACCCAGTGTGTGCAGGCCCTGATAAGTTGGTTGGGAAGGAATCTTGATATCCAGATATGGTGCTGGTTTGATTGGTGTCATTAAGCATGGCGAGTAGCTCTTCTGTAGGAAGAAAGTTTAGCTCAACATCTAACAACAGGAAAGATTTTTAGAGCCATTAAATGCAAGAAATGCTTGAATACAAATATTTACAGATTATTTATTCTGTTTTTTTCCACTGTGCAATTTGAAGGGCAGAACAAAAGCAGAACAACACTGAAAACAACATTAGGCTCTAAATACTGACCTTTTCTTCCAGTGTACAAAATTACAAAGATTAATCTCCTTTTGTCTTCTTTTTCAAGCTTAACAATGTTTCTCTGTCTTTACGTCCTTACAGCAGGCACATCAAACTGGCCTCCTTCTGAATGTGGCTCGGTGGAGAAGAGTGCTTTCCTTCATCAGCTGAATTCAGTTCACGAAGGCCCTGCTCGTTTGCTGATCAGTTGATTGGGATGTGAGGCAGATCTGCAGCACTGTGTCTCTGACAGTTGACTGGCATTCAACATATGAGTCTTATAAAGTAGTTTCTACATGAAGCATTTGAATGTTGGTGATAGACCACTGAACACACTTCCATAGCAAATGCTAACCACGAATCTACATAAATCACCAGGTGCCTCCTGTTCCAATTAGACACACACTACGGAGCTGCTCATGCCATGTGGGTGACACTTCATTCATACAAATATTTAAAAATATATATTTATATATAAATGTTCAATGACACTTATTTATAAATGTCATTGGAAACATTGAGGGGGTTAAACCCATAATGCAGCTATATGAAACTGAGGTGGGCTCTAAAGACATGTGAAAGTATGGGAAAGTAATCTTTAGTTTTATTCAGGTAGCTAATTGCAGCAATATAACAAATTAAGATACCACTAAATTAATAATACCACAAAAAAATGCAAAGCTTCATTTTTTAGTGGGTCAATTTTGAAGTAAAAAGCAGCTGCTCACAACATACACTTTCATCTTTAACAATGAGTGAGTCATGAAAACAATTTAAGTGTCCCACCACAATTGAGACTAAACACCAACCAATGACAGGCAGGTAAGTATTTAACCTACAAACATCTTTGAATCTAAAGCTTTCCTAAGTTAAGAATATCCTCAGATTTTGTATTTACAATTGATAGCTAAAAGATATTGCATTGAAATGTTCCATCACGAAATCAACATTAAACAGGCACCCCACAAGTGGGATCAACAATATATACATTATATATTTGTAAGTGAAAATAATTTAAAAGACTTTTGATTGCTTTTACATAGAAAAAAAAACAAAGTGCTTCTCCATTGGTCACAAGGACCATTTTAGTCTCCATGCCCATTTGGGTCTGAAATTTCCTCCATTCTGTGAAAGAATTCCTCCAATTCATGAATATTGAAGTACAGTTGCCATGGCCACATCCAGCGTGGTCAATATTTGGGACAATTTGTTTGTGGTGCCATCATTATCCATCTATGGACGCGTGACAGGGGGGTGGCGCTTAGCCTTGGCATTGGGAGGAGTGGAAACATGCAGGTAGACTGGAGTTGTGGGGCTAGCCTGGGGGTTTGGAGCTGTTTGGACCCTCTGGAGCACCAGGTGAGGGTAGACCTGGCTGTCTGTGTGATAAACACCAGGATGTGGGCTCCTCAACAGGCTCTCCTGGCTCCTGTGGTTAAGGAAAAAGGTCATGAGATTTGGATCCATACAGCAAGAACTCTGTATAACTGGGCATTAGAGCTGCACATTATTTCAAAACATAAAACACAACACAAGTGAGTTTTCATCTGCAGTATCTAGGTGAGGAGTTTCTCTATGAAACAACCTCCTCACCTCTCGTACCCTTGGTTCTCGTAGCCTCTGGTGGCTCCTGGGTAAACAGGGCTACCGGGGGCCGCTGTTCGCTCAAAACGTTGCGACACATTGAAGATTTTTGGAGGCGGGAAAGCTTCCCAATCCAGCTCCTCCCTGACTAACCAAGAAGGGCTCCTCTGGGATCTTGAATGCCGTTTTTCTCTTCTCCTGTGCATCAGTGAGGACAACAGAGGCTGATTTAGAATTAACATACAAATGAGTTTCTAAATAACATTTTGTGTATTGTGTTTTCAAAGACTGTACCTTTCAGACAGTATTGCTTATAACGATTAATAGTCAGTATTTGTATAAGAACAGAAAAAAAATCAATTGCCACAAAGCACACTTGTAATAGAAACCATTGGGCTGGTGACCTTTGCTTGGATTAAAAGCATTTGCTTGGATTATATCCCTTTAATTGTAAATGGATCAGAATGACTTTTCCGGAATTAATCTGGAATAATAAAACTCTAACCTGCTTCTGCCGGCCCGACGTTTCTCCTTCTTTTTGCTTATGCGCTCCTGGATGCAGCAAACAATGAAGGACACAGTCATGACCAGGATGACCACTCCACTGACCACAGACACCAGCAGGGCCATGCGCAGACCTTGGTCATCTGGCTTTGGGATGCCTGAGGGGGGAATCATGCAGACATTCAAGTTTTAAAGCTACTTTTTTAGGGTCTGTGTCCCACATTTTTCCTGCATATTATTTATCCCTGAGGTCCACTTACGTACCAAAAACAGTCACAGTTTATTTATACATAAACATTATACAACATCTTGTTACCCCTTAGAATTAAATGGGCTCTTTTGGGCCGCTGATATATGAACTCTTTTCTGGAGTTTTACCCTGTTTTATGCAGTTTGAATTTAAACACTCTTTATTATATCAGTGTGAATAGACAAGGCAAAGCTGCTATAAGCTGAATATGAAATTATCAGTCCTCATGTAAGGCAAAAACAACATGTACATGTGCTCTAGACTGAAACTAACTTACTCTCACAGACAGGCAGGTAGTTGCTCCAGCGGGGGACACCTGCACGCATGGTGCATGTGATCTTCTCACTGCCCACCAGCTGGTAGCCTTCTCGGCACCAGAACACCAGGATCGAGCCAACAGACACGCCAGTGCCCTGCTCAACATAGTAGGATCCTCTCCGTGGAGGAAGCAAAGACATGCAGCTCAAGTCACCTGTGGACAAACGAACAGACGAGATTCAGAGAGAGAGGCAAACAGACCAAGATGCAGAAACAACAAACACATGGACAAATACAGATATGATAATGAATTAACTTTAGAGAATGATTTATTACAGTCAATCTCTACTATATAGTTCTTGGCTTGAACATGTTCCCATGTTTTTATTTCCAATACTTATACCAATGTTGAACTTATTGACCAATACCAAGTCAAATATTTACTTAATAAAAACTCAAATGAGCTGCTTTCAATGGAGTCACTTTGCTGAAAATGAGCATATATAAGTGGGCTGGCATTCTAAAACTATTCAAAACCTTTACTACTGAACTAAATGACAAGATTCACAGCTAACAACATGAGATCTCAAAGTGAGAGTGGGAGACAGAATAGATTTGTTACCGGCTGTGATCACACTCGCATCTGTTCAAACATTCTTTAGCCAACAGTGATTTTTCTGATGGGGCCCCAGAAGCCTTGCCCACATCTGTTAAAGGTCTACTGTTGTGTGTAGTAAACCGAAGGTAAAGTTGGTCCTCCACGCATTAATGTTTCCCAAATGAATTTAGTAGGTTGTCACTTGTTCTTACGTCTCAAACTGATTTGAAATCTGACGCTACTGTTCATATTTAGCCAGCAACAGCTTGGGAAGCTTCATATTATGTGTCTGTGTGTGTGCTTGTGTAAACTGCGATCAAGCTGTGAGTCGGCAGTTGACAGACCCACAACTCTTCTCGTGACTCACGCCACATGTCAGGCTTTTGCAATGCAAAATAAATCATGTCAAATGGAATCCAATCTTCCATATAGAATTGCTTATTGAGGTTGGCATTCAAGACCACTAATTACAGCATCTGTTAAGATCTGACATGGACTGTCACGACACATTTAGCAGGGAGAGGTAGATGTAGACATTTATGTTCTCTATAGTTTGTCTGGGTATTCTTCACATCTGCTTTATGGTCTGGACTTGTGCCATTCAAACTAGTGGTATATCAAATCATACTGAAACTAATTACAGTGATTGGGAAGTGTGCCGAGCAGTTACTGCTTGACTGATGGCTGTAACTCCCACCTTGCCATGATCCTGTGTTTATTTCATTTTCTAGAAGAAAATGACTCTCTTGTGTCTGATTTAATTTGCAGAATGAACATGAGCGACCTGTATTTAAAGCATGCTTATTTGATTTGCAAGAAGAAAATGGCTGAAGCATGTTCCCGTTTCCTAATTTTTGCTTTTGCTGTAAACATGGAATAAACATAAACATTGCAATAAACCTTACTGAGGCAACAAGACACTTCTATTCAGGGTGACTATAATTATAAACAGTTAAAATATTCTCAGTTGTTTAATAATATGACTCAATGTTAATGTGATCTGCTGACTAATATGCCCTCATGGTTAAATGATCTTCAGCTAGCAACTTGGCCTGTACTTGTGGGTGATATGGCCTAACAATAATATTGTGATTGTTGATTCTTGTGATACCGAAGCTGGACAAAATCATTTTAACCCTTAAGGCCCCAACAGAATTATACAACATGCACAAGTTAAAGGACAAGAGTTAAATTAAATATATAAAAATGGCTAACACTGTTTAAACAAAGGCAGAGAGGCAATTTCATGTTACTGGTTTGGCACTAAATTTGACAGGAAACGATTAACATTTGACTGAAGAAGTTGAGTTCAATCACTTGTTTAAACGCTGCAGAGCCTTGAGACTAAGATAAACAGAAACAGCAGCCCAGCAAGCCGCTAAATCGATACAAATTTAGTATAAAACATTAAAATATATTGCTGAGCCGCTTGCCTACCAAGGTTACTGCATTAGCAACTGAATTTATCAAGCTGAAGTAGGCTCATTATTTACATTCTATCTTAAATTTCATCCAAATTTCTCTTAAATGGTGCAACACTGCATTATCAATGGAACAGAAACTTGACTCTTCATTCAGTAAAGTTATTTGGGCCTGCCCTACACAATATACAGTATATATCATGATGATTTGTATTCTGAGGCTTGCAAACAAGCTGGAATAAATACAATTTAAAAGTTTCAACACAATGCTTTTTATTTATAGCCAAAGTAATAAGAGACAAATATTGTAAAAGACGAAGAGACAGAGAAGCAGTCAGTGGCATTATTCTATCACTTATTTAAATATTTGAATATTTGTAGTAGCTCCTACCACTGTTGCTTATATAACTTCATTTTTTTTCCACTCATCCACTGTTCAATCTATCTCCTTTTCAGCAAAGAATGGTCCCCACTCTGGGAATAGCACTTGATGAAATAAATATGAGCAGCTTCATCAAATATTCATCTATTCCACCGAGAGCCCCTATTATAAACAGGCACCGCGAGAACATATTCAGGCTGACCCACAGACATGTTCCATTAAGGCTTTCCGAACACAGGTGAAGAGGAGATTGCTACTAAAAATACTGCTAAAAGTGCATAGAGTACTTACACAAACAACATTGGAAACCGCATGATAGCGAACTACAGTGCCTTATGTAATTATAGCCAACGTTGACTCCAATAGGCTAAAATGGGAAATCAATTGGAAAAAAAATCCAA
>JBBIGB010000018.1:12061780-12080896 GCA_037577075.1 Alestopetersius hilgendorfi | reverse complement strand
AGGCCTGGACGATTAACTCACAACCTTCAAATTAGTACTACCAACTTGTGTGTGTGTGTGTGTGTGTGTGTGTGTGTTGACAATAAACTGAGGAATTTCAGTAACGAAAAAAGGAAATGTTTGTAATGCCAGCATCATGATTGCTCTGTTTAAAGAGGACTGAAGATATTTTTGTGTGGAATAATGTAAATAGCTGTTTTCTGCTGTAAATATTTATTTGACTCTTCTATTGAATACCTGACTTTTTAGGATCTTAATAAATGAATGGTCCAAAGAAAGAAGTATTGAGTGGTATTTACCTGGGAGAGCTTTTCAGTAGACTGCATCTGTCTACAATAAATTTGGTCAAACTGCTTGCTCATAAGCAGAATAATGTTTTACTGAATGAAAATCATTGTCTTTGATACATTATTAAAACTACTTATTACTGAATGAATTGTAGTGCACTCCTCAAATCAGATGTTTTGTTAGGCTACTAAAAGTGCTCCAGACAATGATTTTGATTAAAGTCTGTGCAGTGTAACTCATGTCCACAGTTTTTCACTTTAGGGTGGGGTTTTGTCCTCAAAAGATCTCAATAAGGCTGATATATCAACTTCCTGCCTTTTAAGCGTAGAATACAATTGTGCTGAATATAAAAGATAAGAATGCTATCTAAATGATAGTTCTTATGTTACTCCAGACTGAACTGAATAGGTTTCCATTTTGCCAGAGGATACACTATATGGATAAAAGAATTGGGGCAGTTTTATTTTCTGGCTTTGGACGAGACCCCTTACTTCCAGTGATGTAATCCTCATGCTTCAGCATAAGCCATTTTAGACAATGCCATGCTGCCAACATTGTAGAAATTGTTTAGGGAAGGGCGTTCTCTATTCCAGCATGACTGTGCCCCAGTGCACAAAACAAGGCCCATAAAGACATGGTTGGAGGAGTTCAGTGTGGAAGAACTTTAAATGCCTACCCAGA
This sequence comes from Alestopetersius hilgendorfi, assembly GCA_037577075.1. Taxonomy (NCBI): domain Eukaryota; kingdom Metazoa; phylum Chordata; class Actinopteri; order Characiformes; family Alestidae; genus Alestopetersius; species Alestopetersius hilgendorfi. Next base: position 12,079,927 of record JBBIGB010000018.1, on the reverse strand, counting down.
ACTCTAACCTCAGCCCCAGGTGGTCTCGTGGATAGGATACATGGCTCAGAACCAAAAAGGCCATGGGTTTGAATCCTACTTAAGGTAACCCTGAGCAAGACCCTACTAAATGTCCATACCTTTGAGTTAAACTGGGACGGAGATTGCGAGCCAGATCAGTGCACGACCATATAAATAGGCACACATTCCCAACAAACACACTCCAAAATCTTGTGGGAAAACCTTCTAAGAAGAGGGGAAGCTGTTATAACTGAAAAAGGGGGACCAACTCAATTTTAAAGTATATGAATGCTGTGTCACTAAAGTCCGGCGACCCAATACTTTTGTCCATGTAGCGTCTACTGAATGCTTTGCTTTGTTATGTGAGGTTTACGTTTTGCTAAAGGCTGTCTCTTGAAGTGCCTTGAGGTACAAACTCCGGTCCGATCATGGCACTTTATCATGATAAAGTGTTTTCTGTGATCAGCCGAGAGAGATCAGGTCAAGTCAGATTAGCGGACGAGTCCCGAGGAGTGGTGGGCGGATCGATCAAAATATCGATATCAAAGTTGGTATCGATATTGATCAATACCAGTGTCATAAGATCGATAATTTAGTGCCGGTACTTTCAAGTGCCTCTCCAGTCACGGCACGGAGCACCCTCTGCTCTTCCTCCCACTCCTGTGTTTTGATGTTGTACTGTCAGGTGACTTAAGAGCGCCAGGCGAACCCGACCCCGACAGACCCAGACCCCGCCCCAGAGGCAGAGGTCACTGGCAGAAGCCTTTCAGTGTGGCAGAGAATAATAGAAAAGTTCAGCTGGTCATTTGTTACTTCAGCCAACTCAAAGGTATAAGTTATGCTATGACCTAGATACAATACATTTATCCCACTGAAAGGTGTTATTTAAATGAATACATTTACTGGGATTGAAACAAACACATTGCATGTGATATGGCTCAGATTTGATTGAATATAATTACCCTTTTGTCTTAACTGTGATGCTTACTATATTTCAGCAACAAATAGATGTGCTATAGACTTAATCATTTATATTTCTTTATTTCTTTGGGGGTTGTTTTAATTGCACTTTATTTGTTGTATTTTCACTAATTGTTTATTTTAAAATTATTTTGAATTATTATTGTTTTATTTATTGTTTATTTGTATTGAGGTTTGGTGTGAGAATTGTGTGTTATTTCTTTATTTAAGAAACAAAAATACTGCTCTATTCATAACTTTGCTCAAATTCTGTCCTGGGTTTTAATTAATGAATAATTCAAAGGGATAATCACAAAAACACTTAAAGGATAGGCATATTCATTCAGATTTAGCAATTTGATGATCCATACACCTTAATTATTAAAAAGTAAAAAAAAAATAAAAGTATCGGTATCGGCGATACTGGTTCTGTATTTACTTGGTATCGGATCGATACCAAATTTTGTAGTATCGCACACAACTAGTCCCGAGGCTTCGCGCCGGTCGAAACCTCGACCGTGACGTCACACCTCGTACCGCCCATCTTTCAAACTAGGAGCTACGCTCTGATTGGTCGCGTCGGAGTCATTTGACCAACGGTCGCGGGAAGGTTGTGAGCACGCGGCTCTTAGGTGGGAGGAGTAGCGTCCCATTCAAACTACTTTTGTAAACAGAATTTCCTTAATACACGTAATTTCAGAAACTTTAACGGCTTCTGTTTGGGTTTTCCTCTTCTTCTCAGTTGTTATACACCTGCCACTCTTGCTCGGACGTCTTATTTTTGCGTCGCTTAGCGGACTGACTTTCTTGGCTGGAACTTCGGAGACGAGAAGAAGCCATTTTTAAAAAAAAAAAAAAAATCTGGCCACTTTAATGTTCCTGTGGTAAGAAGTACGCTTAATTCAGTTATTCGTGTGTGGTTTGGAGGTGTCAGGAGGTTATATGAATGGACACTTAATTGGTGAGTTGAACATATTTTGTAAACACGAAACTTTTTGCAGCTAGCCGAGTGGCTAGCGTGCTAACGGGGGTTAGGTTCTAGAAGAGACGCGGTGGCTTTAGCCAGTCAACCTGTTAGCTGAAGTGAGCTAATTTATCTCTTGAGAGATGTTTTGCTCTCTTTTTGGGGCCTGATTTGCCAGTCGGCTTGACTGGTGTGTAAAATCGAGATTAGTTTATTCCACGTATTTCGTTTTTTAAAAGTATCTAAGACTCTGTAAACACTGAGTTTATTTAGCTGAGAAAATGAGCTTGGGCTGCCGGAGGCACGCCGAGTTTTCCCCAAACCTCCGGCCCATTCGCCAGAAGCTACAGTTTTCTAACAGTGATGGCGAAGAGGACAGTATAGAGGAGGCCAACAGCAGCACCGGAGCTGAATCTGGTTTCACGGAGCTGGACTCTCCGGTCCTGCGCCGGAGCAGCACAGAGAAGCGACCCGAGGAGATCAACAGCAGTCCCCTGAACCGGACAAGAGAGGACGAGGACCCCGAGTCATGGGACGAGGAGGGATTTGGTTCTCCCTCTCACCTCAAACCAAGCATCTGCATGAAGAACTCTCCATCTCCAAGAAAAAGCCCCAGGGCGTACGACAGTTCACCCGAGAGGACGTACATCCACGACGATCTGGAGGGATCCAGCTCTCCCATACCGGACTGTCCTGATACACCGCCCCATAAAACCTTCAGAAAGCTCCGTCTGTTCGATACTCCACACACCCCAAAGGTTAGTGACTGTGACAGCGGAAATCTTGAAAGTGATTTTTATTAGGTCACTTAGATGTTGCGTGTATTTGGCGTTACCTTTTCCGTGGCTGTTGCACCCAGCACCGCCGAGGGAATTACTCCCTTATTTATCCCTTTAACGGAACGTCAGAAATCAGTTGTTTCAGCCTTATAATGCAAGTAGAAAATGTTGCTGTTAACTGTGCCATTTTGGAAATATGTAATAATATATGGCAGTTGTGTAACAAGTTAGATTTCTTGTTTTCACTTTGAAAACATTCAGACATTTCGGCTAGTAAAATGTCACGCCTGTTAATTATTTTTTGTTCAGGTGGAGGCCTCCCTCTATGACCCAGTTACACACTTCCAACTGTACAGTTGCGTAATGTGTTGCAGCTCTAATGAATCACACTATTGATCCAGCAGTGAGACTTGAGTTTGTAAAACCCAGGGGAATCATGTGCTCTTTATGCTAAAAACAAGACGTTAACACCAGAAAGTACTAAGGATTTTGCGTTGTGGTGCATTACTTTGCAGAGTTTGCTGTCGAGAGCGAGGACGTCCGCCTCTACGAACAGAAGAGTGGCCCTCTTCAAGAATGTGGATTGTAAAGGCAAGGCCAGTCTCGATGGAAGGAGAAACCAAACACCTCTGGTTAACATTAACCCTTTCACACCTGACTCAATCGTCGTCCAGTCATCAACGCAACAAAGGAACAACAGGAAGCGATCACACTGGAATGAGTAAGATGATGACTGAAACCTGATCTGAAATGTTTTCAATTTTTCTTTGTGGTTCTTTGTGATTTAGCTCTGGATAAACCCCACATACTTCAACGTGCTTTGGTCTAGGTGGCATGCTGCAATCAGGTTGTTGTGATGTTCGTTAAGACCGTTTACTACAGATGCTGTTCGTTAAATCCGTTTGCTACCGAAGCTGTTCTTACATCAAGTTGGCAAGGAACCAAACCCTCATGTTTGCTTGTAAAGCGGGCCACGTGTTTACTCAGGTCTCTATGCTGCCATCTAGAGTTTAGTGTGGAATATAACACTCCTTTTTGAAATTTACAGCTCCTGCGGGGAGGATATGGAGGCAAGCGATGCAGAGACTGAGGATGACATTAACCCCCCCTCAAAGGTAAATATTGTGTAATTTAGACTTTATCAGCTTGTTTTAGATCTTTTCTCTTCATGTTGCATACATGGAAGGCAAAACTTCATGTAATGAAAATGAAATGTGGTAATATTTTTAAATTAATGTTGTTTTTTACATCTTAACAGAGAATCTCAATGATGGAGAGTAACATGATGTCCAGATATGCATCAGAGTTCCATGAGTTAGAAAAGATTGGTTCGGGGCAGTTTGGCGCTGTCTTCAAATGTGTTAAAAGACTAGATGGCTGCATCTATGCCATCAAGCGCTCCAAGAAGCCACTGGCAGGATCTGTGGATGAGTAAGTGATTATTCATGATTTTTGTTTAACAGTTAATGGCTTATGTACTCCTCTGAGAACCTGTGCCTTCCAGAACATTAATACATTATGTATGTCTGAGTAGCATTTGTCATGTCCCTCTGTGAGTAGCAATAAAATTGAACCAGCTGCCTAGTTTTGAAAAACTTTTTTACATCAAACAGTTTTGCGTTGCTAATGGTCTATTGATTTAAATCTGTCGTAACAGGCAGAATGCACTTCGTGAGGTCTATGCACATGCTGTTCTCGGGCAGCACCCTCATGTGGTGAGGTATTATTCTGCCTGGGCAGAAGATGACCACATGCTGATCCAGAATGAGTACTGCAATGGTGGCACACTATCTGACGTAATCACAGAGAACTACAGAGGCATGCACTTTCTGTCGGAGTTGGAACTGAAGGATCTGCTGCTGCAGGTCTCTCGTGGGCTCAAGTACATTCATTCCATGGCACTTGTGCACATGGACATTAAACCAAGTGAGTTCTTCTGTCTGGTTTAATAAAAATTTCAGTTAGTGTTTTGTGTGGTGCTATTGTTTCTGTAGTGAAGTAATTTGAATTAGAAAACTAAGTTTACGTAGATGTATTTACTGTTGAGTAAGGTTTTCTTACTCAAGACACTCTTTCTTTGAAGAGGCTTATATCCTGTTCTTTTAAAGGAGAAATCATATTGCTGGACATTCTCACAGTGTAAGATGTGTTTTGAATTGGAGATGTGTTTTGAATTGGAGTTATGTTTTGAAAATGTGTGTAGAAGAAAAAATCACAATGAATGCACTGTGGATAATGGTGAAGAACAAAAGGGGAATCACTCTTCTAGGTCATTAAAATATGAATATGGCCTGTGCTTAGTGGATGCGAAATGAGAAAATCTAGTTGTTTGAACCAGCTGTTTTACTGTTTAGTTTAAAATAAAAGAAATAAATTTTGTTTACCTGGACAAGCCAAAACTCGTGACCAGTTTTTCAGACTAAACTTAAATCGCTAATGATACACCAGTTCTTAACTCCTTTCAGCGTAGGTTTAGTCATCATTTCTGTGCCGGTCATAAATCATGTTGAAGGCTGTAGAAAGGCCTTGTTACATAATTAAAAAAATATCGTTAGAAGGGAAAAAAAAGTTTCACTCACTAAATAGAATTCCACAAGGTATTTAACTGTTCTGTGTGTTTTTTAGGCAACATTTTCATTTCACGAAAAACTGCAGTGAGTATTGAGGAGTTTGAAGATGAAGATGAAGATGATGGGCCAAACACTAGTGTGATTTACAAAATAGGTAAGAACACAGTGCGTACTTTCTGTAAAATGAATTCTGTTGAATTTAAAATATATTGACTATCTCTTCTGTTTTAGGTGACCTAGGTCATGTGACCAGGGTGACGAATCCCCAAGTCGAGGAGGGTGACAGTAGATACTTGGCCAATGAAGTTCTGCAAGAGGTATAAAAAAATGTAGCATACCTAAAAATATATATATTGCTAGCTTAGTTCAGATTAATAATTGTTTTTCCTCCCCTGAAGGACTATACTAACCTGACAAAGGCAGACATATTTGCTCTGGCTCTGACAATTGTCAGTGCCTCTGGAGCTGAGCCTCTGCCTACCAACGGGGAAAAATGGCACCAAATTCGACAAGGCACACTGCCCCATATCCCACAAGTGCTTTCTCAGGACTTCCTAAGCTTGCTGAAGGTACATTTAGTTACTCATACTATACCGCAATGGATAATGTTTTGTTTATTTTTTTAAGGGGATTTTTTGCACCTTTTTTGTAACAGCTTATGATCCATCCTGATCCCACACGGAGGCCATCCACATCTGACCTTATCAGGCACCCCGTTCTGCTGACTGCTTCCAGAATGAGTGCTGATCAGCTGCGTGTGGAACTGAATGCAGAGAGATTCAAGAATGCCCTCCTCCAAAAGTATGTCCTAATGCAAACTTGTGTGGAAATGTTGTTCTACTTTTTTGACCACTTCTAGAGGACACTTTTTAAAGAGGACTATATGTGAAAATGCCCTTAAATTCTCTGGAAGTATATTTTCAATGTTCATTTTGGACTGACCATACTGTTTTGTTTTTTGACAGGGAGCTAAAAAAGGCACAACTTGCCAAAGCTGCAGCAGAGGAGAGAGTTCTTTCCACAGACCGTGTTCTGACCCGCTCTACAATCCAGTCTAGTACCAGAAACACGCGGCTCATTGGGAAAAAGATGAACCGCTCTCTCAGTCTCACAATTTATTGAACTGAACTTCAAATGAAAAACCAAGTCCCTAGCGGGAGAAAATGGTGCTGTATCATGGTTTCACAAGAAGGCAGTTTTACCTGTTATTGGGTGAACAGTTGACTCAAAACTGTTAGTGCTTATACTGTTTTGATACACAAAAGATGATTTTCTTTTTCCTTTAAATGGAAAAAAACACAAACTGTGGAACTTTGGCGGGCGACATCTCTTTGCATCAGTTTCTCATGAGCGTAGTCCTTTTGCATGCTCAAGTTACAGTTTCACAAATGTTTCAGTGTAGTGATTATTTTAAAGGTAGAGAGCTTCCTTCATATGATCACATCTTTTCTTTTCTGCTAGAAGCTCCAATGAAAAGGGTCGCCACAGTTTCCCTGCACTTGTAACTGTTCTGTGCAGAAATGGAGGGGAGCCCTGATTTGTGAATGTTCCAGACTTTAGACTTGCACCTTACTGCCTGTGAAAAAATGCCTGGTGTTGAACAAAGAAAAAGCTTGGACCCTATGTGCAGATTGCCATTAAATTGAGCACTTTGGAGGCAATGGGGAACTTGCCAGAAAATTTGCTGCTATTCATGTTTGTGTATTTCCGGTAATGGTTGGAAGATTTGGGCCTGGAGAGAGACATGGCTTTATTTTTTTTCCCCCCCTGAAGCATTGGTCTTTTTTTTTTTTTTTTTTTTGCTGTCCAGTCACGCATGTCAAATGTATTCATTTGGGGTGTGATGACAAAATCTGTAACAGAAATCATTTTTGTTTTGGGGTCTCTGTTCTTGAATTCTGTGGGTGAAGGTTTAGTAATGATCATGTGAACGTGGGATTGGGCTCAATTCAAATGACTCGGCAAATTAAGCTAAATTAATGACCCGACTCAATGTTTCACATTGCTTATACTGGAAGAAAAATACCATCCCTTAAAACCAGATGCCCTCTCAATTTTCAAGCCTTGTTTGTAGCATTAATAACAATTGCTGTTCCTGTTTTTCATGTCCTTATCAGTTAACAGGTATTAATTTTGTCTTTTTCCACTGCAGCATTGTTAATAGGGTACAGTTTTCCCTCATCAGTCCTGTAAACCATAGAACAACTTACGTTCTTGTAAATATGTTTTTAATAAAGTCAAGTTTCCTTACATTGTTCGGTGTAAGCTGTTGAAATTAAGTCGTTTGTCCTAAACGATGTTGTCTTATGTCATTTCAGTTTTTATGGGAATATTTTAAAGTATATTGTACAATTAATAGGTTACGTTACATGCTTCATTTAAATTTAATTTGCCCTTAATTTTGCTGTTTATACTCAAGATGTTGCATCTTACAAAATGTGAATCAGTACTTATTTGCATTGATACTGACAAAAATACAAAATGGAAAAAACGTTAAATAAATGAAAGAATAGAAAAAGATAAAGTCTTATTATTGAGAACCTAAATATGCTAAAACTGCACATGCTAAACCACTGGGTACAATAGTCACTTGTGCAGCACTGCCTGAATGCTGAGCTCAGTCTCATCAGTGGCAGGTCATGTGATCTCTCTCTCCCCCTCCTGCTTGCTCTTTCTCTCTTCCCTTTCTGTGTATCTATCTCTCCCCCCTGTTTTTCCCTCTCACTCTGTGTCCCTCTTTCTCGCTCTCTGAGAGAGCAGGGTTTCTCTCAGTCCGGAGCTCAAGTGTGTAGAGATGGGACTGAGGGATGAGTTACTGAAGGCGATATGGCACGCTTTCACAGCGCTGGACTTGGACAAAAGTGGGAAAGTGTCGAAATCTCAGTTGAAGGTGAGCTTTTACAAAATGCGTTTTCTTCAGGATCTCGACCTCAACTTTTTCTAACGGTCCAGTATAACTTCACCTGTCTGTAAATGTGGTTTTAAAATGCCACACTGTCGTGTTGGTGAAAAGTCATTTTTAATAGAAGCCGCAATGTTTATCTTTCAAATAAAGTAAACATTTTGTTGTCGGTGTAACGACAGGACATAACTGACTCTGAAAAGTGTTTCTGGGTCTGTTTTAGGTGGTTTTATTCGCCGTGTCTGAACCTATTTGAGTATCTCGGGTGTTCTGTGGTTGTTGCCATGAAGATGTATGAAGTCAGATCGTCCTGTAAAAATAGCGCTGCTTTTTGGTTTTGTGTTGTACTTTAGCAGTATCAGCTCCTCCAGAGCTCCGAGTGCAGTCACCATCTAGCAGTACAGACTGGACAGATATCAGGAACACAGCACAAACACCAGAGACCAGACCTAACGGACTAGAGAGCTCTCTGTGTGTGTAAAAGAGAGAGAGTGTGTGTCTGTGTGGGAGAGAGAGAGTAAGTGTGTGTGTTATGGTGTTATGTATGTGTCCTTGATGACTGTTTTGTTTTCGGGCTATCACACACCGAACTTGCTTGGAAGAGTCTTTCTGTCTGGAAGGTGGTGATTTAAAATCATTTTTAATGCTGTGAGCTCTTAGTAAAAAAAGAGAGCAAAGACACAGTCTGCTCACATTTTAACATTCCATAACTATTAATCTGTTTAAATAAGGCAGGACAGAGACATGTAATAATATGAGTACTGTATTCATGTTCATACCTCTTTTTATTATGGTGGAACCTTAATCCCCAGTGATATTTTGTACAGTCAGCTTATTTATGCTATGTTAGAAGAGCAGTATTTTGTACAAGTGAATAATGTACTTTTTTACGAGTGAATCTTCAAATTTTGACTTCAAAAATCGTTTTTTGAACAAAAACTCATTCCAGGTACTTTCCCACAACTTGTGTACTGTAATGAAGATCCCCCATGATCCAGTGGCTCTGGAGGAGCACTTCAAAGATGATGATGAGGGACCCGTATCAACCCAGGGGTACATGCCCTACCTGAACAGATTCATCCTGGATAAGGTGAGCTCCTTGGGCCCTCTAGCTGTTTTGTTGTTGTTTTTGTTTTGAAGGTGCAACTCTGTACACAGTTGCTCCAACCTAATTCCTCCTACATCACTGTTGACTTCCAAGTCTGGATTTGTTTCAGTCCCTGAAGCCCCATTATGAAAAAGTGAAAGGCAACAGAAGAGCTGGGACAGCCTCAGCCCTTGTTCAGCCCATTTGTCATAACAGGAAACAGGAAAGATTTTGGATTAGTCCTTAGAAGTCAGCGTAAGTCAGAAGTGCTGCTGTGGGTGTAGCATTAATGCACCATTTATAAACATGTGTACATATTCTAACCAACACCAAATATTATGTGGGATGTAAATATGGTAATGTAGTTTAGTAACTCTCTTTATGCTGACTCACTGCAAGGCCACATTTCCCCCTCACTACTAATACAATATATGGACAAAAGTATTGAGAGGTTTTTTTAGGTTTTTGCCTAGTTCCATTACTCCCAGTCAGGGGAATCTTACTGCTTCAGCATACCAAGGCATTTTGGACAACGCCATGCTTCCAACTTTGTGTACACAGTTTGGGGAAGAACCTTTTCTATTCCAGTATGACTGTGTTCACATAACATGGTCCATAAAGACATGGTTGGATGAGTTCGGTCTGGAAGAATTTGACTGGTCCACACAGAGCTCTGACCTTAACCCCATCCAACACCTTTGGGATAAACTGGAAAGGAAATTGCAAACCAGGCCTTTTCATCCAACATCAGTGCCTGATATCAAAAATGCTCTACAGAATAAATGGGCACAAATTTACCAAGAAACACTCCAAAATCTTATGGAAAGCCTTCCCAGACGAGTGCAAGCTGATAAGGCTCCATAATTAAAGTCTATGCACTCCATATTAAAGTCTATGTACTTCAATGCAAACATTTAAACCCATGTTGGCGTTCCAGTACTTTAGTGTATACCATATAGTGTATCTCTGAGACACCCTTCAGCAGGCCAGATGCTCGATAATGTCGTTGGAGAACATTACAAGTAGCTTTATGAAGTTTCTCTGCGTTCCTACGTACTTGTGCAAGAGGAAACAGATTAAGGAAGAGGAATATTTCACAACACTCCACAAATTGTTGCTCTGTCTGTTGGTAGTGTCCAGTAACAGTGTTCATCTTTAGTCAGTGTTCACTTAACAGGGTGTACATTTTTCATTTTTTTCCCACCATGGCCTCCAGGGACTTCCTACCCTCACCCTTGTTCGGCCCTTTGAGATCCGCCTTTCCCCTCTCCCTGCCTACCGGCTTGGCTAAGAGTCAAGTCAGGTTGCTCAGTGTGTGGTTTGTAAATGCTCCTGCGTTTTCCTTTGCGCAGTGCAGTGTCTTGCTCAGCTTTCTCACTTTTAATCGTCTCTCTCTTTCGTTTTCTCACCGTCTTTTTCTTCTTCAGCTTTAGCACTTTTAATTGCCCCCCCCCCTTTTCTCACTGACTGTTTTTCTTCTTCCTCAGTTTTATTTTTCGATCTCCGTCGTTTTTATTTGCCATCATCTTTCTCGGTTTTGTAAGGTTTCCTTTTTTATTCCATTCTACGTTTTCACAACAGCAATATGTGTTACAGCACTGCACTGTTTTAGCATTTGTCTGCTGTGTATGACATGTCTGTCACATGCCGATACAGACACATCTTTATTTGTGTGCCGACTATTTCAGGTTTCATTCTGATGAATCAGAGCGTTCCAGCATGAGTCCGGTGTAAATGGAGCCCTCTGTGATTTGAATTTTGTCTTAGTGTGGACTTCTATTTTCTTTCTTCTTTTTTTTTTTTTTTTGGTGAAATGTGGAACAGAGCTGGTCTTCCGCCTTCACAGCTCTCTCTCTCAAATCCTGGAATGCATTGTTAATGAAGTGCCATGATGTCAGAAGGGGAACAAAAGAGAGCAGGGCAGCTATACAAACTCAGGACCAAAATAGAGCTGCTCGTTTAATAACCACTAGGCTGAGAGACCTGGTTCTTTAACATTGTTTTGTTGTGGTCCATTTGTCCCATTTTTAAATATTGCACCGCAGCGACCACCTTGATACAAGTTGTTCTGTGGATTATGTGTCTGTATGTAGTTCCATCCATCAACTGTACTTTTGGTTAATGTCTCTCTTATGATGTGAAGCATGCATTCTAATTAAGATCTACCTCACAATAAAGAAAAGATTCTAATCTGAAAGTTATTTTAAAAAGAGTTTGTTGCATACTATGTATAGTATTAAGTGGCAGAGCCGCTGTTTTTAAAGCCGTGTAGGTTTGGAGGAGTGTGTGTAAGTGGTGTGAGAGACGGCAGTAAGACTTGTTTATAAATCTCGCTCGCTCTCAGCTCCACAGAATGCAAATGACCAGTTTTCTCTGGAGCTCAGTAGCAGCAGTGGCTCCACAAGGCTACTATTGTGTGGCCCCACAGCGCAGAGAGCAAGATGGGAGGTGTCTGTGTGTGTGCGTGGATGCATGGGGAAGGGCTTCTCGCTCAAAACAAACTCTCCCGACTGTTGGTGGGTTATGTTGAGCCAGCATTTCACACTGTCTGTCTGCACGCATGATGTCTCACTACTAAGACTGCCTTCTCCACATCAACAGCTATAAATAGGACTGAATTTTGATTCAGGGATGTCTTTGCTGAAGTTTGACTGCTGACAGAGATTTCTTTCTTGGCTACAATAAAACTTCCTGTAAACCTCACTGATTGGCACATAGTGTCACACTCTCAATATGTGAAATCTCAGTGCTTAGAAGACTTATGAAATGCTCTCAGTGTGATTGTAATACGTCTTGCTGAATGGTGGTGGTGGTGGCCTAGGGGGTAGGACACTGGCCTCTAAACCAAGAGCTCCAATAATGCTTCCGGCTTTCAAGCTGCTATGTAGTTATACACAGAGCTGGACAGAGTTAAATTCGCTCCAATTACATAGTGAATGAATGTGAAAAATGCTAAAGCTGGAAAGGGAGAGGTGTAAGCCACAGTAAAGCGGTCCACTTACTGTCAACCACAGAACAGAGTTTAACTCGAAAAGAAAATTATTAACTGAACCTGAGCAGCTAAAGTGAGTGGCAGTGTTGGAAGTAGATTTGCAAAGGTAATATCATTTGAAAATACTCTTATTTAAATCCATCAGAAATTTACTTAAGTGCTTAGAACTGTGTGTATAGAGCTAGTTAATGCACCATTATGCAAAGCTAGGGGTGGTTATTTTTCTTGTTTCATGACCATAAGGATAGTTGCACTTCATCCATTTATCGGAAAGCTGACGCCTGCTTTCACTCAAGAGGGACGGAATCCCATTGCATAATTTGTGGGGTCTGATCCAACTTGCATAAGGAGTGTATAGGGCCAGCCAGCTCTAATAGTTCTTTACATTTTTAAATTTCACCTCACTCATCTGTAGAGACTCACCAGGGTTGTTGGTGGCTTTGTGGTTGGGGAGTTGCCCTTGCAATCAGAAGGGTGTGGGTTTGAATCCCAGGACTGCTAGTGGCACCTCTGAGTTTCCCCATTGAGCAAGGTTCCATCCCCACACACTGCTCCCCGGGCGCTCATTGGTGGCCGGCTTCACTTTGTGAGTGGGTTAAATACAGAGATAGAATTTCACACTGTGTGCTGTGGTGTGTTCACGTGTGGCTATAAAGGGCCTCTTATCCTGTTTCAGCTAAATCAATGGATCCACTTAGGTAAAATAAACACAGAGCTATTTTTATTTCACTCTGCTGTCTGCATGTACAATTAAATGTCATATACATTGAGGGCTGGAGTGTTCTGGGAAACTTGCAGTTAGGCTGGTAGGAATGTGTCAGGGGCTTGAAAGGAGCAAACAGAATAGCACACAGCTGTTTGTGTACACACCAGCTTGGCCGCTGATTGGGGTCATTCAGGACTGGCTTTGGGAATCTGTGCTCTAAGCAAACAAATAATATATGTCAACATCTTTAGCATAAACCTTCTCCCAAATTGCTTCTTGTTGGCACAAGCTGCAAGGGTAGCACGGCTCAACTGGTGCGAGTCGACTGTGGTAAAAGAGTCATGACCACATTTTGATTTTGATGGCGACTTCAGCTCTGGCTGTGAACGCTTGTGTGTTTCTAGGTCTCTTAGAATTGGGAAGCGAGTGTCTTGTGCATATGAATAAGCCTCTAAATAAGAAAGTTTGTAAGCTGTCTGTATTTGACCAAGTAAATGATTTGAATGTTGCTCAGGACATTTGAGAGAGCTGTTGCTTGTTTATAATGCTGAGCTGTTCCCTTGTATAGTGTCCAGTGAGTTAGGCCCCATTATCAGCAACTTTGACCAAAACGTTCCAGGGGTATCCCAGGGAACGCTAGCTCATTGCTAGAAGAAAGCATGTGGTTTGTCCCAGCCTCTTTCTGTTCTTTGTAGAAGATTTTCAGGCTATTCAGTTCATTTTCATGTATGAATCTGTCAAAATCAAAGTGAAATACAAGTGTTTTCTTGCTTGCACAGGTCCAGGACAACTTTGATCGAGTGGATTTCAACAGGATGTGTTGGACTCTATGTGCCAGAAAAAACCTCAACAGAAATCATTTGCTCATCTCTGATGAAGACGCCTTTAAGATCTGGTGCATTTTCAACTTCCTCTCAGAGGACAGATATCCCTTAATCGTTGTCGCAGAGGAGGTCAGTCAGAGGGCACTGCTCATTTATTTCATAATGGATTTTTACACGATTACAACATAGCCTGTGTAGCAGATTTAACCTACACAGAATATCCTAACAGTATTTTAACATTTTTATGGTCGTTTGCATATCTTAAAAGTTATAATAATATTAATATAGTATTTATATAGTGCCTTTCATATATTTAAATGCAGCTCAAAGTTCTTTATATTTATTCAGAAAAAAGATTTTTTTGGCTACACCTAAAAAAGGATGTTTTAACTTTGTGTTTTGGCTGACTTATTTTGAATCCACTGTCCTTCAAATAATAAGTTATCAGATGGTGATTTTTGTTATGTTCATTTACTATTAGAAGTTAACAGAAGTTGTCCAGAGGTTTAGCAGTTTGTTGGGTTGTGTACCCGTGATAATAAAGTGTATAGTGTGCTAGAACAATCTCTGAATAGTTGTAACCACACGGATCTCTTGCTTATTGACTTAATGCACTTTACCTTCATTCTGTAGTATTGCTCAGCGGTTGAGTCAAAGAAGGAACTACTCAGCTTCCTGCAGACTTGCCAGAGTATTCTGTGTAGCTCTGTTGACCTATGCTACCATTATTTTAGTCGGAGAAGAATGCAGTCTAATAAACACGTGACTGTTCCATTGCCTCTAAAGTCATTCCGGAGTGTATATACTGTACTGAGTGCTGACCGAATTAGTAAAACATTGATAGAAAAGGTTAATCTGTTGAAATATTGCATATCAGTGAATTCTAATAAGCATTGTGTCTACAGCTACAGTTTTTTTTAATCATCAGTCTCTTACTTACAGTAACTGTAAGTAAAAATAATGAGTCAGTTGCACCGCTGGTTCTTTTTTTATCTGTTGCTACTTACCAAATGTCAGTTTCAAGCTGTGCTTTGTAAAAATATCTTTATGTGTACTGATATTAGGTTCCCACCACCATGTTTGACAGTGGGGATGGTATTCTTTGGGTTGAAGGCTTCTCCTTTTTTACGCCAAATGAAGGAAACATCACTGTGACCAAACAGTTCCATTTTTGTTTCATCTGACCATCACCCACCCATAGTTTGTAAAGTGTATCCCTATATTTGATCAGGAGAGAATATTTGTCATGGTGTAGAAGTATGGGGAGAAGATACTATCTGTATTCAATCTTCATCGTTTGTCTCTCAGATCGAGTACTTCTTGCGCAAGTTGACGGAGGCAATGGGAGGCAGCTGGATCGAGGAGAAGTTTGAGGACTACAAGGTTCAGCTGAGCAGCAAGCAGCAGTGCCTGACTGCTTGGGAGCTGATTGAGTTGGTGGGCATGGGCCACTTCAGCAAGGGCATGGACCGCCAGACCCTCTCCATGGGCATCAATGAGGTCTTTCAGGAGCTCATTCTGGACATGCTGAAACAGGTCTCAGAAACACAGCTTTGGCTTTTGTACTTCACACTGTATTCTGTAGTGGGACACTAGAGGTTTTGTCTCGGTGGAACATAGGCGTGGAAATCATTTCACACTTCAGAGTTTCGATTCAAGATGCGAACGTTACAAAATGGTTGTTTAACAAGATTCACTGTAGCTTAGACCCTTTTAGCTCACATGATTTTTAACATGACACACATTATAGCAACTTGTGTGTTACATGAGCTGTGCTCGAGTAAAAGACCCCGTTCCAAAGTTGTGACCCTGTACTTTACAAGTGAAAAAATGGTATAGCAGCTTGCCCTGGAATTCAGCTTCAGATGCTTGTAGTTATACATGAAGTTATTATGTTTTCATAAGTGTAATGCTTCTGAATTGTCTGGACACATGATCTGGAGGGAAAATGACAAGAAATTTCCATATATGGTGTGTATATATAGTAAATGTAAAGCCTAACTTTGAATATTACTAGATTAGCCTGTTGACTGGTTAACATTTAAATGTGCTGAACAGTCAAACAAAGCTGTTGCATTCTTATGCAGGGTGTGTTTGCTATGATTACAAGTTCAATATAAGTGAAATTTGCGAATTGTACGGCATGCATACATTAGTGTGATCTTCCTTTTTTCCCTGTCGAAGCTGAACTGTGGCAAAGTTTGCCCGCAGCTGCATATGAGCATATTTTTTATGTGTTTGTGTTTTATTTATGTTTTGTTGCTGAAAGTGTTTCGGTTTTGGTTTTCGGCCAAGTGTTTCCTCATTTTCTGTTTTGGTTTCGTAAAAAATTATGCATAAATTTATGCATGGCCTTTTTAAAATTGTGCATGGCCTACTTTGTCTCACAAAATAAAAATCCAGAATTTTTTTACTTCATCAGAACACATGACATTGTTAAAAAAAATGAATGCAACAATAGTGTTGAGAAAACATGTTATTACAGCATAAAACAGTTAAGCCAAAAAGTACTTGTACCTTCTTAGTACATTTGATTCAATTCATGATGCCTTTTGTCAACCCTTTTCTATGTTATTCAGCATATTGTGATCTGTTATGTCTTACATAAATGACAAGAATTTTCTTGCTCTGTGATGAAGGAAAGGGGGAAACAATTTAGTGATTAAAACAAGTTTACTTGAAATACCTGAAATTAGAGCCGCACTTCCTCTCATGTGCAGAAACAGTGTACTAGTCCATAGTAGTGCGTACATTAGTGTCTTTTAGCATCCAAAAAGGTCTATGGTTAGTGAACATTCAAGCGTATTTTGTGCTGTTTGCTATGTGGAAGAGACATCTGTGCTTTGGAAGACTGAATGAATCTATGTTTTGGAAAATATAGTGATAACAGTGGTGCTTTCTGCTTTGGGTTTAAATCAGTATGCTCAGAGAAGGGGGAGGGCTACTGCCAAGGCCAGATGTGCCACAGACAGAGAGTACTAAGCAACAGGAAATCAGTCACTGTGCATGAAATGAATTATTTGCCCTTTACCATTAATAAAACTATTACTTTCAAATAAAAGGCCATGCATAATTTTATGCATATTTTTTTACGAAATCAAAACCGAAAATGAGGAAACACTTGGCCGAAAACCAAAACCGAAACACGGAAATAAATTATTATACCAATTTTTTGTAATATCGCTAGTATGACTGGGACTGTGTGTACCTACCTCACTAAAGCATTCCAATTGCGTTCATTAATATTCATGGTTAAAAGAATAAATCTGTTACAAAACTATGAAAATACTTAGCATTCAGACAATGCATTCAAACAATGCACAATATAAAATAAAATAAAAAAATTAAATAAAATATTTTACTTGGCCTCACTCATGCATAGCCTAAAAGCACGATAGCTGAAATATTATACAATTAAATATTTTCTCTCATAAAACACGTGAAATTAAGTGCATTTTAATATTCTGAACGAAGTGCATTCAGAACAAGTGCTTTAAAACTGTTGAAAGATAGAACAATATTCTCTGTAGGCCTATAACAAAATAGTATTAAAACAAAGACTGGCCCATATATTAACTTTAATCACTGGAAAACTTGTTCCTGCCTTTTCAAAATTGTCCACCACAGACGTTTACCTCTTCTGGTGATCGGGATGCTTTGATTTTATATGATAAATTAATCCTGACATTGAGAAAGTCTTTGTGAATGCACCCCCTCTAGAAATTTCGGCATTGCACTCTTTACAAAAGGAGTGTCTTTCTTAGATATATCAAAATGCACCCACATGGCAGACATGCTGACTCTAATCCAACCTGGCTGCAGTTGCAGTTGTTGCTTGTGTCATCACTGTTTCAGTCGCGTTAAAAAATTAACCGAAACCAAAAATGCATATTTTGCCATTTACCATATATTTCACTCTGTATGTTGCAATTTTATAATGACTCTTTCAGTAAAGTGCTTTTGTATAGATTGTAGGACCATGGCACATCTTAGAACTTCTAGAGGGCTTGTGTTACCTTTTTTGTACTGAATTGGTGTCATCTGTTCATAAAACGCGATTTATTGATTCTTCTGTTACGTCCTAGTTATGTTGGTAGTTATGACTCATTTTGGTGCTCATTGAAAGGTAATTAATTTTGACTTAAAGTTACTTTTATTCAGCCAGCAAGTTATATTTTGACCGGAAATGACATAGGTGTCTCCAAAAAGATAATACAACGATGTACCAGAGACATTATTGGGGGAAAAAAACATTTCTCAGCTTTTATTTACTTTGGAGCAAAAAGTGTCATGTCCAAAATTATTCATACCCTTCTCAATAATCAATAGAAAAGCCTTTATTGGCTATTACAGCAATCAAACG
>JBBIGB010000018.1:12040984-12061680 GCA_037577075.1 Alestopetersius hilgendorfi | reverse complement strand
GTGTGTGTGTGTGTGTGTGTGTGTGTGTGTGTGTGTGTGTGTGTGTGTTTAGGCTCAAAGGCCCCACAAAAGATCACAAACTGGGGACCTGCAGCTTTCACCGAGGCAGAGTTGAGCCTGAGAGAGAAAGACTGGCAGGAAAAGAGAAACAGGCCCTCTCAGACCCAGTGAGGCTCCATTAGTGTTCGCCCAGCATTATTGAACCAACGTTTCTGTACATATAACCACTACTGAAGTGGATACGCTGCCTACGTGGGCTCCGTGTCTGACTCGACTCAAAGGGACCTGTGAGACGGCCTGTGTGACCGCATAGTAGAGTCTAACCACATGCTGTCTGTTCTCATTTCAGTTACACTGTAACATTCCAGGGCATTATTTCACTTTGATGGCTGTTTTGAAGGGATTTTATACCTTTGAAAGTACCACATTTTATATGAATATGTTTAGATGTATTTTCTGCCAAAGCGATGACAGATTTTCCAGAAAAGTCATAAATTGAGTCAGTCTTTGTTCAATTTAAACATGAAAAATACTTAATTGTCCATGTAACGACAAATAAAACATCCCAATGAAAGTGCCTAACTGATAACCTTCTTGTGGCCTTTAATTTAGTGTTGCTTAGAATCAGAGTAAAATCATGCAGAAGTAGTAAAATACCCTTTTATTGCAGTAAAGTATTGTTTAAGTGAATTACATACTTTTAAACATACTGTGTAGATATTTCTTTTGTAATTTGTGTAGAATAGAGTTTTAGACTGGACCAAAACAAAACCCTGTGTGGAGGCCAGTCTGGTTCCTGGAGACAAAACCACAGTATTAATACCAGAGAGGTTTCATTAACCAGAATTTCTTTTTATCAACATGTTTTTCGAGATGTCTCACCAGGATGGTGTCTGTGTGCATCCAACTAACAGTATAATGTCCAGACTTGAGTAATTTGTTCATGAAGACTCAATAAAACTACAGATCAATCTTTTTATGTTTGCTTCTTCATGGTTAAGTACCACAAAGAAGTAGCTTAAACATGTTTCAAAGGTTATTAAAGTTACAAGTTCTGACATTTTTGGCAAGAAACACCTAGGAGTTGCCTAAACTTATAAATAAGTGAAGTTTTTTAAATTGTGAAATTATGACTCAAATAAAAGCAAAAGTTAAGAACAACTAGAATAGAAGTAGAAAAGCCATAAGCTAAAAACTAATGTACTGAGGGACTTCAGCTGAACTCTTTACTACATGAAGTTGAAACTGAAGTTTGTTACTTTTACATTTATGGCATTTAGCTGATGCTTTTTGTGTCCAAAGCGACTTTCATCCTCTAACTACAGGGGACAGTCTCCCTGGAGCATCTTAGGGTTAAGGGTCTTACTCAGGAACCCAATGGTGGTGCTGAAGTTAGGATTCGAACCCATGACCTCTTGGTCCGGAGGCAAGTATCCTACCCACTGAGCTACTGCTACTTCCTACCCTCTGTTCTTCTTGATGCACTTCCAGTCTAAATTTAAAACGTTTCAAACAACACCCCAATATGCAAAGCAGGACAAATGCCGTCACTGACGTAATAGAACACATACAGGTTTATTTTAGTAATGACTTTTGAACACACTAAGGAAAATCTAAACACATAAGTAAATGAGTAACTGTAACTGGTTGCTGTCCACTTCTGTTCTAACATGTTTAATGTATCTAATCATGGTTGTTAGAAGCCATTTTTCATCAGTACTGGAATTAAGGCTGTAAAAATGCATTGATGTTTCATGATGTGTAGATTTGAAGGTGCTTCTGGAGTCTGGAATGCTATAACCATAAAAATATTAAATAAAGTATGCTCTCATTTTGTGGCCAAAATAATCAAACATAATCATAAGAAATGTTGCGATGTTGTTTCATATTACACAGCTGTGTCATTCAAAGTGTATTTTTTAATCAAAATGAATTGTTTGGGATTTTGATGAAATTTGAGAATGCAGTAATTTACAAGAAAAATAAATTAATCATTTCATTACAGATGAACCTGATTAGGGAATCATTTAAATGGTACATTCTGACATTCATATTCTTTGTCAAGTCCCTTAGAACATTTAAAAAAATATTTAGTGGCGTGGTGGCTCCTGCAGTGTGTCTTGTGATAGCTCCTCTAGCGTTCTGAGTGGCAGGTCTGGTGACTCTTTCCTGTGACAGCTTGAATTTCAGGTCTGGTGACAGGTCATGCGGCTTGTTGAGGAGTGGGTCTCGTGACGGCTCGAGTGATGGGTCCTGTGGGTCCTGTGTCTAGTTGTTAGGGAGTTGCCCATGCATTCAGAAGGTCATGTGTCCCAGGGCTGCTAGTGACATCACTGAGATACCCTTGAGCAAGGAACTGTCTCCACACAGACACCATGTTGGTGGCTGCCCCCTGCTTCACTTGGTGAATGGGTTAAATGCAGAGAAAGAATTCTACACTGTTCACTCTGTGCTGTGCTGTGTTGTGTTCACATGTTACAATAATGGGCCACTTTACTTTGCCAGAACACACCTGCACAGAATTGTTTTGTTCTTCCACATGATGGTGCTGAAAGAGTGGCTGGATACTTTTGTGCAGTGATTTTCAACCACCTAGGTTTTCGGCCTGTGACGGTACTGCTAAAGGGCCAATGTGTGACTTTAAAAAAATTTATTCCTTCATTTATTCATTCATTTGGCACCAGGATTTGGGATACTGGCGATGAAGCCTATCCAAGGACTCATGGGAAAGAAGGATAAACACCTTGGACATGTAACCAGTCCATTACAGAGCAGACACTCACAACAAGTCACAACTTGTACAACTCGGCATTTCCAATTCCACTGATGCACATGCCTTTGGCCTGCGGGAGGAAACCAGAGCTCCCAGTGGAAACTCAAACAGATATGGGGAGAACATGCTAACTGCAGAGGAGGGACCCTGATTACTCCAGCTGGAACCCAGACCATCAGCACCACCCACACTTTTGTACATCTCCGAAAATGTTGCAACACTGTCCAAAAATGCAATATAAACTACAATCTGTAATTTGGTAATTCTATTGAACCATTATTTAACAGGCAACAGGACAGATATTCAGGGTTTTTGCTAACA
Source organism: Alestopetersius hilgendorfi (assembly GCA_037577075.1). NCBI lineage: Eukaryota > Metazoa > Chordata > Actinopteri > Characiformes > Alestidae > Alestopetersius > Alestopetersius hilgendorfi. Next base: position 12,058,586 of record JBBIGB010000018.1, on the reverse strand, counting down.
AAAACTAATTTACAAACTGATGGCTGCAATACAGCCCAAAAAAGTTGGGACAGAGGCAAGTTTACCACTGGGTCACATCCAGTTTTCTTTATATTACATTTTTTAATCATGAAGCAACTAAAGAATTGTTGCGGTTTTGCAAGTGGAATTTTTTCCTATTCTTGTTGTATACAAGACTTGAGATGCTCAGTCTGTGGTCACTGTTGTCTTATTTTCTTCTCCATGATGCACCAGCTATTTTCAAAAGGAGACGGATCGGAACTGCAGGCAGGCCAGTCAGCACATGCAGTCTAGGTCTACGAAGCCACACAATTTGTGCAGAATAAGGCCTGGCATTCCATGTACTGCTTAAATCTACATGGAGTTCCTGGGAAAATATGTTGTGTTGATGGGAGCAAATGTCTCTATGAATTTCCAGTATTGATGCATTGACGCATCCTCGTACCATCACAGATGCTGGTTTTGCACGATTCATTGATTTTTGCACGTTTAATTGAAGTTGCTGAATATTGGCAGGAACTGGAACACACATACGCCGATTCAGAGCATCCCAAACATGCTCAATGGGTGGCATGTCCGGTGAGCAGTGTTGGGTACGTACCTTTAAAAAAGTAACATACACAAACACACACACCCCAGAGAAAGAGAGGTCCTATGGCTGAGAGAGACGCTGCTCGCATGAAAACCGCTTCAGTGTTCTCAGTTATAGAAACGTGCATTTTATTGTCAGTATCAGTAACAGTGTTGTAACGGGGGAAACAGTAATTCGTTTGATTACTTGTTACTGAAAAAAGTATCGCCGTTAGTAACGTCGTTTATTTATAGCGCCGTTATTCCCATCACTGCAGGTGAGTATGCTGGCCATGCAAGAACCGGGCTGTTTTAGCTTCCAGGAATTGTGTACAGATCCTTGCTATATTGGTCGTTGCGGATGAATTGCACAACAGTGGGCCTCAGGATCTCGTCACGGTATCTCTGTGCATTCAAAATGCCATCAATAAAATGCACCTGTGTTCGCAGTCCATAACATACACCTGCCCATACCATAACCTCACCGCCACCATGGGCCACGTCAGAAACCACTCACCCACACAGTGGCACACATGTCTGCCATCTGCCCTGAACAGTGAAAGCCACGACTCATCCATGAACAGAACGCCTCTCCAATGTGCCAGATGCCCTCTGATGTAAGCATTTGCCCAGTCAAGTCGGTTACGATGACTAACTGCAGTCAGGTCCAGACCCTGATGAGGATGATGAGCATGCAGATGAGCTTCCCTGAGACGATTTCTGACAGTTTGGTTATGCAAACCGATTGTTGCTGCAGCTGTCTGGGTGGCTGGTCTCAGACGATCATGGAGGTGAACATGCTGCATGTGGAGGTCCTGGGCTGGTGTGGTTACACATGGTCTGCGGTTGTGAGGCCAGTTGGATGTACTGCCAAATTCTCTAAAACATCTTTAGAGACGGCTTATGGTGAGGAAATGAACATTAATTTCATGGGCAACAGCTCTGGTAGACATTCCTACAGTCAGCATGCCCTTCAAAAGTTGTGACATCTGTGGCAATGTGCTGTGAAATCAAACTGCAGATTTCAGAGTGGCCTTTTATTGTGGGCAGTCTAGGGCACACCTGTCTAATCAGCACCTTGATATGCCACACCTGTGAAATGGGATGGATTATCTCACCAAAGGAGAAGTGCTCACTAACACAGATGTAGACAGATTTGTGAACAAGATTTGAGTGTAATATAGTTGTGTATGTAGAAAATGTTTCAGATCTTTGAGCTCATGAAAAATGGGAGCAAAAACAAAAAACAATTGCAGATATTTTTTTGGTGTTTATTGTGTTGCGTGATTATACAGTCAAGCGAAATTCCACAGGATACACTGAGTACTGTGTTTGTTTGTATTTTTCATGCTAAATCTTCTTGTGGCTGGGAAGCTTTTGTAGTCAGTTATGTGGGAAAAAAAACAGAAACCCTTGGTGTGGCAGACAATATCATTATCCCCTTGCAGAAACCTAGAGTCTACTTCACACTTCTGTTTTAAAAAGAAAAAAGATTAAAAACAGATGAACAATTTGCAAACACCATTCTTTGTTTGTTAGAAGCACAATTTGAAGTCAGAAGTAATAAACCTTAATATCAAAATATGACAAATCTTCAGTATTAGTATTTTAGTATTTTCAAAATATTCAATGGTATTGTATCATGTATCACAAGGCCACTGATGATTCCCATCCTCTAATGGGAGTACTGAAAAATGGACAAATTAAAGAATGCGCTGGAAGGAGGCTGATACATGTATGATAGAGCTTTTGATTACAGTAGTGGATGCCTTCAGTACATGATGGTTTAGCTGTATTTATCTTTAAAGTTTGGCTGAAACTAAATTTAATAGAATGCATCACCACCTTTGTCCTTTAACATCATCTGTATACTCACTGAGCTCAGCCTGTACTGTGTCATTTGCATTCCAGGACCAGATGCCTGTCAGATTACTCCCCATTTTCCTGTTAAGTTTCTCTTGGCTGTTGTTCTTTCTGTTCTGGTTAAGTGTAACTACAGGTAAAAAGCTCCTAGGGTTTGTTCTTTTTTAAATGATTAGTTAATGATCGTTTATTTAATCTCTGTAGGACAGTAGCTCTTCAGGAACTCCAGACTGCTGTCAAAGACACAAGAGTATAGACTTCCACCAGGTGCCTCCACAAGCCAGACAACAGGCAGTTGTGCTTGTCTCATTTAAACATGTGATGAACATGAATATGAGTGTTTTGTTAACGTTGGTCGAAGTTTAAGCTGAGTTGTCATTTTCCTTTATGATGTTTATGTAAATTAATGTACCTAAATAGCAATATTTACTGTATGGCATTTTCCAGCCTCTAAATTAATTTGTTTTAAACAGGTGTCGTTTTTACTCTACCTTTAAGAAATATTTGTAAATAACCCCTATACTTACTGGCTGAGGTGTATTGTACTTCTTTTAGAAATACTCCTGTCTGAGATACTCCTTCTAACATTGTTGCAAATGGGTGGTTTTAAACTGCATTAGGCTATATTTCAATGTATATCTAAATCCATCTCTCTCTCTCTCTCTCTCTCTCTTTCTCTGTATAAATATATATATATATATATTTATTTTTTTTTTTTTGTCGACCGTATGGACCTTTTTCCACAATATGGGCACTTTAAAATTCAACTTCATGCCACCTATTCAAAAAAGATAAATAATAACATTTTGTTTGACTTGTCTATCCTAGCATTAAGACATGAACTGGTGACAAACCGTAAGAAGTGTTCACTTTTATGAACAGCCGTTGTTGCTGGAATTCTTTTGGAAATTCTGGAATATCTTTGTCACATTATAACTTTGAATAGCTCTCTCAAGAGCGGTTCTGAATGCATGATTTACGGCTACCACTGCTGACATCGTTACATTGTAGAAATGGAGAGGATGATAATGTCGGTTTAGTGTGTAAGCATGAATAAATGTGTTACTGATCAAGCGAGACCCGGAGCTGTTAATGGTTGGCTATCTCACACCACGCCGTTGTACTCCAAGGACACGATGACTGGGTTCCTCTTACACTCATAGTTTCCATAAACTCTTCCTGTCTATCAGAGACTAAAAATGCTCCTAATCTAAATATAATCAACACACAAATTTAGACTCAGGACCTTGGGGAGCAAATACAGAATGTGAGGTTAATTTCCCAGTCATCAGATAACGTGAGGAAATTTAATTTGATGTTTAGATTGATCGAATAGATGCAGTTTATCTCACTTAAAGCATGGAATGATAAAAATGAGACTGAAAGTGTATATCGGTCCACAGTAATTGACTTTGGCCTGTGCTTAAATGCCATTACCTAACTTGCCCTAAGGTGATGTAACATTTATACACAAATTTGAGTTGTGTTGAGGCACAAATTTAAGAATGCATGTGTTTTTTTTTTAAAGCACGGGGATCAAATAATTTTCCATTTCCTCACCACAAACAAATTTCCAGAAACCGGCCAAACAGGCCTTATTTTTTATCCGTATTGATTAGAGAACACATCTCTATTTGGCTGTACTGCATATCCATGTCCTGGTTAAAGGGAACTAAATGACCTGAACTGTTGTCGTTCCGCAGGTGTAAAATGCATAACAAGCCCAGCTCTTTTCTGTAGGTGAACTACAGGGCCATCTTTTAATAGATCTCAACTTCAATTGTAGACTCTCATTTTCTCTATGTATGTTATCTATACTTTTTATGTTAAAAGCATATTACAATATAACATGACAGTGCTTCACATTGCCAAAATCAGTGTTGTGTGGTGGGAGTGAAGCCTGTTCACTTTTTATTACTCTCACTATACCAAAGCCATAGTTAAGGGAGTATATAAGCTATAGCATTACATTTTCGATTATTACTATTAAATATGATATCTAATCATTAATGTAAGGAACTCTGGGGCAGCCGGTAGCCTAGTGGTTAGGGTGTTCACCCTGCAATCAGGAAGTCGTGGGTTTGATTCTCAAGACTGCTAAGCACCACTGAGGTACCCTTGAGCAAGATACCTCTGTGACACTATGTTCCTGACTGCCTGCTGCTTCACTTGGTGTTCATCACGTACCCAGGGAAGAGGTTTCACCTAGATGCACTGTGGAAAGAAGATGAGAAAGCATCAGTGTACCTCTTCATGGCAATGGTATACTCTAATGGCAGTCGTCTCAGTCAGAATAATCATATGCCCTGCCGCACTGCAAAAACTGTTCAGGAATTATCTGACGACCATGACAATCATATTGATTTGGCCTCCAAATTGCACACATCTCAATTAAATCAAGCAACTAACTAGTCTGATCCATGGAAACCTCACCTCGCAACGTACAGCACTTTAAAGATCTGCTGATATTGCATGACAGGGAACTCAGTATTAGGCAGGTGGTTTGTAATGTAATGGCTGATCAGTGTATGAAAGATTTGATGCTATTCTGAAAAGAGCAACGTTGATGTGTACAAAAACTCCCATGAGTGCCCTCTGTTGTCCGATCAACCAGAAAAATGTATGAACACATTTGATAACTTTTTTGTGTGTTGCTCTTGCCTTTCTTTCAGTACCCAGTTTGCTGTACTATGGATGCACATGAACAACTGGCCAAGTAAGAGAATAACTCGGTACATAGTCTAAAAACTACAAAGGTTTTATGTGTTTATCATTTGTAAAAATAATTAGGTGAATATATAAATGAATTGTAAATAAATTAATAAATTAGTGACGGATCTTAGTCAACCAAGAATGATAAATCCGTTTAATCAGCCTAGAAAAGACAGGCCTGTCCTACAGAGGTTACTACACCCTATGCCCTCAACTGCCAGGTGCCTATTATGGTCAGAATAAGTATTATTATGGTTACTGCAACAGCTACAGCTGGACATAGTGTACTTAGAGCTGAATATGAACAAACAGTATCTGCATATTTTCGCTCTGCTGTGTGGAACACAACTAGTTGCATGTGCAAGGCTGACATGCAAACGTGCAATTAGGCCAGTCATGAAAGCAACATCTATTTCATACAACTGTGTCCCTCTGGCTGACTGCGCAGCAAAAGCAACAGACGTCAAGGGTGATGTAAATGGAAGATTCTGTGCATTCCTAAGAAGAGGTCGTCTGATGTATGTCCAAAGAAAACGGTGCGCTGTGCAACGAGGGCCTGCTCATTACCAAATGGCGGAATGCTGAAGAGCACACACCGTTCCTGTGCAGGCACATTTAAATGAATGCATCAATCACCACTTTTTTTTACAGTTCATCTGTGAGTTCATGTGCACTTGTCTGTAATCTAGAACACGTTGGGTTTGGACAATCCACAGAAAATTCCCTTTCAGTGACCCTTGAAAGCGATTACTCGCACGACAACAAATAATGTGTACGAAAATGTGCGTGCCACGTGCACAAAAGAGCCCCGCTTAAAACTTTTACGCAACGAGCTGCAAAGCGCACACGCTTTCTCTCTTTACCGGCGTCTGCATCCCATCATGCCTCCTTGGGCCCCGCCAGCTCCGCTGGGGGCCTTGCATGCATTCCGGAGGCCTGATGCTGATCTGGAAGCCATCGGCCAGTTCCGCCGTGTGTACTGTAAAAAAAAGCTGAAGCTTACACGCAGCTGTGCTGAGAGAGAGAGAGAGAGAGAGGGAGAGGCAGAGAGGGGTGCTGGAGCCTCTCAGGAGCAATGTGCTCCACTTCAGTGCCTCTGGAATGTGGTGTCTGTGCTGAAGGAGACTGGTGCTGTGTCCCAAATCACATACTTTCGCTCGAGTATGCCAGAGTAGTAGCCTGCTCCAGAGAGACTAGTGCACAAGAAGTCAAGTATTTTATATTATGTCTATACTTGTAAAGTACATATTGGGGTAAATTGCAAGGTCAAGAAGTTCACCCACCTGCAAAGTGGAAAGAAACCAACAGGCTTTATTTCAGACCGTTCTATATAGTATCATAACTACACACTGGAGGCACGCACCAGTATGAATCTGAAACCTGAGCTCAAATCCACTCACTCGTATTAAAAATGATAAAACATAATGGACACAGCTTTATAGTGCTTCCATTTGATACAGGCTTATGAAAAAATCTGTAATATACTCGCAGTGCTTATTAGCAGTGTATTTTTGTGGATAGCATACATCCTCCTCTGACCCACTGTTTACTTCACTGCAGCCAGGAGCTTCTCGCTTTAACACACTTTGGAAAACTAAACAAAACCTGGAGAAACTGAGGGACACATTCATACACTCCACTAGTAGTTCAGAATTAGTCTAAACACTGATGAAAAGAAAGAGAGAAGAAGTGAGTCTGAGAAAAGAGAGAGAGAAAGAAATTTGAGGGGTCTCAAATAGTCTAGCTTTATCAAGCTTTATCAAATATTTAAGAAAATAAAATAATAAAACAGCAACATACAAACAGCACTTACTGCAGCCCTTATAATCACAGAGAGCAAATAAAACTGGGAGTTTTATGAAACAGTTTCAGTTAGTGAACCTTAAAAACTGGAACTTTTTATGGTGAAAATAGTGAACAACCTCCAGAAGCTCTGTACAGGGTGTACAGTCTTATCCACAGAGAGCATGGCTGCAGGTTTTTATTCCAACAAAGCAGAAATAATTACTGGCTGGGAAGACTATCCATATCAATTAATATTAACTAAAACTAAACTAAAACTGTATCCAAGCCTGCAACTTCATCAGTTCCATATATTTTAGTATTAATTGTCAATAGTTAATATGCTCATTCATTTTTATTTCAGAAAGTATTTGAACAAGTATAGTTATTCTGGAGTAATTTGGAAAATAATTTGTCGATATAGAACCAGTAAAGACAAGCAGAACAAATAATTTGAAAATAAAGCATGCAAGTATTTCCGTGTCATACTGGTTTGAGAAACAGAGTGTTCTCTGTTCAGATGCAGAAGGCTTTGTTTCATGATTTACTTAGTGCACTATGTAGAGTGTAGGGAGGCTTTTCAGGTATCAAGAACTTTATTGCAAAGAAATGGACACTAAGCAAGGTCACACATCACTTCAGGAAAATGCATGAGCTCTGAATTTAACGAACTGTAAATTAATCCTCATTATGCAATGGTGCTTAATTGCTAAATACAATGACTGTAAGATATGCTTGCACACATTTGATCTTTTTTCTTGCCACCATCCTTCAGAGCACTGGATTAGGGCAAAGATCAGACCCTAAAACATCTCGATGTGCAATGTGAGCCAGAACCATTTGTAGAGGAAAACCTGGGGGGTGTCTAATCCGCACCCTTTTCAATTGTTCTCGTTGGTTATAAATACGGACCGGGACCAGTCTGACCTTTCTAATAGAGCCAATGTAAAAGTGCTGGTAAGACAACAATAGAGGAGATGGGAAGTGATTTCATAATGACAGATGTTCTATAGCACGACTCATCGATCTGTCTGTGATTCATCCATCCTGAGGGAGCAGGACACAGTGGTGTTTGTGTCCATGCGAGAGAAGAGCTGTATTAGCAGCGGTCCTCATCCCTGTTCCTTCTGCTCTAATACTGAGGAATGTGCGGAAATAAGCAAATAAAAAACACCAGTGCCTCAACAAAAAATGTCAACCAACCCCCCATAGACCTAACATTTCCCTTGCCAGCTCACCACAATCTGGGTCTCCTTAGAATTCCTCTGGGTGGGATGTCTCGCCTGGCTCAGAGCGCTGGAGTTCAACCAGAGCATTGTTTACCAGCATCCTTTATGAACAGCCTGAAAATAGCAGGAGAAAAAAAGTAGGAGAGAGAGGTTTTTAGAGGCTGTCTTTTAAGAAGACAGGTGAAAGGGCATTCGTTTTGTAAATCATGAGGTGTTAAGGCCTAATAAGGCCTTTTCCCAACATCTTAAAAGTCTTGAGAGCTGATTGAGGAATGTTTAAAAAACTCACAAATGATTCATTCAGCATGGCAGGGATGAGATACAGCTTACAAGAGAAAAGTACCTAAACTTTTCTAAACCTATAGTATATCGGTGGTGATGAAATGCCCTTTTCTTTGCTTCCCACTTTATAAACTATTCACAAAGACAATGTAATTTTCCTTTTTAAGAAAAAAAGCATTCTTAATATGTGACTATGGCATAATGAGAAATTCCAGCATGAAAAAAACCCCAATTTCCTCAGCAACATGAGGACAAATGTCAGACTCCTGACCTACAGAGGAAAACCTGGACGGGCTTGCCAGTGTTCGCCCGATGCCTATAAATTACCATCTGAATGTGCCAGGGGTCCTTAGAATAGACTGCTATTTTGGGCTTGGTTTTTATGACCCATAAGAGATTTATCAACCCCTATTTTTCAGTCCAGAGCTCTAAATCATGACCCAATATGTAAAATTTGTGGCATGCCTCGTTCTGGTCGAAGGAGGGGAAAGGAAAAACAAACATGACACAGATTTTTATAAATTACCCGGAAAATGTTGTGCAGACTTCAGTGTTTTCCCCAACTTCACCTTGTGTCTCGGTGGCTTTGATTTAAGAGACTCTTCATGCTTCTCTGATCCATGTTTTTCCCTTCCACTGCTCCAAAAACAGTTCAACACTCCACGCTGAAAAATGGTGCTTATGACTGAGCATGAAGTGGTCAGGAGTATCCTTCATTCTCACCAGTCAAATTAAGCTACAGTAACACAATGCCATAAGGCATTTTTCTTTTCTCCTAGACACTGTCCATGGTGCTGTTTAATAGGTGGACTCTGTAATGGCCCTTATTTGAAGTAATTCGAGTGCTTGTTTTAGCTCCATGTCTTGCGTTGCACAAGAAAACACTAGAGCAGTGAGATGGAACGAAAAGAGTAAAAACTGGTAACCCACACTAGCACCAGTAAAAGTGCATTATATTGATATGAAGACATAACCCTAACACTCAGATTTACATTTGCGATGCATCCAAGAGTGAGTTTGTTTTGTCTTCTATTCCTCAGTTTTTGTAGCAAATATTTAATATATACATATAATGACTGTTAGGTGCCAAAGGACTAAACTCTCACATTAACACTCATTATGTCTCATGGCTTCATGAAAAATCATCTGGCATGGAAAGTGCAACACCATAAATCTTACTGGTCTCCTGCTGCTCGTTGTTATGTGTATATTAAAGAAGATGAATAGAGGAACTCTATGCCGGCACCTCTGACCCTCTCTGGGTCGGCTGCCAGCTGGCTCAGGCTAACTATCCCATTCAAGAACTGTAAATGCCTAAAATACCCCAACCCATCCAACTGACCTCCCGATACCGCACAAGAGAAATTTCATAATGACTATTTGCTTGACTTGCAAAATTCTGTAAACGGTGACAAGGATAAAAAAAAGACAAAAACAGCAGTTTCCATATTTGATACTAGCCAAAGACAGAAAAATAGTGCAACTGGCATATTACAGAATACAGTTCAACCAAGACCACTCAAGCACATACTGTTCAAAGGTTTTAAGATGATTCAGATGATTCTGACATTTGCTTTGTTCTTTGTCAAAGCAGGTGGACCATTATCAGTGTCTGGAGATCCAAGTTACACTCCTCGTCTGAACATGAGGGATGTGTGAGTCGTTGTGTTTGTGTGTAAGCTGCATACACTGTGTGTGCTTCCTGGACATATTAGCTGTTTCCAACAGGTCTAGTTTTGAGTAGGTTGAGTAGTCTGGAACCCCCCATAGTTTAAACAATGTATACAAACATTTCAGCTTGAGTGAAACATTTTTGTTTGCATGTAGTTTAGCAGTAGTGGATAGTCACTGATGCTGGCAAGAAGAAGCATTAAAGAAGGCATTTGCAATTCTCACATCCTTTCTCAGTTTTATTTGGTTGTCAATGCAACAGTTTGAACCCAGTTTCCAAACTAAACCTTTCTGTTTCCTTTAATCAATGTCCTGTTTATGTGCAGTGGAAATAGACGCAGAACTGGAAACATCCTGCGGTGGTTCAGAGCGGGACAGGGCTGCAGTCGGACTCCCAGTGGGGAACTCAGCCACTGCATAGCTCACATGCCTGCCCCCCAAGCCCTATTGACCGCCAGCACACTAACCGCTCTGGTGTCACTTGTGTAACAGGGGGTTTGACAAATTGCTTGTTACTCACTCTTAAAAGTAAAGATGCCAAAGAGGAATCTACAGAACCATGCCACCGAAGGACCACTCTTACTCCCAAAAGAAGCTTTCAACTCAGCATTTTTTCACTAAAGGTTTTGTAGAACCATCTACAGAATATTTTGGGGGAGTTAAAGGTGTTTTTTCAATTGCATCACTCTTTTGTGGTATTTTTAAGAGTGACTAACATTGTAGTTTCTCTAGAATAAATGACCAAATCATCTAAGTTTATTGATATCTTTTAGTGCCACAATGACATCACTGTAGCTTCAGGCCTAATGCAAACTGCAACATCCTCATCTGGGATGTGATTTGTCTGCCAATGCCTGACACATTACAAGCTTATTGAGTTCCTCAGAATTCATTTAGGGAACCTGGAAGCTTTGCAAAATACTCTGTTGCAACATCAAAACAGAACCAGCTTGCATAGCCAGAGGCAACTGAGTTGCAGACACCACTTTTGTAATAAAGCTGGATTGTATTAAATAAAAGAGAAATGCACTGATTAATTAAGTAACAGAGTAATAAGTTACACTCATTCCTAGCGCATTCATTCATAGCAGCTATGCAATGAAAACAAAACATATCCTTAACAGCCAAAAAAGCAGGGAAAATGTAATATCCAATACATACATTTCTGTTTTAATAGAAGCCAAGTAGAGATTGTGCTAAACACAAAGGGATACAGGCAATCATGATAGTTTCTATGTGAATCGGACCTGACTTGCAAGAAAAAAAGAGTGTAAAACCAAGTAGAAATGCAGCTGGCATGATATCCATACAAGACCAGATACAGGTTTCCATTGCCTCCAGTAACCAAAGGTAGCTTGACCGGGTTGCACTTTGTTTCTGTGTGCAGCTCGTAGGATTAGGTTACTTAAAAAACGAGACCTGGACTGCACTGAACTAGAGGTGGCCAAGAGATTGTTGCGCATGGAGGAACATATTTTAACAACTTTTCCTCTGTGTGAGTGGGCCACTCTTGCACAGCACAGCTGAGGAGTAATCACCGGCCCCCCCAAGCCGAGTTCAATAAACTCATTCACATTCTCCAACCGATCCAGCCCATTATGCGGTCAGTTTAAGTGGCATTGTTTAGATGAGAGACAGAACCTGATTTAATGCTTCTAAGAAATGTAGTGTCATGCTTTAGTGACCACCAATGGCGACAGCCAGCCTGTCATAATTAGACAGCAGAAAACATCCCTAAATAGCAATTTAGAAGCACTTTAAGATCAAATGATGTAAGGTCACATAAGGACACAGACTGTAAACTGCTTCCTTTATTTCTTTTTAACGGTTTCTTGGATTAAGACCTTTTTCGATTAATAAGGTTCTTCCCAGTTCTTCTGAGGTTTCTATGGTACAGTCCTCACATTCATCTTAATAAGCTGCTTGTCAGTGTGTGCTAGTGCTGAGACAGCACAGATTGATGATACATTATCATCAAACGCAGCATGCAGAGCAAAGACCTTCGCAAAGTTTTATTGAAAATGTTAAAGAAGCACTAACAAACACTACAAGACACACAGTTAGTGTAATCCTGAAATGCAAAGATCACAGATAAAGACGATCAGCGCAGGCCTCTGACACATTTCCATAACATTCCAGGCGAAGAAAAATCAGAAAGATTTATTAATGTCGTTGGCAACATTTAAGCAATAACAAGTTCTTGCAAAGGCAACAATCCTATTATAAAATCACGCAAAAGCGCCCTGTTATAAAGTCACACATTTTTAGCATTAACAACAATGCATTTGGAATGCGTAGATAGCATTTCTTTTACAACCAATAAAATCTGAGGCATATTATGCCAAAGTTAATGATGCATGAAGATTCAAAGCCCTTCATCCTGCTCAAATGAGTACAAGTTTACTTTCAAACTGATAAACAAGTGTTTGTTATCTTTCACAGTAGCCACTTTCTGGGAGTTTTTCTGTACATGCTGGAGGGAGGCAGAGTCAATGGGGGCTTAAGTCGAGGTTCCCGACTAAGTTTCGACTTTACAAAACCGAACCATTGCAATTGTGGTTAACTCATTTGAGAACAGTACAGAACAGCTTTCCATGCTGACCCAGGTTTAGAGACAGGGGGCAGCCAGGAACACACCGCCCGAGGATCAGTGTGTGGGGACGGTACCTTGCTCAGGGTACCTCAGAGGTGCCTAGCCATCTTGGGAATCGAGCCCACGACTTTCTGATCGCAGGGCGAATGCCCTAACCACTAGGCTACCAGCTGCCCCTGTGCACAAGCCATTACTGTATTACTTCAGAGGTCTGCTAGATTCACAGTCAGCACATTTTTTAAACTACAACATTTCATTTTTTGTTTTACTCACCCTATGATCTTTAAAATAAAAGGATTCTGCTTGTAAAACGTCAGTAATGCGCAATACAAAAAGTTGCAAATCTCAACCTCCATCACCCAGCACAGTCAAAGCTGGAACTGTCACTAATCACAGAATCGTCACATTTGTCATAATGTTACATAAATATTTTGCCTTTCTGTGAACAAGTTCTTTGTTAAGAATGTGACAAATTTATTATCTGTTAAAGACATGTGCTCAAAAATGTTGTTATTATTTAAATGAGATTTGGATGCCATTGGAAAATGTTTAAAATAGGAACTGCTTTTGATTGCTGCGGGTAAGTGGAATACATGTATTTTTTGTGTATCTGAGGCCCCACAGTGGTACAGTGGGTAGCACTATTGCCTCACACCTCCAGAGCTGCGGGTCCTGGCCTCGTGATGGCATAGATTTCCTCTGTAGTCTCCGGTTTCTCCCACAGTCCAAAGACACGTGCATTATGTGAACTGGGGATTCTAAATAGACTGTAGAGTTTGTGAGTGAATGATGTGTATGAGTCCCTGCCTCATGCCGATAGGCTTCAGGTACCTGCGACCCAAGTGAGGATTAAGCGGTTAAAGAAAATAAACATCAAACTTAGGTGGAAGTAAAGGTATAACAACACAAAAACTGAATTAAAAGTTGAAGGATCTCCTTAAAATAGGATCCTAAGTAAAATGCTATAATGTGAAATCAAAAAAAGATTCAGTATGAACACTGTATTTACAATTTATATACTTATCTTTAACATGGTATATATTATTTAAGCTTTACTGTAAAATTCATCCTTTTTAATAGGGGGTATAACAAACCCAGCACTCTAGCAATATGTACCAGAATATGTGTTAGAATGGGTGCTAGACCTGGCTTGCTGGGTTAAGTGCCCAACTTTTCTTGCTGGTTAGACTTGCTGGTGTGCTCTGTCCAACCCAACCGTTCTGTTTAACACAACTCAGATTGTATTGTTTTTAACCACCACCTTTAAAATATATTTAAAATTGTATTTCCTATACAGCTTCCTACAAATGATTCAAAACCAATTAGCTGCACTGCAGTATGAACATATTTATCACATTAACAAAAGTTTTTTGCTGACTGCTGAACAAAACTGTGGGGTGTGTTTTGTCCGATAAACAGAATATTGCTTGAATTCATCATAAAATCTTAATCAGAAATTGCTTAAACTTAAATAAACAATTTAGTGCTGGAGGTCTGGAAGATATATTCATCTTTATAAAGCAGTATCACTAATGAACCTTATGCATAGCCTTATGTTTAGGGTGTCTATGGCACCCATCGTGATGATTATTCAAAACAAGGATGTTCATCACTCCATATTTACACCACAGCTGAGAGCAGCCACAAGCCTGATGGCAAATGAAAGCCTTGTTCTTTTTACCTTAGCCCCATGTCTTCAATTACAATGTGTGCGCATTTACGCAACAGCACACATGTTTCGCTTCAAGCGCAAAATATTTTTAGCAACTCAAGAGTTGCGGTGGTGGTGTCTGAATGGTGCACGAATAGGGCAGGACATAAAAAGACTGCAGGGCATAGAAGTGTGACTGTATGACACACGATTGGAATTCAGTATGGAATTAATATTTGAGGAATGTGAACAATCAAAATGACCCAAAATGGCAACGACAGACGAAGTTTTAATCAGTTTGGCCTCTTGGAGTCCTGCGTGAGGGCTTAATATGATGCCAGGGGTTTTTATTCCAATTGTCCCTGGAGTGTTCTTTCCTCTGTCTCTTTATGTGGAGAAAATGCCATTGTTACCAACACACACACAAGAAAAATCAATTGGAAACACATGGAAGGGTCCCTTCCATAAGAGGTGGTTAAACACTTCAATGTGCGACGCAAAAAAACAAAAGTACACACCAACCGACAGTACTGCATTCCGGGCCAACATTTACTCATGTACTTTCATTTCGTGGCAATTTGGCTGATTGTAAAAGAGAGATGGGTCTCTCTTTTGTGGTTAAGTGTGTTGGGAGGACATACCAGTGTCAACGCAGGGGAGACCAACCATGGGTGCTGGTAGCATTCGCAGAAGGAACAGGGTGGGAATGGGACGGATGGAGAATAACATGTAGCTAGTAGTCTTTGCTAATTGTATTCTGCCAGTGCTTATTATCTAAAAAAACAGGCTGAGCATGCATGGATGGTTTAGTGGAGAATACATTTAATAGGTCGGTCTATTTGACTTACAGCACTGCTTAATGGCACCTTTTTTTTTGCTTTATCATGTTTAATCTGCTCATTGTAAGTGTCTCTTATCTTTGCATGACTGAGCAAGTCTACATAACATTTGAGATCTGACGCCACATCTTCTCAAACCACTAACCGTGAAGCATTGCAGAGTGTGTGGTTGTGCTTGAGAGAAGTGTGGATGCTCAACAGAGCAACATGCCAGTTTGGAAAATGACTCATCTCCCCATCCGCCGCCCTGCGGTATCATGATTCCAGCGCATAATGCTGTAAATCTCAGCAAGAAAAAAATGCTGACAATTAGTTTCATGATGTGTTGAATACATTTAGAAAAACAATTACAGATTTCAGATGTTACACACCCTCTGAACACGCCCACTCAGTCAGCCTTCATACTTTTACTGTCACAGCCATCGTTTCACATACATAGAGATCTGATTGACAAGAGAATGTAAAATAGCAAAATGATCATATTGCAACTTTTGCCGTTTTCTCCTTGTCTCCTAAACAGTTACAACACAGGAAATGGAAGAGAACTTTCCTATATTTCAGTTAATTTTCAAGTAATTTTGGAGCAAACAAGCTTCACTGAGATGCAGAGAATTTTCACATTTACAGTAATCCCCCGCTTTTCACGGGGGTTATGTCCCAAGAGCTCCTGCATATAGTGCAAAACCGCATTGTTGTGTTTTGGTAAAAAAATGCCTATTTTTATAGTGTAAACCCTAAATGTTACTTTAATGTAATTTTAAACTCCGTTTAATTCATTAGCCTTAAAATAAATTTAAAGGTAAACCCGTATTCGAATTTAAATTCCCCGCTGAGATATGCAACTCGGACACCGCGGTGAGGTGAACGGTTTTCGGGGAATAACCCCTGATCTACTCGAGCTAAAAATACAAATGAGGGCTCGTTGGAAAGGTCTTCTGGAGATCGAACTGTGGAGTTTGAAGTGTCTGAGCACTTTCCCCGCCAAGATATGCAACTTGGAATGTTGTGGGACAAAAGTATCAGGACACCACGGCGAGGTGAATGGGTCCCCTTGTGTGAAAACATCCAGAAAAAATATATTTATTGCCACAAAAAAAGCAAAAAACGTAAAGATATTTGCAGTTTCCATGTTATTGTGGGGATTTCAGCGTAAAGCTATGAATTCGATTCTCAAAAAAAATCCATGTGTGACTGAATCCGCTACTCCTGATCTGTGTAAAACTGGGGGATTGCTGTACATTTAAATACCTGCTGAAGGAGTAATCATCCAAACTGTAACATTCATAGAGTAGAATGTGGTACTCACTTGTCTGTTATGAGCTTCAAATGTCTGTGAGCTGCTGTATGACATTATATAACATACAGACACCACTGGCAAATCCCTGATAGCAGGCTAGCAGACATTAGCTTTATCTTAGTAGTACTGACTCACTGTTTGACATTTAGTGAACTCTTCAGAGCAAGGGTAACAATGAGTGTGTTATGGATCACTGAAAATACTTCTGAATAAAGGGAAGCAGGAAAATCCTTTGGATGCTAACAATATTCTTACAAATCAGGTGAAGGGGAGAAAGTCTTTGTCCTTGGTCTCACCTTGGAGCTGCATGTGTGTGTGTGCATGTGTGTGTTGTGTCTCCATCCTCCCCCACAGTCTTCAGAGAGTGGTTATGATAGCCACCCACAGGCAGGTGCTTCCTCTCCTCCTGTCTGAGGAGACACACTCGGCCTTTTCCCTCCCCTTGCTGTTCATTTCTACTTTGCTGTTGCGGTGCTTTCAATGAAACTCCAGCGGGGAGCATGTGCACAGTCAGTCCCTATAAGCAGTGATGAGAAGCAGCACTAGAGCAACAAACACAGAGGATGACAAAACACGAGCAGGTCAAACTGCAGGCTACATTAATGAGCACCAAGTGTCAGACCTGCTGGACGAAACAAAGAGCAACACATGGAACAGAGAGGATAGAGGACAGACAGACAGTGAGAGGGAGAAAGAGAGAGGAGCGGAAAGGAGGGTAGATAGTGATAGTAGAAACAGGCAGAGATGGGGAACATAAAGCAGATGGATAGACGGAGAAGGTAGAGACAGGAGGACATAGACAGAGAGAGGGAGAGAGAGAGAGAGAGAGAGAGCGAGAGAGAGAGAAGGAGAGAGATATGGAGGGAGGATAGAAACAAGAGGTGACAGAGAAAGGGAGAAAGAGAGGCTTGATAGATAGTTAGAGAAAAACAGGAAAACAGGAATGTTGATAGTGATAGGAACAGACAGAGAAGGGGAAGGTAAAGTGGATAGATAGACAACGGGAGAAACAAAAAGATAAGAAGGTAGATAGAGACAAAGGAAGAGAGAGAGAGAGAGAGAGAGAGAGAGAGAGAGAGAGAGAGAGAGAGAGAGAGAGAGAGAGAGAGAGAG
>JBBIGB010000018.1:12010706-12023501 GCA_037577075.1 Alestopetersius hilgendorfi | reverse complement strand
GTGTGTGTGTGTGTGTGTGTGTGTGGGAGAGAGAGAGAGAGAGAGAGAGAGAGAGAGAGAGAGAGAGAGAGAGAGATTTTTAAGCATGTGGAAGTATTCGCCTCTCATTTGGAATGTAGCTCATACTTTAAAATATTATGTAACTGTAAGTGAAATGTCAAGGCCTCTTCATATCAGTGAAAAACAGACACAGGTCTATAGTTAGAAGCACTTCATGTTCGATGATTTTGGTATTCTTCATTATTATTGGTTGCATTAAAAAACAGACAGCAAATGGGCAAACAAGAACTATTTAGTAGATACATTTCATTCTGAAAGTTATTTGACTTTACAGGGTCAAAATCATACATTTTTCATTTTAATAGATCCACTAATGATGTTTAGGTGGATTTTTGTACAAATTAACTTTCAGGAAAAAAACATTTTTATCCCTTATTATCCCTTAGTAAATATTTTCATACCCGTCATTATCCCTTAGAATTAAAGCACCTATTTTTTGTAACTGTGCCTTCAGGAGTTCTACATGGGGTTGATCTCTGTTATGTTTAGCTGCTCTGTAGTGTGTCTCAATCAAAAAGCAGTACAGGCTAAAATGTTCCCTATAACAGGGGTTCCCACTCCCAGTCCTGGCGACCCCACACTACATTTTAAGCCTTTTCTCATCTCATTAGCTAATTAATAAGCGAATCACTAGCTGATCAGTTGCGTAGGAAAAACACAAAAATATGCAGTCCATGGGGTCGCTAAGGATCCCATCATCATTTTAATATGAATGGTTGGAATGAAATTGTTTTTGGTTTCGTAATTGTCAATGCATTAGCTTTCATGACATCACAAAAACAACAGGCTGATGGATGACTATAGACCATATGGACTGGGGAATGAATGAGAAGTTTTGCAACTTTGAAACAAGTCTTGCATGCTAAAACTTTTTTTTAAAAAGTTGTGGAAATTCTGTGATATGATCCCTTTAAAACTTATTGTATTACAGAAAACAATCATGCAAAAGAAAAGAACACACTGAAACCAACCTTGAATGAGCCATTCCACTGCTCTGATTCTAAAAAAAAAAAGCTATCTGGATCTGTTTGTGATTTTTCTCGGGGCACGAAAGCAGTGTTCACACAACACTGGGCTGGACTTGTAAATGCAAAGTGAGACACTTGCTTTTAATCAGGCCCACTTCATATCCTCAACTGGATGCTTATATAATTGGTCCACAAGGGAATGAATATTGATCAGCAAATGAATAAAACAAATAAATCTCATGTGCTTCAAGAACTCTTGGTAAAGGCCAGCAAAATCTTAGAGAGGTTGACACGTAAGCTGAGTCTGTATCGCTCGTGTGCTCTGCAAAAAACGAATGCTGTCCAAGAAAATCACGAAGTCCAAACGGAACGGCCTTAATGAGAAATAGCCTTGGTACAGTTAAGACCCTTTATTTGGCAAGTGCAAAAAAACATGAATGAAAACAGCTTTGTTAGAGGCCATGTAATAAGCACATCAAATTTATTGCAAGGATTCCAAAGAACATGGATGTCAGAATTCTTTCATTTTTTAATTCCATGGTATATTGATGTTAGAAAGATACAACAACACAGAGAGACAATGATTCATTTATGGCTGGATGAGGAATGCATGCTTAATCTAACAATGTTTTTGGCTTCTATCCCTGAACACTAATATTAGTGAGACATGATACAACCTGCAGACATTCAAAAAGCAATGACCAAGTCACACCTTCACCTCCATTTTATAATGCATATCAAGGCTGTTTTGCTTTTAAATGTAGACACTGTGAAGGTGGGAAAGACACCTCCAGTCATCCCCCGTAATAAGTAGAGGGCAAATATATGTCTGTTATTTTTAGTTCTCTATTTTTAGTTAATATTCAATTGAATCCTGTTGTATATAAAACCCTGCAGCACTACTCTTATTCCATTATTCGGTTTGGTCGACTGGATAACTGAAATTATACAGTCGACATTGTTTCTTTCTATGTTATCTAAGTAACCCAGTAAGCTCTCCCTTTGGTCAAGCCTCTACGTGCTGGATTTAAGTCTTAAGATTTCAGATTAACCACTGTCATAATAAGACCTGACAGTAGAATCAACCAATCCTGTTTTGATTACCAGTGAGTGGGAATCATTTCATGGGGAAATGGTCTCTTTAGCCCTTCTAAAAGTCCTAGACATGGCACTGACTGTGAATATGACCGGCAGTCTAACCAATGGACTTTTTAGAGAGGTGGCTCCATACCAAAGCTCTTTATTGAAAGAATCTTGAAACACTACATGCAAGGTAAAAATATCTAAGAAATGTTTAGTTGCAGTTCTGTCAACACTAAATATTTAGGTGCAAAATGCTTGACACTAGAATGCTATAGGCACACTAGCAGACATCATTCCACAAAGGTATGAACGAGCAACTCACGAGTTGGATTAACAGTAGAACTTTATGACTGTTCTGTCAAATGCACTGTTTCTGTAGTCTGTGACAAGAGAAGAGAGGAGATGGTAGGGGCCTTTACAATCACTGGTCTGCACAGCATCAGGCAACAGTAATAGTGTCACTAGTATCATCATAAAACCTTAACAAATTCCAATTGTTCTAGCTAAGCAAAAGAGGAATACGATGAATACAAGGCAGCCTAGGAACACTATGTCCCCCTGGATCCAAACAATCATTTGTCTCTTCACGCCCAGAGAAACATGGAAAGTACGGACATTGTTTACCCATAGGTCCACTAGACCAGCAGTGGCCAGAGACGTCTCAGCTGGTATGAAGTATAATTGGCTAGACAGCACATAATTAAGCCATTAGCTGTTTATTCTGAAGAAAAGGTTTTTTTTGTGATACGACCTCAAAGATGCCAATGATTCACTTGCTGATAAAAAATTTGTACTCCTCTTTGTCTTTAGAGGTCAAGATGACAATATCAAGAATGGCTGAGTGGAAAAAGGCAAAGACAAAGATGATTACTCTCCCAGCACGTATAAAACACTTTATCAGTTGTTTGCAGTCTTTCCAAAGACTTCTGAAGTACTAAACGTGATGTTGCCATGGTCACAAGAGGCTTGAAGCTTATTTGCAATTCTATTTTAATGCAGCAGAAGAGGTCACTAAAGCCAGTGTACTGGAACACTGCGTCTGAAAACTAAACACAAGTGTAGTGAGCATAAGCAGGCTCCAAGTACAACTCTTTTGAAGGAAACCATCGAGCTCAGATATGGAGTACAATGGCCAAATTTGGCTGTGCCTCATTATCAGTGTCCTCATACTTCAGTTTCATTTCAATAATACGTGACAGCTCATGTCCATGATACCATTGCCAGTAAGTATTATGACCTCCTCTGAGGTTTGTCATTTATGTTTGACCTTTTTACTGTGTCTTTAGCACTGATTTATGTAAATGACCTCTGTTCTTATAGGCTGCCTGTATTGAACATCACTCCTTCTCCTTCTAACTTCAGTGGAGGCTGAATAGTTGGGTATAATAAAGATGTGTTGGTCACAAAAACAAAGACTTGCTAGGCTGGTTTCATATGTTGACTGTGGGGTGAACTTTGAAACTCTGACAATGTTCACACATTATTTCCAATTAATTTACTGTCATGACACCAATTGTTGTAGCTGTATTGATACCAGTACCAACACCAGTACAAATACCTGTTACGATAACATGATATTGTTATATTAGTGGCCCATTCTCCATGATGTTTATGGTTTGGTTGTGTCAATGTTATGTAGCAGAGTACAGTGTTACTGAAGGCAACTTAAAGAATGATCTGCCACTTCAAAAGTGTCACTGGGATGGTGTCAGATTATAGATATTGTCCAGAAATAGACAAACCACAACTGTGGTGTCAGTGGTGAAGTTTAATAACTGTAGTAAATTTTAAAAATGTAACAACTCTGACTTGCATAAATATGTTCTTAAATCATTTTGCATAGTCAGCTGGTGTGAGATTAGTAGTTCTGGATATAGTACTGAGTACATCCACATTCCTTACATGTTAGGAAAATGCGTAGGTGGTTGGAATGCGGGGGGTCATTCCAACTTTCTATCTCTATCGGCTAAAATGAACTCTAAATGACCAATTAAGACATGCATTCCATCCGCACTACGGAAAGGCTGCTATGGAGAATTTATGAAATATTGTCATTTAGGACTATTTGTCTGGTAAATGGACCCCACTGAAATATACAAGTCTAATTTAGACTCTCTGAGATTTATAACCCTCTGACATTCCTTGTTTGCGCAGAAGAAAATATACCATGAAAATATGATTTGAGATGCACCATAACAACTGGCATGGGAGTGTTATTGAAGAGCTATTTTAATAATGTTGAGAAAATAAGCAGGGATCTCTCTGAGAATGCCTGGAACACACTTTGTCCCAATAAGACAGGGCATGTAGAGTTGTTGGTTAGTTTTGTATGGGGATGTGGCTGGCTGTCACTCAGGCAAGCTCCCGCCTCCTCCCACCCCCTGTAAAGTATAAAAGGCTCCCAGGTTTGCCTTTTACACTCAGAGCATTGGTAGAATTACAGCTACATCCTTTTCTACCACACACACGGAAGGGGACATTATTTGGAGAATACCTGTTTCTCTGGAACTTTCATCAGTGTTGTGAAGTAGAGCTCTTTAATTCCCAATCAAGAATAGAGATTCTCAGGTATGTATATTCAGAATGCTGCTCAGTTAATTGTCCCTAGTGGATTGTATGCATTTCTTCAAAGATCAAGGCTGGAAAGAGTTTGGGTTGATATTCATTTGTCAGAATAGTGGTTATCATCCCTTTGCACAAGGCAGCACTTTTCTACCCCCAGCAAAGCAGCCCAGCACCAAAGGAGCACTTGCTTCCTCACTCTCTGCTCAGTAACAGCTGCCTGAATGGAACAAATTTTTAGCAAAGCTGCATGCTTTCAGTGCACTGATTATAGCAGACTAGAGTTATTTCTAATTTCCAGGTGTTTTTATCTGGAGTGGGACACTTTATAGGTATGTTTGATATACTTAAGAAGACTTTCTCCACAGGTTCCTCCAGAAGAAAGATGGTGCTTCAGAAGGTTTTGTTTTGCTGTTTGCTGGCCTGTGTCTTGCCTTGTGCTCTAAGTGCAGCAGTTCATTTGAGCTCCAGTGGGGAAGACAAGTATGCCATTGCATTATTTTAATTTTATGTCTCTTTCTTTGGTGGTAAAACTTGAATCCTGATTTGGTTCTGCTTGCCTTTGTGCATCAGGCTGAGTCAGTGGCTCCAGAGCAGGCTGAGGAGGGAGGTGTGTGTGCTTGACAGCATAGAAGATTCAGGTGAACTTCCCCCTCAGCAGCAGAACGAGGAGACAGACGCACACACGCACAATCACAGGTACGATTCCTCCATCTTCAGTGATTGTGAACTGACTTGGATGCAAATACACTTTCTGACTGATATCGAAGAATATCAAATAAACATAATTTCAGTAACCAACTTTCTTTTTTCTTTTGTCCTTTCCAACACTTCTGTCTTCATTTGAATGTGGTTTCTTCTTACTCACTTTCTCCCCCCCCCCCCCCTCTCGTTCCTTCTTTCTTTCTGCCATTTAATCTTTCTTTTTTCTGCAATTTAATCTTTTTCTTTCTTGCTTGTTTATTCTTTCTTTCTTTCTTTCTTGTTTATTCTTTCTTTCTTGCTTGTTTATTCTTTCTTTCAGTGGTCCGAGTAAGAGAGTGAAGAGGGGTTGTTATCTGCTCACCTGTTCAGTGCACGATTTGGCTCACCGCATCAACCAGCTCAGTGAGAGGACGAACAGCGCCCCCCAAGATAAGATTGACGCACATGGTTACGGGCGCAGGAGGAGACGCTCAGTGCCTCAGCACTCCACTGCTGCGACCGGCGGTCAAGGCCGTGTAAAGCTGACCTGGCTCAACCCCCAGAGGCGCGGAGCACCTCAAAAACGGACATAAACACCGACCTGCGGTTTGTCCTGGGCCCTTTTCTCGTACTGGCTCAGTTTGTTGAAATACTACTGACAGCTCCTTTGCTAAACTTTAGGGTGTCCTCTCCAGGCACAAGGTGGGGGACAAGCGCAACAACTGCAAGCAGCTGGAAGTCCTTTCTTCATCCTTTTTCAGAGAGACAGGACTGATGATAAGGACTCGGGTCACCTGGAGAGAAGGGGTGTTATTGTAAAGTGGGTCAAGCAGTTGTGTCTCATAAGAGAGGGGAGCAGGAGTTGGAGTGGGATAATGGGGAGGAGGGGTGTGAGTATAAAGCAGTGGTGTAGCAGATAGTTGAGCAGTTCTGAGTGCACGGGTTTGGGATATTTCTCACTCTGAGGGAGCTTTGGGACCTGACAAGGCTCTCTGTCTCTCTCCCAGCACAGGAGTGTCTCACCTTCATCACCCGGAACAGCAACAGCCTTAATCAGGACTTCGTGCTCCCTAGCAAGGAGAGAGAAGGATGAAAAAATGAGAGAAGATATTCCAAACTAGCTAAAAGACATTCACCAGCAAAGCCCCAGAGGAACCATGTGGAACGGAGAGATATTTGCGAAAATCGGATGTGACACAAATGCTAATCTCTGGCAAAGGAAGGCGCTGACGTACTTGAAGCTGGATACGTATATCCTGAGGGAACTGTGCAATATACTTTTTTTAATCAATATGTGTACTCCATTATCATTGTCTATAAAAATGTATGTTACATATCCATATTTATGCATTCCATAACTTACTTGTAATCTTGGAGATTAAACTATTTTTATACATGAAATGATAATATGGGCATGGCACGGTATATTTTAGCTATTGCCATTTTGAGATTAGATATTTAACCTGTGCTTTAATTCAGCTTAAGTGATAAACCCTGTCCTTGTGAATCATTGTTAAATGAAGGCAAATTATATGATCAGTTATTAAACATTCTGCAAGAGAAAGAACTAAAGTGTCTGTTTCATTTTCTTGGTAGTTTTTGGCACGTGTACAAGGTTCATAGTCATTTGCGCTAAGTACTTCAGCACTTAAGATCATAAATCTGACTAAGACATAAATGGAACATTGAGAAGGCCACAGTGCAGTTTTACATACTGTATTCAGAAACAAGAGCACTAAAGCAAAAAGACAACAGGACAATAAATTAGAGCGGTGTATTTAAAAGCCTGGGCCCCCTTATGGGCCCTGAAGGTACTGCAGGTAGGAGGCATTACATTTACAATAAGTTACAATAAGTTAGTTACAATTAATTTACAATAAATTTTTACAATTAATTGTTACAATAAGTTAATTAAAATGTTTTTAATGTTCTATAACCGAACATATTTTAATATGTATATCTAAAAATGTTAATGTGAAATAAGAATAAACAAAACAAAGCTATGGGTCTATGTTATTTCTCTTTTACCTGACCTATTTTTGATCCAGACTGTATGATGTATGTCATCACTGGTGGAGAATCGTGATGGATACAATACCTAATCACTTTTGGGGAAAGGTTTTGTGGTTTATTTGGGACATCAGACATTACAGAAGCATCAGCACGCATAAAGCTCAAACGGAGCTGTAGCTGGGCATGAGGTTGTAGGGATAGGGATTTGCCCCTATGATTAGAAGATCATGGGTTCCAATCCCAGGACTGTCAGGGAGCCAGACACACGCTGAGGTACCCTTGAAGCAAAGTACCGCCCCCCCAACCCCCACCCACGCACACACTGCTTCCTGGGCACTGTATCACTAATTGGCTGCCAGGTTAAATGCAAAGAAATGGGATTGTGGTTAGGGAATTGTTCCTGTGATTGGAAGGTTGTGGGTTTGAATCCCAGAACTAACAGTGGTACCATACCCACACACTACTGGCCACTTGGTGAACAGGTTAAATGCAGAGAAAAAAAAATCACACGCTGTGTTGTGTTGTATTCATGCGTGTCTGGGTCACTTTACTTTAACAGGTGGTCAGTACTTTAAAGTAGCATACATTTAATAAAGAGAAATATGATTAGTGTTTCCTGGGCCAGGTCCAAGTGTACGCCACCAGTGCCTGACTTTAACTGACTTTACACCACTTTATAAAACATCCTGGTTTGAAATTCTTTCAAAATTGCCTCAAGTTTACTCAGAAGGTTGTGTGTGTGTGTGTGTGTCATTTGCAGTGTTGTACTGCCATCTTATGCCAACAGACCCATTCTTTTCTCAGAAGTCTATAAACAACACTTACATTCGCAGACTTTCAGAGCTTCTGTTTCTATCACTGACTCGTTCAGACTGGTCTGATGTAAGAAACCTAGAGACAGATTACTTCACCAGGCTGGTTACAGCAGATCGATTTAATATGAATGTTATTATAATGGCAGCTACTAAAGTAATACATTTTCTAAAATAGTGTATTAAAAATACATTCAGGACAGAGGCTTACAAACTAATCTAACGTCTCAGGTATTTAACCCTTTCCTGTAATTACTGTTAGCTATTAAGGTTAACTTAACTAGAGTAGCACATTTCAGATTATTATTATTATTATTATTATTATTATTATTATTATTATTATTATTATTATTATTATTATTATTATTGCTGTCATTATTATTATTATTATTATTATTATTATTATTATTATTATTATTATTATTATTATTATTATTATTATTATGCAATTATTGCATTTCCAAAATACAGTAGTTCACAAATGCCATAGCAAAATATAACCAGTAGAGGGGGCTCTCGGACTTTTTCCCCCTCATTTAGGGCATTTATTCTTTCATTCATTTATTTGTTTATCTGATTTGTAATCATTTATTTAATCATTTGCATGCTTATGTGCTGTTGCCATTAAATCCACATTACTCTTTAAAACAGCTAAGAAATGACCATGACCATGAACAAATAGTCATTTTTATTACATTTATTTTAATACTAGAAGGCCCCCCCCCACTTTCCCCATCGCCCTCTGCTTTATTTTCTGTTGTTTTGAATGTTTTGTTATTTATTTTGCTTATGAGAAACCCTGTTTACAGTAGAGGGTTTCATGAGAAACCCTCTGCTGGTATGCACTTGACAGATAAGGCCTGAAGAGGGAAGTGGTTTTAAAAACAGTTCCGCCTCGCTGCTGCATTGAGTTAGTGTGTTTTTCATGATTCAGGAGAACAAAACATATGTTTTTCTTCATAATACGGGAACATTAAGCCACTCCCTCAGAGTGAGAGACCATTCAGTTTGTTGTTGACGCCTGTGTCTTAAAAACAAGTTCCCGCCCTGGGCTGGAAAGGGTTAAAGCTGTGAGAAATTATCTTGTACAAAGCTGGTACATTTGAGGCTGGCAGTTTATCTTCATTCCGGAGGAGGACTCACGTCTGTGTTCATGAGGAGAAGTCCTCAGAGACACACTGACGGAGGGAGAGGGTGGGTTTCTGCACACTAAGGTTAGTAAATGCTACACAACTTTCACTTTATAATTCTGCTGCACTGCACAAACTTAAACCTTCCGGGGACTTTTTCAAATGGTTTGTAGAGTTTATCCAAACATGTCTGAATGTCTGGAATTAAATGAATTTGTCCAAATTACCAACAATTTTGGAAGGAAAGGAGCAAGTCTGAATTTAAAACACTCTGGAAAGAAACGAGTTTGTCCAATTTACCAACAGTTTTTTCATTTAGTTGTGAATTTGCTCTGCCTGCGGGTTTTTACACAGCTTGAGGAAAGTTAGACGAGGCTTAAAGCATGCAAGGTGTTCTTCCAGAGCATCTCCTACATGTCTCAACCTGCTTCATAACCCCACTGCACTCACCGAACACAGTGTTGCTCCTCAGTCAGTGAAGTTTCCAGCAGTGTAGAGAAGTTTAGGTGATAAATGAGGAATCTTAGGGGAGAGGGAAAAGCTCAACAGTAAGGTTCACTCTTGCAAAGTACAGGGCAAGTCCTCATCAGAGGTATATGAAATGATTGTAAATATAGATTTCATTTGAAACTGAGCACACATTCAAGAGAAATCTTCATAATCTGCAGCAGCTTATTTCACTTTTCTTCCCTAAGCATAAAACAGGAAGTTAACATCAACCGTTTCAGCTGTGTTAAAGAACTGTCAATATATAGCAAAACCAAGACTAAGTGCAACCACTATTTTAATGCATTATCAGGAGCAGCGAAACGAATGAATGTGTGTTAGTTTTTACTGTCTGTGAACTACTAGAGTAAAAAGACAGCAGTGCATCCAGATGCAGGGATAGTAGCATGTAAGAATCTAAAACAATATTTATATAAAATATATGCTATCTTAACTGAACCCAACATTACAGTGGTATTATTTAAACATTTAGTGTATTACTTCTATCGTATTCATTTATTTGACTGAAATGTGAAATTTTGTGATGTTACTAAAACAATTGCAATCAAATAGAATTATTGTTATACCAGAGATTTACACCCCTATTCTGTATACTGTTTCATCTGTATTAACTTTTATACTGTAGACATTAATATTTGCACTTCATAGTCTGTCTGCAAGTACTGCAGTAATTTATGTGCCCTACTCTCTTTTGTCTCTTTTGTCATTAGAGAACATGGATCAAAACCCAATAGGCAAGACGAGGAAGAAGGTTCCTCTAAGCAAGCAGCAGTCGACACCCATTTTGGGGAAGGGTGAGTGTATAGTCAATGAAGTTTGAAAGAGTGTGCCACAGGAAGGCAAAAGCTGTCCTCACATCCGGACCACACACACAGCAGACTGCGGTGGCAGTGTTCACTGAACCACCCTGCTGGTCATATGGAATAAACAAGTTACTCTTTAAGTAAAGCACGCTCATATACTAATACACCTTCTTAAACATCAACACTGTGATTAAATGGGTATGTGTAGACTGTACAAAAGTTTAGTGCGGTGATTTATTGCCCTGTTAATGCAATGTAGTGGCTAAATCTGCAAGAATGTTCTAGTTACACCCACAGTGTGAGTGGAAAATGCTCCTTGTTGAACATCAACATGGTAAAAAACTAGATTTGAAGTGACTATACCAGTTTTAAATGCCATGTAGTGCTGTATTGCTTCATTACACCTGCAGTGGTGCTGTAGGTCCTGTACTAGGTTTGTTGACGGGTGCTACACCCAGATCTGCTAAAGGATATCACAATCCATGTCTATTCATAGAAGAACCCACTTTGCATGTGATTTAGTTGAATCCATTTTTTGTGAAATGTTTTGTACTTGTGAAAAGAGGCCTCATACTTCCAGGGTTGGGGGTTTGAATCTGGTCCTGGCCTTGTGCCAATGGAGTTTGCATTTTCTCCTAGTGGTGGCGTGTTCTTCCTCTGGGGTCTCCAGTTTCTCCCACAGTCCAAAGACATGTGCCTCAGGTGAATTAGGCATTCTAGATTGACTGTAGGTGTGAATGTGTGAGTTAATTGTGTGTGGATGTGTGCCCTGTTGTGCGAACTGGTGTCCCACACAGGGTGAGTCCCTGCCTTGTGCCCAGTGGCCCTAGAACAGGCCCCGGGTACCTGTGACCCTAGTGAGTGAGTGAGTGAATGAGTCAAATTTCATATAATTCAGTAGTTTTCTAATAGTGGTGGAAAGATTATTTTGAGGCCATTTTTAAGATAATGATTCAGTGACATTACTATAGTAGGTACATAGGTGTTTTTAAGAATGACTTTTCAATAAAATCACCTTCTGGGAAAAAATAGTTTTGTCATTAAAACTAAAACAGAGAGTGAAATTTTGCTCATACATAGAAAAGCACAAAAGACTATTAGAGTGTGCAGGAACACTAAACTAATCAGCCAAAATTGATTATTTACAAGTGTCAATTTGTCATATGTGAACACCCCACAGCACTAAATTCTTTCTCTGCATTTAACCCATTCACCAAGTGAAGCTGCAGGCAGCCAGGAACACAACACCTAGGGTAGTGTGTGGGAACAGTATCTTGCTCAAGGCTACCTCTGTGGTGCCACTAGCAGTCCTGGGATTTAAACCCACAACCACAACACGGGTAACTCCCTAACTGCTAAGCCACCAGTTGCCCTCCTTACTATGTTACAAAGTATCTTACAGTAATATAGACATATTGCTTAATACAGTACAGCTGAGCTGCATATAAGCTAATCTAATAAGAGCCAGTGAACTGCCGAGTCAGTCTTCCAACAATATGCATTCTGTCTCCTGTATGAATATGAACAAAGTCAGTATATTGAGTATTTGTGGATGAATCCACTGATATGATGGTAGGCTTACAGCGCAGAACTGCGATGCTCCCATCAAAAAAGCCAGTTATCTAAAAGGCCTAATGAACTGAAACTGGTGTTTTTGGCCAGAAAGAGTATAGTGGATATAGTATGTAGTAGCTGCTGGTTAGTATGTGTTAGTATTTTCATAAATTATGGGCTTAAAACCATTCTTACATCAGTGATGTACAGTACTTTGTGTTTTCACTGCTGCCTCTTTTCACCAAGCTATTAGATTAAAACAGCACATGCTGACCACCAAAATAGCATCAGTGTAAATCTGCCCAGAAGCTTTTTTTGGGCTAACATTGCAAAGTCTTGTTCCAAGAGTAATCGCACAGACAAGCCGCCAGGTCAGAAGCATCAACTTGTCACGAGGGCTGGATGGCATTGGCCCTCGTGAGCTACCTCGGGGCAAGGAGCAGGCAGACAGGCAAGACTCCATGCTGGGGTTTTTATTTGAAAACATAAAATAAAACAACTTAAACAGGCTCACGGGCCTTCCAGATAAGTCAAGCAGAATAAACAGTCAGGATACATGCAGGGAAAAGGAGGCGATGGAGACATGGGAAACACAAGACAGAGACTGACTTATATACAA
>JBBIGB010000018.1:11954518-11967078 GCA_037577075.1 Alestopetersius hilgendorfi | reverse complement strand
TTCCTGTAGTTTATGAAATAGTTTCAAGTATCATCCTTAGTATCAGTTTTAAGTTTGAAATTTCAGCATGACAAGCCTAGA
Source organism: Alestopetersius hilgendorfi (assembly GCA_037577075.1). Taxonomy (NCBI): domain Eukaryota; kingdom Metazoa; phylum Chordata; class Actinopteri; order Characiformes; family Alestidae; genus Alestopetersius; species Alestopetersius hilgendorfi. The sequence goes on along the minus strand of JBBIGB010000018.1, from coordinate 11,966,997 downwards.
CAGCACAAACTGTTTTCTATTCTACTTCAAACAAATTAATCATGTTTAACCAGTATGACAATTTTATAACATCATGTCAACATGACAGGGATACCTACCTGACTAGACTTCATAAAAGGCTTAATAGCCAAATCGAACTGTGGTGGTGGGTTAGCTATATGTCCGTTGAAAAGTGGGTTTGTGCGATGACGTCCCAAAGTGGGGGAGAATCTGTCCTGGATCACACCTGGACCAGTTCCTATTCCACAACCTACAGATATGAAGGAGTTATATACACGTAATTCACAAATACTTAAAAACAAAATCATACGTAAGTATCACACTTACGGTATAAAGAATACTGTTAATACGGGTCAATTTGATGCACATGTGCATTACGGAATAACTCATTAAGGACCATTTGCTATTTGAGACAAGCAGTAATAATGTTGTGAAATCTGAAACATTAGTCTAGTTATAAGTGGAAATTGCACATACTGATATGCCAGAAATATTCAGGTGTGTGTACACTCTCCAAAAAGGGGAGCTATTTTTTCACGTAACTTTCAACCTCAAGCATGTTCATATACACTGTTAAGACTTGATGGCGGGCCTGACGGGAATTCTGCTTACCTAGACTGATAGGAAAGGTAAAAGGTAAATCTTTTAAAATCTTTGTTTCGCTGTGAGTTTTACAAAAGTTGGCTAGATTGCGGTCAAGCTCTTGTTTCACAATAAATATTATTCACTACTGATGACTTGGCACTTTATTTCAGGGTTGGATACCCAGTTGTATCACTTTAAAATTACATTTTGTTGCCTAGATTAATTACCACTGTTTATCCCTTAACATGCCCTGCTTCAGACTGCCTGGGAAAAGGTTTTTAAAATGAATGGCTTTAAGCGTTTTATTTATTTATTTTTTTTTTACATGGAAATCCACTGATGTTGAACATTGTTAGTTAAGTCAATTTGTATTATATACCTGTTATTCATGTATAGGAATTCTTATTTATACCATATCCCACGGGTCACACCTTTACTAATTGATGTCCTTTGGTTCTGAATTAATATTTAAAGTGACACGACTTAAACAAACCTTCCCAGTAACTGTTTTATGCGTAACAAAAAATATTTTGGTTTTAACCAGTGACCAAGCCATGTCTAAAATATGGCTGAAAAGTGCCAGGAATCATCGAGTTTTACCAGTACATATTAAATGACCAAATATAAATCAATCCTGCTACTTCTGCACAAAAGCTAAACAACATGGTTGGCAATACAAAAACTTTATCAGGAATTTCCTGGCATGTATAAACGTGTATATGTGTGCATCCTGGTAAAATGTGGTTTAAGGGCTGCAGGCAAATAAGCTGCACTCTGGCAAAAGTACCCCAGTAACATTCAGGGTTCTGTGTGTGAAAAGTAGGTATTGATATTGCCAGATGTTTGACCAGGTATCGGTATTCAACAGAAAACCTTCAAGGAATCTCTAATTGTAATATTAACTTTTAATGTGGTCATGGTTACCTGGCATCTGTCCAAACATGTCAGCCAATCCTCCAAGAGTTTCTCTGTCCAGTTTCAACCTGGCTGGCATGAAGGGCCCTTCCAGAAAGAAGTCCATTCTCATTCCTTGGAACATGGGTGGAATGAAGACACCCAAATCCTGGAGAGAGCAAAAGACTTGTTTTTTTTTTTTAAACAAACAAAATTAGACCACCTACATCTGGCAAACATAATGAATGAAAAATAAGTATTCTGACCTAAGCGTTCACAACAATTTATTTTCAAGATCCCAATTTAGTCACAAATGACCAGATGAGCATTAAGGAGCCCAAACTGGAGCACTAATTTGACATCTCAAAGCTGTAATCAGACACAGCTTGTCTACAAGGAACTAATGTCATTAGGTTGTGGTGCATTAATACTGGTCCCATTAAGTTGTGATTAACTTTGTAAAAGCTACAAAAGTCAAAAGATGCTAAGCAAAAATCTGAAGCATACAAATGCACTGGAAATACATTATGTAAGAAAAACGGGTGTCTGAATAGTTATTTCTCCCCACACTGTATGCTCAAATGAACAAACTCACCTTCACTGCATCCTGACGAATCTGGTTAATCGTCTTTGGTCCGTTATCAATAAAGGCCTTGCGAGGAACCCAATTGTTCTCTCGTAGCTCCACTGTGTCTTGCAGTAGGAAACGAATCCTGGCTGGCAAGTCCTTGTTGTTCATTAAGGATCGCATACGGCCAAAGTACTGATCCATTAAAGACTGCAGAGTAGTAAATTATTAAGAAATGTTTTCCAGGAATAGTGAAAAATAAGTCAGTTAATAAGTAATAATTAGCTGAGTAAATATGAACTGTTCATGACAGAGTTTTTACCTTGGCTTTTTCATGATCGAGTCTAGGCCCCACAGTTCTCATTATCTGACAGAGGCACTCCAGATCCTCCCCCATATCCTTGAGCTGTATCCTCTTCTTCTTTTCCAAAAGCTAAAGACAGCAGTACAGATGGCAGAGAAGGTTAAATCAAACTTTTTACAAGAAAACAACAAAAACCAATACATAACATTGTACGTACTGTTTTGATGCACTTATGAAGGATAGATTCATGGATAAGATCAAGTTTGCCAAGCTCCCCAATGAATTTAATGTTTCCAAGCATTTTGATCTTGGCAATGGCACGCTGCTCCTCCTCCTCGGAAGTGAGAGGGCTGTCTTTTTTGTCGTAGACTACAACAAGAAAAACAATCAGTGCGCCATGCAACTTTGCATGCAACTTTCTCAAAAAACAAACAGGGCCAAATGTCACTCACTTTCAACATTTTTGGTACGGTTCTCAAATTCATCTTGTAGTTTGGTGATCAGAAGTCTTCTGAATGTCTGTAAGATATAAGTACAATGCCATTTTGGTACAAACGAATGGTAAAATCCATGAACCTGAATTACCATAGGTCTGCAAACATACTGTGCTCTGCTTTTGAGAGGTCTGAATCTCAGATGGGCCGTCAAAGTTTGGTGCATCCTCTGCCAAACGAAGACATAGCTGGGCATAGAGTGAGCTGTATTTTGGCTCTTCTAGTGCTTTGTCTACGATCTGCAAGAGACAATAAAAGAGAACACCAGATAAACAATCCAACTGGTACTTGTTTACCACACACTGAACTAGAATTTCTGAGAAACTTTTAGCTACATAAGGTGTGGTGGGAGCAAGAACCAGGACCAAGTGAGGACTGAGTTATGCACTAATACTACCACTATTTCAAATCTACTTACCAGCAAGATGACTCCCTTGAGGACAAGCTTAGAATCTACACCCACATTGAGGAGCTCAAGGCATAGCTTGTCAAACTTTTCAGGGGTCAGTTTATTAAGTATCCTACACAAAAAGACCAAAGGCAAAACATTACCTACAAACAGAAGTGTAGATAACTGCAGGTTAATTATTTTTAAAATACATGTCACTCTTAAGAATACTTACCCTCTTACTTTCCTAAATATTGCATCATGATGTTCTTTTTCATTGGAGGAGTCGACATCTCGTCTAGTGCTTCGTGAAGGAACCCATTTCTGAACGCTAGGCCCTGGGGTTTTCCCCAGGAACTCGCTAAGGTGGCACAAATATATTAAATGCAAAATTAATATCTATAACAAGAAAAATAATAATAATTAGATGGTTTTTTTTTTTAAATTAAACTATTTTTTAACCAAACATCACTTTGTATAAACCAATACCAATAACTCTTAAAGTGCACTGCAGACTCACCTGTTGCCGGCAGTCTTGGGATAGTGCTGAGGTGCACCCCTACCTCCACCTCCACCCGAAGAAGCACTGGAATAATGAGAAAGAGTAATCACCTAATCTGATAGTGGTGCTTCATAACTGATGATGTTACATTTTAAGTAAATGATACCGTAAGGTTAATTCTTGGCCGAAACCAATATTTCAGAGACATTGCGCCAAAATCAAAAAGCTGAGCTTGTTTATTTATTTTTTAAATCATGTTCACATATACTCACATCCCCAGATTTCTATATATTTTAATACATGAGCTAATTCCTAGTTCATGTTCTCCACTGCTCATGAACCACAGGATGTAAATTTGGGCTAGAATGATGTGCCTGTACCATATCTGAACATAACAGGGCTGTTGGGTTGCTTTATCATGGCCAGCTTGACTCTACTCACTCTTAGGCACCTGGTATCTCACTCTTAGTGCAGGGGGAAATATATCTTGATGTAGCTTGATGTATTGCAATAAACTGTTGCAACATCAGTGACAAACACAGCAACAACAGAGAACACCGAAGTATACCACATGGACTGGGTATGTATTGATGATTATCTGTGTCTGCACTGGTTTTGCCCCATGTTTTGATCTTGATAGAGCGGGTACACAAAAGCCAAGTTGGTACCATGTAATAGAACAGCAGGGGCTGTCAATTAAAAGCTGGTTATGAATACGCAATCTTCTAGAGTCTTAGAGAAATTTGAAAGTAAAATCCTTCAGGAATTCCACAAACATTCATTGGTGCTACTGTGCTATTTGAAATGGACAAACTCATTTTCTAATTTAATATAATAACTACTGTGCCGCAGCGTACTGTCAAGTGGGTAAGTGCTTTTGGAGCAGAGTAATGTTTAAAACAATATAAGCCAAAGAAAAGTCCCCCCCCCCCCCACGTTTGTTTTTAAACTACCAAAAATTGACCTATCTGAATAGCTTATCTGAATAGCTTATCTGAATAGCTTATCTGAATAGCTTATCTGAATAGCTAAAAGCACCCTGATTGAACATGTGTATATATTTAGATAAACCTTTCTGCACTACTGATCTAAAACACTAAATGGTTATATACAGCAGTGTCAGTGTTATCCTTATTTGTTGGAAAAATGTTACCGTCATTGTGTTACACTATTATTTGCCTTCTTGACTTTTTATCTCTTTCTTTTTGCTGTCATAGTCATTTATTCTTTTATTGTTGAATTGAGTGTGTACATGACAAAAGAATTAACCTTGAGGATGAATAAAGTTGTTTCTTATCTTTCCCTCTCTGGCTTCAAAAACCTCTTAAGGACTCTGTTCAGAAACCATCTCCGCTCCTAATTGCACCATCTATCTTCTTATTGTGTAATATGCCCATTGGTCATATGTGACCACACCACACAATGCAGTGGGAACAGCACAAAATTTGTTCTCTATGCATTTAACCCATTCAACGAGTAAAGCAGCGGGTGGGGAGCAGTGTGGGGACCATGCCTTGCTCAAGGGTACCTCAGTGCTATCCCTAACAGTACTGGGATTTGAACCCACAACTGAATGCAGGGGCAACTCCCTATCCACTACCTCACCAGCCGCATTGCTCTTCCATAATGATTTTACCACTTAGAATTCTCTTCTGGTTATCAATGTCCTGAAACTTGGATGTTTCCTCATATTTTGAGTTACTTTGGATTAAAATTAAATAAATATATACGTCTTCACAAACCTGAAACGAGAAGCACCCCCTTCTGCAATCACACTCTCCACTTTGGCGGCTTGACAACGAAGAATCTTCAAAAGAATAAGAATCAAAGGGTGGGGTGGGAAAACCGGGCTGTGGAGGAGAGGGGAGTAGAGAAGAGGAAAGAGAGAAGAGGAAGGAGAAGAGCATCACAATCATTACACGCATTAAAATGCTACTACACACAAAGAGCTGCACTTCATATTCAAATATGAACTACGAATATAAAATAAAACACCGCTGTTCCTTTTTCTCCCTCCACAGCTGTCTGAGAAAGGCTGTCTCATCCCCAAGTGTTTCTTTCTAAACGCCCTTCATCACAAAGAGCTTTCAGAAACTGGGGGCACAAAGCCATCTCTACCTGGGTGTTAGCATTTTTTTTTTACACATTACCAATATGAATAAAAAATAACAAATAAACGTACTTATTTGATCGAAGGGTGTTTAATGCATTAATATAACGTACGGGTTTGTAGCACCTCCATAAACAAAGGTTGCTGTGATTTCTGCTAGCTTTGCTCCACAGTAATGTCCTCAGACTATCATCTCCTCTTCCAATGCATCTTCTTTGAGTTCTACATAAACATTTTAGCACCCCTGGTTCTCACACTGTCCAGAAACTTGAGTGTTTTCTCGCACTGTTAAGTCGCTTTTAGATAAAAGCGTCTGAATGTGGGGTAAATGTCCACCAGCTATGGTTAATTTGTTTGCACGGTTATTTCATTAGATTTTACGTTAAATAAAGCGAAAAACACCCTTATACAACTGTGTAAACAGGCTGTCTAGTCGTGTAGAACCGGCATCGTTAAATAAGCCCGAGCCGAGACGCCATTTTCTGCAGTTGTCCTCTTTGGGCTCCGGCCCCGGCCATTAAACTGGGTTAGCGGCCATTTTGAGAGAGGCTCGGCTAAACTTCCAGAAAAATACCGGCCTTACCTTTACCGGCGCAACCTCAGCTTCGACGCTTTTCGTTGCCCAAAAGGAAGAAAAAAAAAGATGAAATGAAAAATAAAAGGGTGTTTTAAAGTAGAACTAGCCAACAATACGGTAAAGACTGAGCAGGAGCGGAGCTCGGCGGCTGTCACAGCGGAGCGGACTAGTTCAGATACACAGACTCCTGACTGAGTGACGTCACAGTGAACCCGAGCCCTCTCTGCCAGTCTTGCAGTATTTTTCCAGAGGAGAGAAAACCCTGAGGGTCCGAGAGGGTGCAGAGGGTGTCCTTAATCACCATCGTGGAACTGACACAGAGAAAAAAAACTCTTTGTAATCTGTACTTTCATTTGAAGTATATAACTCATTACATTATATTACATTGCATCACAATACTTCACATTACACCTCAACACCATTGTAGAACTGTCACAGAGGAGAAAAAACAATTTGTAATCTGTACTTTTTGATCCTGTAGTACATTTCACTCATTACATTGCATAACATCACATTACATTACAATATATTACATTGCATCTCAACACTGTCGTAAAACTGCCACAGGAATCTAGCTCATTACATCACATTACATCCTGCACCAACTGAAGCCACCTTTAAAAATCTGCTAAAAACTGCACTATACTCTTCTGCCTTCTTTTAAACATTTGCACTTCTATTGCATTTTCTTTTATTGATGTTCTATGTATTCTTTTATTACTTTTTAATTTTATTCTGTTTTGTTTTCTTTTGTATTCTATTCCTGTAAAGCACAATGAATTTTTTGTTTGATAATGTGCTATAAATGAACTTGCACTTGAACGTTACATCACATGACATTAAATTCATTTGGCAGGCACTTTCATCCAAAGCAACTCACAATACGAGGAAGCACTCAAGTGTCAGGACAGTGTGAGAATCAGAAAAAAGAGTGCAAGAAGTAAGAAAAAGATGAGCCTTCAGTAGTTTTTTGAGAGGGATTCTGCTGCTATTCAGCTGGGAACCACAAAAGAGAAGAGTCTGGTGGTTAGGGAGTTGCCCGTGTGACCAGAAGGTTGTGGGTTCAAATCCCAGGATTGCCAGTGGCACCACTGAGGTACCCTTGAGCAAGGTGCTGTTCTCACACATTGCTCCCTGTGTGCGATGGCTGCCTGCTGTTTTACTTGCGTGGATAGGTTTAATTCCAAGAAAGAATTTCCTGTCCTATCATGTATAGAACCGTTCAATGCGGTTGGTGTGGTGCTTGAGTTTATAAATGTAATACACACATTGCTTATTCAAACAGTTGTTATTCAAAAGAGAATCAACACATATATACTAACATTTTCATTATGGAACCAGTAGATTTACACAGTTATAGGATGTAGAAGAATGGAATCCTTCAAGATTTCAGTTTAGGTTGCCTGTCAAGACATGTTGTGGTAATACATGTGTCTGCATATTGAAGAAGGCCAGCTCCCACCAATTCAGCCTCTGACAAAACTGTCCCCCACTAACAGAAGTGTTTGTTGCAGTTGCAGACATTTCGAAACTGAAGAATTATGTTAACACCACGCACTAAACATTTTGAGGTAGCATTGGTGTTAAAAAGACTACAAGTGTCATGGCACAGATTAAACTATTGCAGCAGCTAATTATTTTCCTCCACAATTCAGATCCCCCACAACAGGGTACTATTAACACAAGCAATGAGAGAAGGAACCCAAACCAGCAGGATCACAGAGGTATGCTACACTCACTCAGGAAACTTATTACCTAAAGGCAGTGGTTAATGCTTTAATATGCAAATCTACTTTTGGCAAAATGTGAATACTGAATTGAAACCATACCTGGGCCTTGACTGATGACATTTGTTTGAGAATGCAAGTGCAGAGAAAAACTCAGAATGAGAAATGGCTTAAATGAGATTGTTTGGCCCGTTTTGGCTCTGGTCTCTGAGAAGTGTTAAAAAACAGCTTGGGTTTTGGTATTTGCCAACATAGTGAAATCATTTGTTGTTTTTGGTTTCTCTTTCTTTTAACTAGCTTCGACTCTTCTCCCAGTGTTGGGAAGGTAGTTCACTGGGGTAAAAGATGTCCCATTTACATTGTAATTATCTAATGATGAACTATTAGCTATAGCAGGCTATTACATTGACCAGGTAGTACAGTGTGTTATGAACATTAAAACATGCAGCTAAAGATAAAGGCTCTACTCTAATGATGCATTCATGACACCTCAGAAATTGGGGACATGCAAGCTCTGGCTTGGAAAAAAAATATTTTAACACATTGTCAGGTCAGATGTTTTTGGAGCCCCCTTTTCCCCTTTTTAACATCAAAACGTCAACAGTCATAGCGTCCTCGCTGGTGAACTGGTTAGACAGTAAATAGCAGTTACAAACTACTTTTAACTAAGAATTTACTGTTGAATGGAACATGTTTGCATTGTTAATACATAAGTGAAGCTGCAGTGTTTCAGTTTTGTGTGAAAGCTCCTTGCATGAGAATTCAGACAGGTATTACATATCTGCCCTGTCAATCATTGTTTAATAAAATCAGGGGAACATTCATAAAAAAACCCCCAAAAAACTATCAACTCATATCACTCACATTTTTCCAAAATTGCACACTAGGTACTGACATAGAAATGCCCAACCAATCCACAGTTTGAAAGGGACTGATTGAAGTGATTAGGTCAAGGTCTAAACTCCCTGAGAGCAAAAATTGGCAGCATTGATTTCTCAGAACTAATCTTAGCACTGGGAATGTTGGCTCTAGCATATTTGGTTCTAGTTTTGACATTTAAAGTAAAGATTTTCCACAGCATATCTGAGACATACCTGAACACACAGAGATAATACACTAAGGGAAATTAAAACAAACTTAATTTCAAATACTGGAAGGCCTTTCTAAGCCAACAGCGCTGAAGAAGATTTTGCCTGTGATGGAACTCACAGTGGTTGTAACAGGAAAAGGCAGAGCAGGCCGCAGAGACAGATGTGGGTTCTAGAAGAAGGGAAATTACAAGCCACTACACTCATGCTTCAGTGCATGTGCAAGCTAAAATTAAGATGCCAAAATATTGGTTGTCTTTGTCGGCCATAATTTCAGTGTTGGATCAGTGATAACTGTGTTTCTCCATTCATCTGCAAATAATATATCAACCACCAATCAATAGTGTTTTGTGCAGACTTTCACAATGATTTTACTTTAGCTCCTGATGTCTAATGTGATTCAATTTAGGAAAAGTCTGACAAAGATGTTATATAGTGAAGGTAATACATGAATTTCCCCCTCATATCAACTGGGACTGTAGTGTGGTGTTTGGTTAGGATCTCACAACTGTTAATAATGAGGTGAGGAAGCATTCTGCAAGATATACTTAGCAGTATTCTGTTTCTTCACTGTTTACTGATAAGCCAGTAAATATATGAAAGTTAGAATATATTGAACAAATTCTCAGAAACTCTCAGGTGTTCCCCATATCTGTGTTGGGTTGGAATGTGAATCTCAAGGAACTCAATAACACATTCTATTTGAATGAAAATTGGGACATGGCTATAGTAAATATATACTGCTCAAAACAATAAAACAATAAAGAGAACACTTAAACAACACAATGTAACTTCAAGTCAGTCACACGTTTGTGAAATTAAACTGTCCACTTAGGAGGCAACACTGATTGTCACTGAGAGAGTGTAGACTGTAAATCAGTGTTGCCTCCTAAGTGGACAGTTTGATTTCACAGACGTGTGATTGACTTGAAGTTACATTGTGTTTTTAAGGTGTGCCCTTTATTTTTTGAGGACTATATTTTACAAGGTAAATACATTGTGAGAACACTGCTTGAATTTCAGTTTATTAGTGATACGTAGAGTAAAATGTGTTGGAAGAGTAGAAACAGATCAGATCAGCAATTACAGCACTGGTGACATTAAATATACAAAGTTCTTCTCTGCATTTAACCAAGTCACCCAAGTAAAGCACCAGGGAGCAGGGTGTGGGGACCTCAGTGGTGCCACTAGCAGTCCCAGGATTCGCTAGAAGTAAAATGGAAAAATGACCATGTATGAAAAACCATTAAATTAAAGACACACATAGAAAACATATAAGACGTACTGCACACTGAGTGTATAGCAGTTCTGGTTCAATAGCAGCAGTCACAGTTGACAGTGCATTAGATAGTAAACAGTGCAGACAGGCGATATGCAATATTTAGGGTTGTTAGTTGAGAAGCCTGACGGCCTGGTGGCAAGAACTCTGTTTTTGGATCAGTATTGTAAAAACATAACACAGATTTTTCTATAATGGTGGAGATACTTATATTGAAATGTTAAAAAGGTAGAAACAATTTAGGGCATCTCAGATGCCTGCCACTGTAAATGATAATTACAGAAAGAGTAGATCTAATGTATACAAAGTATTTGTACAGACATGGGCTTTTGTTTTAGCCGTGGGTTTTAAATTACTACATAGAACCCTTCAGTCTGGAGTAATGTTTATGTAAACCTTTTCCTGCTGGAACATTCATTATTTACATCACCAATAATGCTGACTGAACTGGTTTTAGAAGTAGCCATGCATAACCCTACCACAGATAAAATCATGCAGTGGGTTGCCATCTGTATTATCTCTGCAACTGATCAATCCAGACACTTATAGGTATAGCATGCTTGCTCGAGCTGTGGATCATACTATCGAAGTTGTGCCAGCCACCCCTGCATAACTACAAAGTCAATCAAATACATAGCTGGCTTATTTAATGCAAAATATATACATTTGAAATGAAATATGAACTGTGTGCAGTTGAAAGGTTTTCATCATATTTTCAGATTTTTTGCAAAAAGGTGGATTATAATTTTATATACGTGGCACATAGTTTTTCATCCTATTCAACCTTTACAAGAAATGTGTTTCTGTTTTATCGATGTTACTTTGTATTCAACCACAGTTCTGAAGCCTGTACACAACCCTGTAGACCATGACCTCAATCCTGACCTGTTAGTTTTCAGTGAAACACAGAGGGATGTTTATTCTGCCTTCGGGAATAACATCTGTTTGCGCTGGTATGTTATGTATATCAGTTCTTCTTGCTAATCATCTATGACACATTCAGATGGTGCTTGAGAAACACATTGTGAAACAGATTGCTGTTGATTTCCCATGAAATGCCCGTTCTATTATTTCGTGAGGCATTTTCACTTTAGTGGGTTTGTTGGACGACGTTGATCAGTAACGTAAACTGTTAACTCACGTTGCATGTGTTTAAGATAAGAACTGACTGTGAATATTTTCCTTTCTAGAGGCTTTTACAAACCTCATGTTCTGAAAAAGATTTAACCGAAAAGACATGCATGCAATCTCAACAGCACTGATTTATTAATGCCACCCCATAAAAAAAGATTTCTTTCAGGAAACAGTTTAGCTAAGAAAATGTACTTGTCCATGCACTAGGAGTGCAAAAATGGTGTACAAGCTGATAGTACTCTAACGTGACAACTCAGGGTGGTTTACAACTAGATGTTCTACATGTAGATTCTATCCAACTGTTAGCTACTAAAAGTCCAATGAATCCTTTAGTGTTATTGTTACATAACCTCTTAGTTAACCAGACTCCTTCTCTCCGAGACAACCACAGGAATTGCCCCTTCACTGGCACAATGATTGTGCTATTATTACATTTAGATTTACAGTATTTGGCAAACACTCCTATTCAGAGTAATGTATCTATGCTTTGTTGATCTTAGGAAAAGATGTCCCTCATAGCAGAAAACCTAGACTTACAGATCACAAACACCAGGAGCCCATCTTCCCAAAGGCTGAATTTGCACTCTTTCTCTTCCTGAACAGAAATTCCTCAATGATTATATCAACAATGTTCTGTCAGCCTTTGAGAAACTGAGAGAAAACAATATATTCAACTTGGCAAGAGTCTGTGAGGTAGTGGAATACCACTAAGGGGCACTATGAATACCAAATCATGAAGCTGAAGTTGAAGGTGAAGTTTATTGTCATATGTACAGAGTACAGTGTACAGAGCACAATGAAATTCTTACTTGAACACCCTCTTCACAGA
>JBBIGB010000018.1:11931118-11943655 GCA_037577075.1 Alestopetersius hilgendorfi | reverse complement strand
CTCTTCTCTCCTTCCTGAAGTCCACAATGAGCTCCTTGGTCTTGGTGGTGTTAAGGAGCAGATTGTTGTCCGTGCACCAAGTGGCCAGATGCTGGACCTCCTCCCTGTAGGCCGTCTCATCGTTGTTGGTGATGAGAAAGAGTGTTTCAGAAAAAGTGTTTCAGCCTGGACTGCTCTTTGAATGTGGCACAATACAGAACAATCAACCAGAACAGATCTTACATATAATAGTATTGCACGCTCAGTAACAAAAATAGCCTGTTTCATTGTAATGGGTAAAGAGAGGTTGGAAATGGTCATGTAAAAAAGGAATTACGATTGTTTTTTCTAATCAAACAAACCAAATTGTTATAAATGGACCACAGAGAAAGAAAGATGTGGGATGTGACCTATAAAAGTAGCATTTCCAGGGTTATATTTTAATCACTGCTTTCACTGGTGCACAGATTCCACATTGTTATTCATTTATCCTGTTGCATTCAAATGAAGTCATCTCTTTGCTGATGATTGGAGGGCATTATTTAAGGGGATGATGGGCTGTAAATGAGTATGTATGTATGCAGAGAGAAAACCCTGAGGGAGAGCGCTAAGACTTCCAGCCTGGCAGCTGATGGCTAACTAACGGAAAAAAACCTGAGAGGATTTAAGAAAGAAAATGTCTGCAGATGTTTAATCTATTTACTATTGTTTAACTGTCTGCTATTTGACACATTGAATAAATATGATCTAAAATAAGGTCTTTGACAATTAGCAACAGTGCATGCAATGGCAGGAGGCAAAGACCTTGAGACTGAATCAAAGTCGCTATATGCTGTCATTGACTAGTAGTTTCAGAGTGCAATGAGCATGAATTTCACTGAATTCAAGTCCACATTAAATGAATGATTTAAAACAGTTGCTATTTAATTTGCAATGTGACTGGAGCCCCACAGTGGCGCACTGGGTTGCCTCACACCTCCAGACTTTTGAATAGGGGTCCTGGCCTTGTGTGTGTGTGTGTGTGTGTCTGTGTGGAGTTTGCATGTTCTCCTTGTGGTGGCGTGGGTTTCCTCTGGGGTATCTGGTTTCTCCCGCAGTCCAAAGACATGCATGTCAGGTGAACTGAGGATTCTAAATGGGCCGTAGGTGTGAGTGTGTGAGTGAATGGTGTGTGTATGTGCGCTCTGCGGTGGGCTGGCACCCCGCCCAAGGTGAGTCACTGCCTCGCATCTGTAGACCCCAGGATAGGCTCCAGGTACCCGCAACCCTAATAAGGTTCAGACAGCCACAGAAAAAGAACGAATGTGCGTGGATAGGCAGTAGGGCAATAATGATATTTCAAACTTAATGAAGATCTTTGTTTTTAATTGACTCTTTGGAAAATTGTGTCTTCCCTTATTTACTGTTATGTCCTTCAGCCTCTAGGACCAGTGGTGTTATTATCACAAGTAAAAGTAGCTACAAGAGTGTATGATGGGTGTACATGGTTGCACCAAAATTTTGACGGTGCTTAGTGCTTTTGTGGCCTATTTCATTCCTTTATTCACTTTGCCTGAATTCACTCTTGCATCTAATGAGCTGGACTATCTACTGATATACACAGACACGTGTTGACCCTGAGCTGTAATGAAGTTCATCAAATGTGCATGAAATGAAGAGAGAGAGAGAGTGTAAGGATGAGTGTGTATGCACAGGAGAGAATGCTGTTAGGATCTTGACATTTTTACTGCCTAATACTTTCAGAAACCAAAAAGGAAACTCAAGCACATGAAAATTCAGGCCAAATCTGGCCTGAAACCTGTTATTTTATTGGGTCCTGTTTTGGCTCAGGTTGTATTGCTGACCTGTATATTCAATAATTTTTGGTGCATTCCATAACGGAGCCTTCCTGAAACACTCCCTGGGACTGTGTTGGTTGATGACATAGGCAGAGGTGGGCAGTTCAGATGAGTATAAGCCTTCCTTCTACCAGACAGGTAACACTCCTGAGAGGTTAGACAAAAAGCTGCAACAGTAAAAAATGGTTTTATATGTACAAGAGGGAATAGAGTAAAGAAAAGGCCCCTTATAGTAAAATGAAAGTGATCCTTCTATCATAAATGAACACAGTGTGAACAGCATGAAATTCTTCCTCTGCATTTAACCCAATCACCAAGTGAAGCAGCGGGCAGCCAGGAACACAGCACCTGGGGAGCAGTGTGTGGGGACGGTAACTTGCTCAGGGTACCTCAGAGGTGCTTAGCAGTTTTGAGATTCAAACCCACAAGTTCCTGATCGCAGGGCCAACACAATGTGAAATTATTTCTCTGGGTTTGACCCATTCACCAAGTGAAGCAATGTATAGCCAGCAATGCAGCACGCAGGTATCAGTGTGTTCAAGGGAACCTCAGTGGTGCCACTAGTAGTCCTGGAATTCAAACCACACTTTTTCGATCGAAGGTCAAACGCCCCAACCACCAGCTGCCCCAAAAGGTTTTACGCCCCCCTCAGGGAACCAAACCCCAGCCTTCTGCATGACAAGAGGGTATATGTGCATCTATACTGATGAAGAGGTATTACTAATGGTAAAAAATACATGCCATAGTAGTGAACTAACAAAATGCTAGTATGGTAATTCCTGTGTGCTGTTTCCCTGGCCATCCATGGCTTAAGCTTCTTTTCAAAGACCTCTTCAATCATCTTTACCCCCTTCAGGCTTCATCAAAAGCAGATACTGGCCAAATCAATAAAGACTGGTACAACAGGTAAAAAAAAAACTAACCCTCTGAGAGGCCACATCACATGACCCCAATCAATAGGCTGGAATGAACAATTCACTGCTGAGCCACCCATTGCGTTTTTCAGTGATGTGAGTGTTCAGCATTACTACTGAGTGCTGAAAGACTTTGTATGATGTTTATAACATTATCATCAGCAGGAGTGCAGATCAAACCACCTTGGCTTAACTTTTAATCTACTGTAAGGACTATAAAATATTGCAATTCATTACAATGAATGCACAGCACAAATGAGTTCAATCGCTGGAGCCCTTTGTGCACAGACACACACTGAATCCCAATAATGTTTGGCATAGGCTGAAGCCCTATGAATTTGGGCAAAAATTTGCATTCTCCTCCCAACACCCCAGGCACACCTGAAGGAAGAAAACGTGATTTATTTACACTTAAGTTGTGCAATTTTAACTTGGGGAAATATGTGGGATGGGTTTCACCAATAAGCAGCCTTTACTGCATGTGTTTGATGGTTTCACGCTTAAAGTGCAAGCATGAAAATCCCATGGTAAGCTTGTCTGACTGTTGTTGTCAAAAGAATAGCAATGTGAATGTATGTATTTATATTTGCTAAATTCCAATGTATTCTTAAAAAAGTGATTAAGTAGAAAGTATATCATATGAACCGTACTGAGTGTCACAAATAGATATTTTGCGGGTTTAGTGCTGGAAGGCCAAACAAACCTGGAGCATTTCAGTGGCCCTATCACTCCCAGAGTCCTGTATTTGGAATGAAGGCAGAAGTTGCATTCTCGCAGGTCGATAAGTATATACTCTACAGGTATTTTTGTTGATTTGAATTATTTATGAGTTTTTATTTCAGTCTCCCCTTTTAAAGGTACTCAAAGCAGGCTGTAATTATCTCCTAGAGAAGACCTTTCAACATAGCTTTGGGGCTCTTAGTAGGAATTTGCATTTATAATAATTTCCACCACAAGCTCTGACTTCCCTTCAAGCTTAGTGGTCAGACCTTACAGAGCACATGGTCTTAAGTACAAAATATATACACTTTCTCATTTATGCACCTTCATATGGCTTCTAGTGTTTTCCGGATTTTTGAAACTGTATGAGGGTGAATTAATGTATTCCTATTTGAATTCCTCCATGGGAATCAAAAAGGATTTAAAATGCACATATCAAGGATTTGATGTACAGGGTAAACTCTTTGAGCCTGCTTCGCTCCCCAGTCCATACTTAAGCCAACTTCACTCCCCATGAATGCACGCAGACACTTTGAAATGGATGACAAGACAGTCACAAAGTCACATGTCTCCCATGATGGCCATACGTCTGACTGGTATATTGGAAACAGCCTTCTGAGACAACTCATAAGCTATTATTAATTTATTGTGTCTAATTCCTGCTGTGGGCTGGAGCCCTGCCTAGGGTGAGTCCCTGGCTCGCGCCCGTAGACCCCGGGATAGCCTCCGGGGACCCACGACCTTAGTAAGGATAAAGCGGTTACAGGAAACGAATGAATGAATATGTCTAATGCATTTTTCATACATATTAAACACATTAATGTTCAGAAATGTAATATAAAAAGTATGTTAATTTCTGAATTCATCATAAAATACAGTAGCAACATAATTTCAGTGAAAAGAAAAATTACTGTAAAATTAGCTTTAACCTCACAATAAATATTTAGTAAGGCTATGCAGAAGCATAAAACTGAAAGATGTGTTTTAATACCCGCCTCTACATTCTTTCCTAATTCATTTTCCTGAGTATTTAGTCCAAGCTGTTTGTTTGGATGTCAGCTACAGTATTTAAGAAGGAATACCAACTACACTCCACTTGATAAAAAAGTCTAATTGGATTATTATTACCTTAACTTCTCTCTTTCCAACAAGGTTATCCATCAAAGGCTGTTTAATTACCTCAAAACCAAACACTTGGAGGGCTGGCTGCAGGCAACGTGCCTGGAATAGTTAGCATGGGCTAGACTGTGTGTGAGAGGACTGGGACTCTGCAAGTGACATGACTGACACACGCATTTTATGGATGAGTTCCCTGAGGCTCGCGGGGAATATCTGCCTAACTGCAGCTCCTCAAGGATTGAATTAGCCTTTTCATCCACTAATCAATATGAAAAGGGAGAAAAAATTAACAGTGGAGTTCCTTACTTATCACCAAGAAGGACATAAATCACTCTGGGCTGTTGGCGAAGTGGATCAAAAAAAAGAGGTGGATTCAGTTTGTTTTCGCCTCAGGTCTTCCCGCAACTAATATGTATGATATCGCCTCGTCGGACTTGATGATGCATAACCGTAATGTCCTGTGGGAGTGTCTCGTTGTCAGTGCATGCTTGCAGGGCTGTGGGACATATGTTACCATTCTCTTGAACTTGCAGGCATCCAAACTCCAAATTCATCCATCACTAAGCATTCAGTGTCATTGGAACTGCAGCTTCTTAATCTCATACAAATCACATTACTGCATTTTCATACATGTAATGGAGTATTCAAATGTGCAGGATATTCAAAGGGGAAGGTGAGGCAGTAATGATGCCGCTGAGGCCGAGATGATTGATGGGCGAATGGATATGAGTCTCACCAGCATAACACAAAAAGAAAAGTCAGGAAAAAACAGAAAAATAGAATAGAAAAAGTACACTGATAATGTCTAAATTAAAAATCAAACTTTCTTGCAATCATAGTGGTGACTTTGTTTACTCACTGTCCTCATTGACTAAACTCTTGGATATAGATGTAGAATGTAAAATTCAAATTTAATTTTCTTTTGATTTAAAATGTCATTCTGTTAATCTCAGATTCATTATTACTTTTCAAGAGATTTCTGGATATGCATGGAAATTATACTGTAATAGAATTTGTAGCAAAATACAGAGTATTATATAGAACCAAAATATGTTATGCAAAGGTTTGAACACTACTGGTCAAACGTTTTTCGTGTGCATACAGAGAACTTAAATATGGCATTTTCTGCACAATATGTATTTTGCAATTAGTCTTACTGTTAGTCAGCCTTAATATTATGATTTTTCATTCAATTATATTAACATATTCAAAAAGTTTCCCTCAGCAGGACGGCCAGTGAGAGGTCTGCATAAAGGTATTCTATGCAGATTGTATGTACCTTTTTCATTTAGAAAACCACATAATTGTTTTTGTTGTATTTACAGTATTCCTTTGACTGGATGAGTACCAGACTGGTGTAAAACTTACGAAACCTTGTTTCAAAAGCAAGAAAAGGGGGCACAGTGGGAAATAAAATGCACTAAAAAACGCAGCATTTTGTGCTGGCCCACCATTGTCGAGACCAGAGTGCATTTAAATGAAGCAGAAAATCTGCATTATAAGAAAGCTATACTTCTCTTGGAGATGGATGGTTATTGATCTGGGATTTGTGATGTAGAGCATTTATTCGTTCATGCCGAAGCTGCCAAGTGATCTATTGGCCTGGTATAACTGTGCCCAATCAATGCGGGGGTACACCAGACACATACATCATCATTCGCTGACAATCGAAAAGGCACAGCACAAGAATGGTGTGCCCGTCTCATAGACTGATGACAAAGCAAATACGCAGAAGCCAAAATAGAGTGACGGCAACCTGACAAGCATTTTCAAGCATTGATTCCCAACAAAATGAGGACACACCGTGTTTTCAGAACCAGCACAAAATTGAGCAAACAAAATCTGCCTTAAATCAGAATGTTGAGGGACTATCCACATCACTGTGAGGAGGACTCTCTGCATGTCTTATGTGTCGGATTAGCTGGAAATGTGTCGAAAGCTCTGCTAAAATTAAACAACTTTGATTTGTTTGTTTCAGAATGGTGATTATTCATTCAAGTCATTGATTTAATCTTACATTGGTGATGTATTGCAAATACACAGAAAATGAGACCAGTTAGAGTGTATGTGATGTACAACATATTCATTGAGACTCTAAATAATCAGACATTGGGGTTTTACAGTTAAGGTTTACTGCCTTTATGGTTCATTTTTGTCATCTTTTACACAAATATACCTAGCAAATTTTAGATCTTGACCTTTAAAATGATTTTAAAGATGACCAATATATGTATTTGGTATCCTTATACAGTAGTTATAAGAATATTGGTGGATTGTTCAGGCTAATTCTATCATTATTTGACTTGTCAGTTGGTGTTCTAATGGTAGATATTGATTCCAGCAAAATTATCTTTCCAAACTTGGCAAAATTCTGTAGATGTAGGACACTAGCCTTGCTCAAGCAACAAAAGCCCCTTAGCATTTTTTGTCTCTATGTTTTGTAAGCAGTGGTATTCAACCGTTTAAGTGTCCCAGTTAAATCAAGTTTTGTTTCTCTTTTTTTGTGCAAATAAGTCCACACCCTCCACACATTTATACACATTTCAACACACAAAAACAGAATTTAATATATAACAAAAATGTCACAGATTTTTTCCCCTATGTGCTAAACCTTGCTTTATTAAAAAATAAATAGAAATTGTGCACTAAGGATAAGTTAACTACATTAACAGAAAGGTTAAACTGGCCTAAAGTGTGTTGCCTGTGACCGTACACACATTTTCAGTTGTTTTAGGCGCAGCAGAAACATATATTTTTTTTATGAAATTAGATTGAAATTGACTTGGCCTAAAAGCCTCACTAATATCCCTATACCAGATTTAAGAATGTTCACAAGCAGCACCCATGAATCTGGCACGCTGAGGCGCAGAAATGGTATTCGTCAGCGCAATAACACACACTGGCCACCTTCTGCCACTTGCCTCCATCTCACTCTTCCATCCCTCCTCACAGGACTCGCTCAGTGCCCACAATCCTCCCAAAACATCATGATTCATCCTGCTATTAAAAGAAGCCAAGTGGAGGAGCTGAGAAGGACATGGACGTGGTGTTCGAGAGAATGCTCTCATCCTTCTGCCCACCCTACTGCTCTCTGTTTATGCCTGATGCTCATTAGAGCCTCAGCCTGACAGTATCTCTCACAGCCCAGATGCTTTTCTCTTCCTTTTTGCCCACAAACAGTGAACAGTCATGTCAGTGCCCTTCCTGGGAGAGCGCTATAGGGTGTCATTCTATTCCTATTCCTTTAATAGGCCAAAGCAGCCGCTGCTCATGACATTCACTCCAGGGGCAGTGACCAAGTCAACAACCTCCCAGCCTACCCTCATGGAAACAATTCACTTAGCCTGAAACGTCTCCAATAATGTCACTGTTTCCATGGTGATATCTGTTTTCACATTATTATGTTGTTTGCAACACATCTCCAATAAAAGTCATGACTGGAAATTTTACAGTGACCTTTGGAGATGTTCACTGGGGATGGGGAATCACACCAGTGGGTTTAAAGGGCCCATATTATAGAAAATTGTGTTTTCCTCACTTTTTAAAAATAAAATGTTATGTAGTATAGTAATACTCTTATGTAGTATGTAAAGATTGTTCAAAACATGCCACCTCATACTATAGAGTTAAACAGGAAACTAAGTTGCACAAACATGTTGTAATAATTATGTGATGTCATAAAAGACAACCAATATTTACATACATATCTGTTCATCACACAGTAGTTAAGATAAGATAAACCTTTATTAGTCCCACAGTTCAGAAATGTGCATTGTTACGACAGAAAGTGGACAGACAAAATGTAAAAGCAGCAAAACAATAGAATAAAAGCTAAATAATACAGCAAGTATAAAACGTACACAATACAGCACCTCTGAGGTACCCTGAGCAAGGTACCTTCCCCACACACTGCTCCCCAGGCGCTGTGTTCGTAACTGCCCTCTGCTTCACTTGGTGAACGGGGTAAATGCAGAGGATCTATTTATATGAGCACCATGCACATATATACAGATACACATTGGAGTGTCCTCAGTTGTTTGGCAGCAGCAGACATTAAGAGAAACAGTAGCAATAAACCACAAACAAACTGTACATTTCACACAGTAATATTTCACCCCAAAAAATGCACAGATTGCACCAGAAATATTGCACACAAGCGAACTTCCACCTATCAGTCCATGGTTTTTGGATGTGTGTGTGTTTGTGTGGGCGTGGTCAATAGCAAAGTGTTGGTTGTAAACTCCTTCCCACACATTGGGTGCAGCTACCTGTTACTGAAGGACTGTCACGGGGGCCGGGTCTAGACAGGCATCCATGAACGTGGTTTCTTTATTTACAGACAGGAAATAACACAAACCTGGCTCAAGGGCCGCTACAGACATGACTAGAAATGAGAATAGTGGGACGATGGACCGATAGCGACGGTCCATCTGAACTGAACTTGAATACACACAGACACAGACAGAAAACCAATCACAGAACATAATCAATGAAACTAAACACAAGACACCTGAAACTGTGAAACAAGACACAAACGTGTACAAAATACCAAAATAAAAGCCCCAAAAACCAAACCGAGCCGCGACAAGGACCTGCTTAGTGCTGTCTGAGACTCTTGCTTGGTGTGGGAGATGTTATCCAGCAGGGATGACATCTTAGCCACCATTCTCCTGTCACTCACCACCTCCACTGGGTCCAGAGGGATGCTAGAACAGAGCTGGCCCTCCAGATCAGCCTGTTCAGCTTCTTTGAGTCCCCAGCTGAGATGCTGCCGCCCAGTAGACCACACCGTAAAGATGTCTGATGTTACCACTGAATCATTAAAGGTCTTCAGGAATGGCCCCTGCACTCCAGAAGCTACTGCAGAAGGTACAGCCTGCTCTGCCTGTTTTGGTAGAGAGCATTTGCATTATTAGTCCAGTCCTGTTTATTGTTCAGATGAACACCACGGTGCCTGTTAAGCACCCTTGATGTTAAGTGGTTACAGTGGAGGATGCTTGTGCCTGCGGAAGGCTACCACCAGCTCCTTGGTTTTTCTAGTGTTGATCTGGAGGTGGTTCTGCTGGCACCAGTCCACAAAGTCCCTGGTCAGTTTTCTATACTCTCTATCAATTACAGAGTCATCAGAGAATTTCTGCAGGAAGCCCAGTGTTCTCACACACCATGGTTGGTTGAATCCTGTGTACTCCAGCTTGTCCTTCAGGATTATGAAAAGGGTGATGGTGAAGGCACTGGAGAAATCAATGAACATGATTCTCACAGTGCTCCCAGCAGTCTCCAGGAGAGAGAGGTGGCTGATCATCTACCCTATTGCCAGACTAGTAGGCAAACCAAAGTAGGTCCAGTGATGAGTTCATCAGGGGCAGAAGCTGAGCAAGACCAACCACTCCAGGGTCTTCATCAGGTAAGATGTCAAATCCACTGGCCTGTAGCTTTTGAGGTCTTCAGGCTCAGGTTGAAGATGTGCTCCATCACTCCACAAAGTTGAGCCCAATCCATTCACACTGAAGTTTGCATGGTGTGTTTCAGTCTAGGCTCTTGCCAAAATGAGACATGATGCAGAGCACCCAATCAGAACACAGGTATTCTGTATAAAAAAGAGTTTTGAGCAGACTAATCTGAAATAGTTTATAGCTATTTTGGTGTATAAACTCACAAAAATGTCAAGAAAGGAGGACAAAAATGAACAACAAATCTGAAAAGTAGATACATTAAATACGAAGAAAAGTAAAAGTCATTTAAATAGATAAATGTGATGAATAAATAATAGATTAATTAGTTTTTGACAGAAAACTAAATGTTTGTTTTAACAGCTGACACATATCTGAGCACTCCATATGAATGTTTTTATCTTGCAGAGCCATTGTGTAAAAATTCAATATCAAGCCAAGATGAATGAAATTTCCCTCAGACAGCAGTGTCTTTTTTTTTTTATTGTGCACAGTCCTTGCCTGGAAAACAGGCTTTGAGATGACATAAAAGTGTGTTTCTCTCTTTGACAGCTGATGTTATGAGTGCATTCGTCATGTAGCCTGCATGAGTCTGTGCGGACGCCTTTGAATGTTGTGGGTGTTATTGAAAAGAATACTTTTGGAGTTTCAGACTGCTTTATGGATCCTCCAGCTACCAAACCATTTCAGTTTTAAAACGACAACAAATAAAGCTGGTAGCAAACAAAACCTATTTAAGTGCCTTTTGCGCCTTTTTCTTAAAAAGAGGCAGATGGAATTTTTGTCCAGTAGAAAAGGCTGTAGCTCAGAGCCAATGGGACTCTTCCATTTTTAAAAATCTCAGCTGAAGGCAGGATAGGCAGCTGTTTTCTAACGATCATATGAGGGCTTTATGAAGAAGACGCAAGTAAACAGCTTTTTTAGGGACCTGACTAAAGTTTGTCATGCTTTTACATCAGCATATTCTCAAGTGATCAAATCTATCAGGCTAACTAGGGTACGGGTGCTCGTTCTGCGCTTATTGGGCATGTCACAGACGTAGCTTTGTTCCTTTTTTGTGTTTTGAGGGAATTGCATCAGTCAAAGTGAGACAGCCATATGAGAACTAGGCCTTAGGCAATTCTTTCAAGGTGGGACACTCAGAATTTTGACTGCACTGTCATATGCTGTCAGTCAAGACTCTCTGCTGAAGGTTCTAACTTTTTTTTAAGCTATTTATAATATATTTATGCCCTTCTCTCCGATTCTCAATTCATGTACACATATGAATGTACCTCTAGTTGACCAGAATGCTTGAGTATCTTCTGTGATATCTTTCCATCTTGCAGTCACGTGCTCTGCAACAAGCAGAACCGAGCAGAAGCTGATTTAAAATGTTTTTGAGGCGTAACGTGAAACATGTTCTTTATGCATTTAAACAAAAAGTGCTTTGTTTTGTCTCATTCCAAATATATGTTTGAGTTAGATGCCTCATCTACTTGTGGTGATGGCTGGTCAGATTGTTGGATGGAAAGGTAAACCTATCTATAAGTAATAGCTAATAACACCAGCAGCATATATTGCAACATCACATTTTAAATGCCCTTCTCTACAGCAATGAAACAGTGAAATGAGCTGTCTAGCACATGCTGGTCATACCTCAGTGTTTAAATATTGATTTGCACTGCTATAGCTAACAGAAGAATCACTCTGTATTTCACAGCAGCGACTGCACTTCATCAGCAACAGAGGCTGTGTAATGAGCAATACAAAAGGCACAAATATCTTACTTTAATCTCTGTTATGAACCATGTTATAATTCCTTTGGAAGGTCTAGAATATCAAGGTGCTAAGAGGAATAACATGGAGTTTGGGAGGATTGATGGAAGAGCAGACAACAGCATTTATTGTATGTTTTACTTCACTTTACCCAAAAAATGCACTGTGTAATAGAGCAGAGCAGCAGAATAGAAACAATCAGTACAAATTGGAGGACAACAGCAAAAGCAAAGAAAGCAAAAGTTTGTAAAATTGGATGTGTAACAATTTGACTGATTGCAACAGTACAAGAAGCAGGTCTAGTATGGTACAAGAAGCCTGAACAGTAGAATTTAGCTATGATGTCTGAGGCCTGTGGTAGTTTAACATGTATTGACAGCTTTATATATACATAAAACTTATATGTATATATACTTATGTACATTTATCTCAAACATGCTTATATAAAGCACAAATACCAATAATCTGAGAGCAGTAAGAAGGTTTGTTTAAACTTTTTTCTGAGTTGATGAGATGACAAATAAACATTAGAAACATTGCCAGTGGATATATTTGAGCCTTGAACCTTGTAGACATACGTATTGTCTACACACAGGGGAAATTTAGAAATTTCCAAAAGGTGAGACTACCAAAAGGTTAGAACTTTTTTAAAAAACAGTGGTTTACGCAAGGAATATTGATGATATACAGGGAGTGCAGAATTATTAGGCAAATGAGTATTTTGTCCACATCATCCTCTTTATGCATGTTGTCTTACTC
>JBBIGB010000018.1:11882313-11895637 GCA_037577075.1 Alestopetersius hilgendorfi | reverse complement strand
GGCTTTCTCTCTTCCTTGCCCTCTCTCTCTCCCACAGTCCACTCAGCTCCAGAACCAAAACCCCTCTTCTAACTGGCACCGCCCCTCCCCTTTTATAAACTACCCAAAAGTGCGCCAGTTGCCATGGCGACGGCCCAGCGAGGGGCTGCCGCCCCCAAGTCACGTAGCGCACGTACACCAAGCATGCCCCAAACATAACCCCAAACAGCCCGCCAAAACCCACTTAACCCCCAAAGTGCCGGATCGCCACATTATTATGTTGTCAATTTTTGACTAAGAATCACATTTATTGCATGTAAAACATTTCATAAATTCTCAAATGTCTTTTTCAGTTTGCATTTCAAAAAATCACAACAAACCACTGTTTTTGCAGGAAAAAGCAAAAGCATCCCATTGATTAACTTTGCTAAGCTCATTTTGTATTCAGTTCTCCATTTAGAACCCCTTGGTGGTCCTCAGTGTAATCACTGCAAAACACAGAAAGGGACACCCATGGGACAAACACCCTTTGAACATGTTCTCAAAGGGGGTACACAACCATTTCTACCCCACATAAGTCGCTGTAAAATATGTTTGAGTGAGGGAAAGTGTTTTCCTCAAGCTCTCAGGACAAATATCAAACAAGCAAAGATAGCATCAAGTACACAAACAAACTGAAAAACATCTTGAAGGGATTCCACTTTGAAAGGAAAGTGGAGCTCAAAGTAGCTGGAGGGAAGTTTTTGAAGATAAACTTTTCCCTAAGAAATAAAGGGACTTTTTTAAAGTATAAAAATAGGAGAGGGAGACAGATAGCGTAGGTTTAAAATGGACAGATGGATCAGCTTGCTCAAACTAAAATGGCCCAGTCATGTTTTCTATCAAAAAAAATCAAAGTTAGCTGCACAGGGCCCTTGAACTGAGCTGACTGATGCTCTCTGTCTGGGCCGAGGGGATGGCTGGCTATTTTTGGACGGTCTGTTGAGCTCATCAGCAGCTCGGTATATGTATGATGTGGCAGGATGACGTGTCCTACACAAATATAATTAACGATGCAGTGTAATGTTCCTTGTGTTCTTGGTGTGACCAAACAGTGAGGAGCCATCTCACTCAACAGTTGCTCTTGGCTTTGATGTGAGGCCTGATGTCACCACGGTTCTGCAGAGTATGCCTTTGAAATTTGATGTGGCAACATCCAGAGAAGATCTAAGGTCCTTTTTTAATGAGCGGCAAAATATTGTACAGCCTTTATCATTCTAGTGATCAGAAACAATTGACTTGATCCTTGTTCCTTCTTGGTGATCAGGCAGCTTTGCGGGTAAAACCGTTAAACCGTTGTACCATTAATGCTAGATACCTAGCCAGATGCCTGATATGCAGGCCAGGATGTCTTTTCTGTGTCTTTTTTTCTTTTTATGCCTCTTATGGGAACACAACAAACAGGCATGTCTCTCAAGACACAGGTAGGTAAACTGAACCCACAGAGATCAACCCAACTCCAGTTTATTCTCCTGAGTTTAGTGCTGAGCTGGTTCAAGAATCAATACTCAAAACCTTGTCACGTACATAATTATCCAGGACAACATATAGTGAAATGGTGATCTGGCCAGCTCCTAGATTGTGCAAGATAGTTATATGAAATAAGAATAAAAATGTAAAAAAAAAAAAAGTAAAATAAGTAGTAATGAATAACAAATAAGAATTTAGTGTAGTGCAAATACTGTTCAGTGAAACTATAACATGACTGAGGGACTGCAGCATTGTACTAAGACAGGTAATTATGGAATAAAAGATAAATGTGTGGTTCTGGATTTAACTGAACATGCATTTGGAGAGAGACATTCCACATGAATCCGTTTAACTGCTGTTTCAGGATCCAGACAAAGATTATGGGTTGCAAGGGGGGGTTGTTATGAAATAATGAACAGACATGAGCAAAAAGCTCTGGCAATAAGATGCGAGGCTAGTTTTGTATAGTGTACGTTAGTGTTTATTTGAGCTGGATAAAATAAGGAGCTTCTTCTTTCCAGCAGTGCAGCTCCTTGGTGTGATTATTATGCTCAGACATGCTGCTGATGGTCTGTATTTGGGTTTGTTGTATTGATTGTCTATATCTGGGTTTATTGTACTGATGGTGTGTACCTGGTTTTATTCTACTGATGATCTGTATTTTGGTTTATTGTACTGATGGTCTGTGTTTGGATTTATTCTACTGATGGTCTGTGTTTGGGTTTATCCTGCTGGCGGCCTGTTTGGGTTTATTTTGCTGGTGCTCTGTGTTTTTGGTTTTTTCTACTAATTGTTTGTGTTTGTGTCTATTCTGCTAGTGGTCTCTTTAGGTTTAGTCTGTGCATCAGCCTTGCTCATCAGCAGACCCACCCCCTCCCGCACGGACGCCTGAGCTGCTTTACCTTGCCTGGATCAGGGATTCCTCGGTTTTCCCCCTCAGTCAGCACTCCGAGGTCTGAGAGGAGGACGAGCAGCGGAGATCCACCCACCATTCCAACATCACACCATGCTAGCCAAACCAAACACTTCTCCGTGTCCGCTGCAGGGCTGAGACTCGACCTGCTCGAGGTAAACAGTCGCTGGATAACAACACATCATACCTGAAACCCCGACTAACACTCCGCTGCGAGGGTTTTCTCTCTTTCTCTCTCTTTTTTTCCCTCTGAACTGACCGTGCGTTTGCTGCTGGAACAGTCATCGCAGCCTCACAGACAGTGCCTCTCACAGCCCAGACCAGGAGTTGAAGAAGATGCCAGTCTCGTTTCCTCTGGAAACCTGGCCGTCTGCTTCTGACGGTAAGATGGTGTTTTTGGTTTATTATTGTTATTGTTGTTGTTTTGTTAACACATTAAAAGATCACAGCGTCCAAAAGGTTCGTCGTCAGACTCGCACCCACCCGAGATCCACCTCCAGATCTTCCAGAGGAAAAGAGACAAGTTCGTCGCGTCTCCTCTTTCAGCCTTATCCTCCCTCTGTTTTGTTCGTGTTTTTGCCCATTTTCAGCCCCCGAGTGCTCTATTCTTGGGCAAATTCTCCGTGACTCAACTCCACACTAACACTGACAGACCCGTGCCTCATCTCTCGCCCAGAGCTACACGAAGCCTGCTTATAGTTCAGTTAATAATCAGCCTCACATCTCCAGCTGTCTCTCCTGCAGCCTCCAGTCTCGAGCCTTTATTTCTTTAACGGTGCAGAACTGAGATCTTGCACTGACTGTGTTCCAGTTAGTGTAATGCAGGGAGGCAAAGTTTGGGATTAGCCTGAAGAAGTTTGGCAGATCATGAAGAGAGAGCTCGTGTGATCGTTAAACCGCGTATTAAACTCAGCACAACTGCCTGTTTTCCAGCTCAGGAAGCTGTGCTTTATGAGGTTCTTCTCCAGAGCGTCGAATTAAAGCCAGCATCCAGGATCAACTGCTGAAAGTTTTCATAGGCATTAACTCCGTGACTTTGTGGTGCTTCCCTGAGGACCAGCCGTGTTTCTCCCCGTGGACACTCACTGCAGCACTAACTCAATCATGAGGCTGTTTCCTACTGGTGCTTCTGGAAACAGGTCCACCTTAGGGTTGATCACTGTATGTTGTCTGTATATTCAGTTTTATAGGCAGTGTAGTAAAGGACCACGAACGGACCGTGGAGGTTTGTGTGTGCTTTGAAAATGCTGATCATTCCCAGAAAATGTGAGTGTCGCAGAAATAATGTGGATTTTCTGTCTTGCAAATTGGGATGTGTATCATTAGGATGTTACTGATACTGTTACCGATACTGGTACTGCTTATCGATACTGATTCTCATTGATTGTCATATTGAAACTGCACTCTATATTTCGGTGCAAAAATATATAAGAAGATGTGAAATGATTCAGCAATTATGTTATGCAGACAGTGTTTCTGTGCACTGTTTGAAGCATCCATCACTCAGTGGGCTGCAAGGCTCCTGGCAGGTTCTGCTTACATCAAGAATATACAGAAATAGTGAGGATCTCGCAGAGAGGGTATCGTTAGGATGTCACTGATACGTGTACCAATACTGATACTGCATATCAATACCAATATTCATAGATTCTTATGTTGATACTGCTCTCATTACTTGATGCAAAAATAAAGACATCGTGTAAAAAGATGCGAAAAAGATTCAGCAGTTAAATCACTACTTTTTGGAGAAGTGACATTACAATGTTTCCTGAGTTTCCTGTATATATATAAGAGAGCAGCAATTGCAACGAATGTCTGGTGGTGATACTCAAAATGCCCACCGTCACAGATACAGTCTAGTATCAACTATTTGAAAATGACAGCTATGTTAAAATGCATTAATGCCGAATAAATACTGAAAGCAGTGCCATTTCTCCAGGAGCTTATTGATATTTTGGTATTGGCCAGTCAGGAACTGGTACCTATTGAGTACTAGTTCTCTATAAGTAGACCTGCTAGTAGACAGTGTTCCTGTGCACTGTTCGAAGCATCCATCACTCAGTGGTTTGAGCACCAACAGCTCAGTGTTGTTGGTTCAAATGTAGTGATTAGGGATGCACCGATTGATCGGCCAGCGATCGGAAACGGCCGATTTTTGGCCTGATCGGCCTGATCGGTGACCGGCCGATCACTCACACTTATTGCCGATTTCAAACCGATCTTGCGCATGCGCCTTACTTGCAGCACAGACACGCGCGCATTCAGGCTGCGTTCACGTGTACTCTCAACTGAGGCGTTTCTCTGTGAGCGCCCGCCATTCAAATCTGCTCAATAGCGATTGGTTACCGCTGCTGCGCTCCCGGCGTGGAAGACACGCCTACTGCCAAGCATCAACAAGACGTCTCTTGTAAATGCAGCCTCAGACGTTCTGAAATGTCCGCCGTTTGGAATTTCTTTACTTTGAACAAAGAGGATGAAAAAGTTGTACATCTCGGAGATGCCAAGCAGCAGAAGTGAAAAAGCATTGATTTAACAAAGATCGTTTCCCTGCACTTACTACACCTGTCCGAGCCTCTACCTCTCTGCCCCATGCACAAGCATTGAGAGTGAGCACTTGTTTAGCTTGGCTGGAAATATGGTAAATGAAAAAAGAAGGATAATTTCTGGTGACAAGACAGAAAAGCTTTTGTTTACCAAAATAAACTTTTTTGTTCAATTTGTGGCATTTTGTCAACATACGTTGCCAAGACAAAAAGGTGCCTTGTTATTTTTTTGTTCACTCACTGCACCTTATTATTTGAAAGCATATGTTAAACTTTAGTTGTATTTGCATTATATTGAGCTTTATTTGGGGATGTATTTATTACATTTTATTTATTTAAATTTGTAAATAATTGTTATGAAAACAAAGCTTTATATTAAAGAAAATTAGATTTTTGTTTGTTTGTATTTGCTGTAGAGCCGCCACTATCATGTCATTATTATAAAAGTAGCTAGTCGATGTCGGAGCAGCTCTAATTTCCTGTTATCTGGGGGGGAAAATCGGTATCGGAAAAATCGGAATCGGCCGATCACACTTACACAAAAATTGGTCATCGGAATCGGCCAAGAAAATTGCAATCGGTGCATCCCTAGTAGTGATGCTTTAAAGCTGCTAACTTAGCAGCTAGTTCAGCAAACGCAAACGTCCTTTCCCCTCTGACTTCTCCTGTGCTCTTGATCGAAGGTACAGTATCACAGCATGCACTAACATTAACAGAAGGACAGAGTGATTTGTATCATTAGTGAAATGGAGCTGAAATTTCACCAAAGCACCCCCACTAATTAGGTGGTCAGGGCCAACTGGCCTAAAGGCACACAGTGAACGCAGTAATGTTCTGCACACTGTTTGAAGTGGTGTTGACATTTAATGATGTCCAAAAAGATTTTTTTTTCAAATATATTTTAGTCAGAACAGCTTTGTGGAATGAAAATAGAAATGGCATTTTGGAGTCTTTCGTCATGTCTTGTGTTGACAGCTCCAAGAGGCCAAGACGTTTCATCACATCAGGTCAAGAGGGGCCTTTAATTGCACATTGAACTATTGTGACTTGTCACTTCACTCAAATCCTGAAAACAAGAAGACGTGTAAGATGCGGCTTCAGCTTAATCTTTCGTTGCTATCTTATGAAAATTTGAGCAGCGGTCAAGGCATTACTATGTCAGGCATCAGTATTGCTTTTGGACCTGGCGTACATGTTTCATGCAGAAACTATCTGCAGCTCAAAGAGAACACGTCTAATGAGAGCAGTATTTGAGATGCAGGAAACCCCCTTTTGTGAAACGAAATATTACATGTGCTGAGACTGGAAAAGAGCTAGAGGAGGGATGAATTCTCGCCCATATTCCAGGTTTATTATAGGGCCTCGCACAGTTCTCTTCTGTCCAGGGTGCACTAAAGACCATCAGATCCACTGAGGGCAGCTTTCATTATAAGGGAAAAGGGATGTGCTTTACCCTTGGTTTTGTCCTTGCCCTGTTCCAGACGGCTGGAATTTGGATGTCAAATTAGCGAACGTGAAATAAATTCCAGTGAGCTTTTGGAATATTTTATGTCACACTTAAAGTCAAAAAAATATCTAAGGAAGGGTGATTTGACAAGCATTATTTTTCTATGCACACGGTCTGATCATATTTGTAGTTCTGAAGCTGAACAGGTTGGAATGGACGAAATGTGAAAAATAATCTATTTAAAGTCCCTGTAATTGGAAGCCATAATGCGTTTTTATTCTATACAGTGAAACATTTCCAAATGAAACGCAGATTTAGGGAGAGCCTGTGAGCTGGCCAGGCATTTCGCCTGATGATAGGTGGGGGGTGGTGGAAGAGGAAGATGAAACATGATATTATTGATTAATATTATTCTTAGAGGCATAGAAAAATCATTACGCTTTAAGAAGTGATCTGATCATGTGTGTGTTACTATGCAGTTTATCCAGTTTGTATGTTGCCACTGTTGAGACAAAACCTTGTATCAAAATCCTTTTTACTCGTGGTGAATTTAATCCAGGAGAAATGCTGCAGAAATATGTTTCCATTAATTTCGTTTGTGAATATTTTTTCATCTCATGTAAATGTACCAGTTCGGAGAGAAAGAGTTTTATTCTGGCAGCAACAAAATGCTGATAGATATTGTTTACAGTAGGAGTGGGAAAAACAAAGACGATATAAAAATAATACTTGTTTGTGGTACACAGCATGCCACTGTGTGGCATTTTTGTGACATATGATGGTAAGTTGGACTGGACAGAGAAGTGCCAGAAGAGCCATATATAAAATTACTAGGAAAAATTATAGGTAGATACTTTAGTAAGTGCCGTTAAACCAGACTGATTCTGCTCTGTTTGTAATAAACCTTGCATTCCTAAAGCATTGAGGATATCATGGCATCATACTGTGATATAATAAAATATAATAAAGTAAATATTATCATATTGCCAAAATTGGTGTGACATTTGTCATGCATTAAGTAGTTTGCATGCATACTGTCAATATCCATGATATACTCAGAAAGGCATGATATGATGTGATTTATGGTACAGATTTTCTGGTTGCCTGCTGTTAGAAGGACATTGCTCAGCTGTGTGCAAGGATACTGAATGGTTAAATTCCAAGAGTGTAATTTTTCAGTAAGACACTTCAACCAGGTTTTAGAAATCTGCTTTCCTATTACAATAAATAGGACCTGTACTGGCTCTCAGTGTTGGTGTCTCATGAATGGCTTTGATGGGGCCTCCTACTTATCTCCTTACAAGTGTATTTTCTTGAGCAAGTGAGCGGCGTCTGACATGGAAAGCGTGGAGCTGCATTATTCGACAGACAGTTACACACGTAGACGGCTCACATCTCAACACACAAACCCATTTGTGCTGGGGAAAATGGTAATTAGCTGTCTTATTTTAATCTACTATAGAAGTGCTCTGACATAGGAATGCCAGGATGATTGCCCCAGAGGATTAAGGCAGCGATCAATAAGTAGAGCAGGTGCACAAGGTGAGCCAACAGAAGCTTCTTTTCTCTCCCATGTATCAACATGGCCCTCAACGCCGCCTTTGCCTTTTTTTGCTGATTTTCCGCTTCTTTGCTAAGAAGGCTCAGCCTCAGGAGCTGTTAGGCTGTGATTAACCTATACATATCACAGATGCTGGTTATTATTACTTTGCGAAGTCTAAACTTGCACTCTGCTTAAGCATTTTTCCTTCACTCTATTCAAGGGTGTGATTTAACAAGGGCAAGGTGGTGCCTGGTTGCGTAGGAGTTCTGCTGTAGCACGGCTGGCGTGATGCTTGTGAAAGCACTAATTGTGTCTGTCTTCCTCTCTGTGAAAGGCAAAATTACCTCTTCCAGAGGGCTCTTAACGTAGGTGAATTGAATTTTCTCTGCATGAGGAAGCAGTTTAAAGAGGCCCGGTTTTTTGGCAGGATGGGTTTGATGAATGTGAGCTGAGATGGCGCGAGGAAGAGGAGGATTCACTGTGCAGTCATGAGGGAGAGGAAGATAGGAGTGATGTGGGCCATCTGTCAGCCTTAGCAAATAATATTTTTGCAGACACAGTGACATACAATTACATGAACCTGCCTTTTTAAAAAAAAAAAAAGTAAAATAATTGACTAAGCCTTGAAATATTATCCCTAGAAATGTTCACTGTATAACTATCACAGCTGTAAGACCAAAGTTCATTCTTGATCTAAGTAATCTCTGCTCGGTCTCACTGGGATAAGCTAAGCTCTATTGAAAATGATGTGGTCTAGCAGTATTAGTTGCGTGATTAGCTACACCAGAACAGCTCTCCGGCTCTCGAGGTTGAAAGAGGTTCGTAAGTGAGATGTGATACATTTTTACTTGCCCTCTTAAAATAGGCCGTAATCACGCTAATGTTCATATTGATCATGATTCCTGGAGAGAATGAGTCCAATGGGAGCAATTAATTAAACGTATGTTCTAATGGCGTTTGTTTTAATAGAGTAAGTGCACTTATGTTTTAGCATACCGTGGACCTTGGGTCAGGTTGATATTTCATACTTTTCACAGTAATGCTGATATTTTTTCAGGGTGTTCCTCTCTATGGTGCTCTGTGCCCATTAACCCTAGACCTTCATTGACATTGCCACCATCTCAGTAATCAGGTAGAGCAGCCTAGTCCATAAAGCATTTCACAAGTTAAAATAGAGGTGTCATACTTAGAGGTGCTGCTTTTTTCTGATTGAGCTATTCTTTTAAAAATACCAGAGCAGAAGTTGGTTACAAAAATGTTGGGAATTAAAGCAATATGTCTGTTTGTCTGTCTGTTGCTATGAGTTCAGTACATATCTAATATATTTTCGAATCTTCCTCTACTCAGGGTATTGTTTTTACATACAATTGTCTTTGTTTAAATAGTAGTTAACTAGTACTAACAATAAGTTTATGTATTTGAGGGAAACCTTAACCTTGAAGGTTAATGTTGTTAAAAACTAAATGCTAAAATCGCTTCTGCACAAATGAGGCTGTCATAATTACTTGATTGAAGGTTATTACACAATAAAAAAAAATAATAAATGAATATCAGCTCGCTGATTAGTTTGTAGATGTAGGGATTAAGCTGTGTTCAACAGTCTGAAAGGGGAAGAGGATATGCAGTGCAGTCACTGACTGAATTTTTAGTTACAAATTTCATGCATGAATTTGTTACTGACTGCAATGTTAAGTGTCTTTAAGGACAGTTACATGTATGCCCAGTTCGTTCAGCATACTTGCAGATTTTTACCAAATTTCCCCTTCAAAAAATGAATATTTCATTACATATGTCAGGGTCGAGAGGGCTAGCCCTCGACCATGAGCTTCCTCGGAGCACAGACGAGACTGGAGACTAGGGTTCCATGCTGTGATTACTTTATTTAAAGAAAACCAGAAAAACACAAACGGGCACGAGGGCCACCAGGAACATGAGTCAGAAACAGGATACACGCGCAGAAAATGAGGTGATGGACTCATGACTCCAGCAAACACAAACAGAACTTAAATACAGAACCTAATCAGAACCAAACACAAGTGGAAACAAAAGCACGTGACACAATGAACATAAAACAGCTGAAACCAAAAGCACGTGACACATAAACCAAACAAACAGGAATGTCAAAATAAAGGACCCAAAACATGAACAGAAAACAGAACGAAAAAAACGAAAAGCAGCGGCCTCTAACGGCCGCCGATTGAACCGTGACAACATAGTGATGTTGGCCTAGTGGGTAGGATACTTGCCTCTGGGCCAAGAGGTCATGGGCTCGAATCCTACCTTCAGTATACCACCACTAGGTTCCTGAGCAAAACTCCTAACCCCAAAATTGCTCCAGGGTATGGAAGTCGCTTTGGATAAAAGCATCTGCTTAAAGCTGTAAATGTAAATGATAATGTGCTTGTGTGTAATTTTTGTTTGCATTAGAAGGTGTGACACAACATAATGACTCTACAGTTATAGTTCACCTCTGTTTGTGCGCTCCTTTGCTTTATAATTCATTTTTACTTTGTAAGCTGCCATTTGAAAACCTTCGAAGTAGACATGTGTAGAAGTAATCTTGGTCACTGTGCATTTTGCTGTCTGCCTTAAAAGCTTTGAAACGTATATCATTCGAGCCAATATTTCAAAGGATTTTCACAACACTGCCAGCTTTTTTTTGTAAACACTGACCATCTTGAAACAAAGAAATCTGTTTTCCACTTTAGCTTTGTAGCACTTTCTGCATAAGCATGTAATAAAGCTATCTGGTGAATCATCTTCCTCCTAAATCCATCTGGAAACAGTGCCAGTGCATAATCTTTAGCAAACAACAACTAATTATGCAGATCCATTTGCTTTTTTCTCTTGCCAGTGTACAATTAGAACATTACAACCCGATTATTTGTGGTTCTAACAGGTACAAAGAGAAGAGATCGCATTACTTCGCTCCTGGAATCTCTAAACTGGCTCATGGTTCATTACAGAATCCACTATAAGGTGGCTTTATTTGTTTTTAAAGCTTCACACAGCTAAAATCTATATATTTTATGGACATGCTCTGTCTGTACACTCCTTCAAGATCATTAAGGTGAGCTTCTCGGTTTCTTTGCACTGTTCCGTAATCTTGACTTAAAGGAGATTGTGCCTTTCCTTCTGGTGTGCCAAGAATCTGGACCGACCTACTATCTGACATTAAAATGCAGACTCAGTGACTGTTTTTATTCCGACTCAAAATGCGTTTTTATCGATTGGCTCTGTTAGGAGATTTTGTGCTGGATGAGCGATGAGTGTTTTATGTCTTTTGTGTAAATGAGTCCAGCGTATGTGGAGAATTGGAAAGCACTTTGGTTCTAAATGTGCTATAAAAATAAAGCAGACTTACTTTAGTAAGAAAATTACAGAAGTTAAATT
Source organism: Alestopetersius hilgendorfi (assembly GCA_037577075.1). Classification (NCBI taxonomy): domain Eukaryota; kingdom Metazoa; phylum Chordata; class Actinopteri; order Characiformes; family Alestidae; genus Alestopetersius; species Alestopetersius hilgendorfi. Next base: position 11,884,310 of record JBBIGB010000018.1, on the reverse strand, counting down.
AAGTGTTCTCTGCAATTACTTACAGATGTGTGAGATAAGATAATAAACCTTTATTAGTCCCACAAGTGGGGAGTTTGTAATGGGCTTGCACATGTCCATACCCAAGTGATCACACATACCCAGGAAATCAGCCGGACATGCTCAGATGACTAGATGGTATATTCAGTACTATAGCACAAATAGCCTATTATTGTTTGCTGACGTGTAAAACCTTTCTCCATCTGATGTATTGTGAAATCTGACTCATCTGTGTGACTCATTTTATACACATGGACTGCTCCTTTTCACTGGGACTGGCTCTCTATCTATAGCAGTGTAATCTGACATATGGATTTTCCTTCACACAGCATGCTTATAACCTCTTAAATGCCAGTCATCTGCTTTGGCTTCCATTCCTTCCATTTCTCATCTTCATGTAACTTTAAAATGTTGTTTTCCATGTTGTCACTCTCCTACTCGCTCACACACTTAATTGAAGACTGTCCCAACGCTATTAGGAGGAAAAAAAGCTTTTGGTGCTTCCTAACAGTGACGCTTCGGATCAGTGACACAGTGTGTCCTTGTTCTAGTGTTACTGTAGAGCTATCATGGTTAAACTTGATTACTCAATGAAATGTTTCAAATATTCTGGAAGGCTCTGCATTGTGTGTTCAGTTAAGCCCGTTTTTGTGGTCAGGTCCTTAAAAATAGGTCAGTCAAAATGATATGTTCAGTACAATAGATAACTTGATAACCAGTATAATGGATAACATTATTTTATACAGGTTTCTGTGAACAGGTGGTGTTTTTGCATTCTATATTTGATAAATAGCTTTAATCTCTTACTAGTAGCTTCTGTAATGTAGTCTGCAGGATAAAAGGTGCTTTTGTTTGCATTAAGAGCGTTCTCATGCATTTGGACTGCAAAAGCCGGCCCATTATGGCGCACACATTAATTCCGTGCATTACACTCTCCCGCCTTCGGGGGCTTTGAGGGTTGGCAGTTACATGAAAGGAATATAGGGAGCATGCTCAGAGGAGCTTTTTCTATTCAAACTCTCCTGCATTCTCACATGTATGCCTTAAGGAACCATGAAAGCAGGAGAGAATGAGCACACCACTGGTAAGGATTGTGTCCCTGTTGTGAGACCAACCCGAAGCTAACCTCTCAAAGTCTCCAGATTGCTTCTAGTCAACTGAGATGAAATATTATCATTATTCTAATTGAAGGTATTATTTAGATGAAAAGATGTAAAAAAGGTCTGCTTAGATTTCAGACATTAGCATCTTTTCATTAATGTAATAAAAGCAAGTTGTGCGGAGAATGTGGGGATGTGCTCCAGTTGAGTGCGAAAAAGGACTTGGGAGACTGCAAGGTCTAGTAGCTAATAGGCAGCCTGTCAGCTCTGAGCAGTTTCTCCAGCTCAAAAAGAGGCACACAAAAAGTTCTCCATGAAATATGCATCAATCAGACTGAAAGGAAGAACAAAGGCAAAACTGTGTGTTTGTCGGGGAGGGTGTTCTTGTGGCGGGGTGGGGTGGTGTTGTGGGGAGGGGGGGTGTAGGAAGCACTTACTTATTAAACAGCCTCCCCTCCTGCTCCAGCTGTTTAGACTGCGGTTCTGCAGCAGGAAATAAAGCACGTTATCATCTTCACTGTCGACATGACAGACGAGCAGAGGAGTGAGCCCTACCTGTAATGGCGCGCGTGCCAATGTTTCCTTCACGACAACCCAACACAGACAAGCATTCGCTTGCCGTTCCTTATGCCACTGTCATTCAGACGCTGAGAAATGAGAAGTAATTGGACATGGTTTGCGTCCCCTTATGAAGTGTTCCATGCCAGTTAATATTTTGGCTCATTCATTGTCTCATTGTCTCTGGTTTTGAGTTGGAGTACTGTTACTGTGTTATTTCAGTGTATTTATATCTCAAGCTCAGTCATGCTCTCTCTCTCTCTCTCTCTCTCTCTCTCTCTCTCTCTCTCTCTCTCTCTCTCTCTCTCTCTCCTTCCCCCC
>JBBIGB010000018.1:11870281-11882213 GCA_037577075.1 Alestopetersius hilgendorfi | reverse complement strand
CTCTCTCTCTCTCTCTCTCTCTCTCTCTCTCTCTCTCTCTCTCTCTCTCTCTCTCTCTCTCTCTCTCTCACTTTCCCCCTCTCTGTTATTTCATGCTTTGAGGCGCTTGACATGTCAATTTGGCTGCTGGCCTAAATGTTGGAGCAGACCAGAAATAAGCATTGTGTGGGTTGGTGTCACTCAGCCAGTCAGCCTAATTGACTTTTCACCACCTCCACCCCTCCAGTACACATATTTTCATTGGCTGCCTCTGGAATTGATCTTATTAATTTTTGATTCCTGTCTCCTGGCCAGTCGTTGTAATTAGTTATGTCGAGACCCCATGTCAGGATGTTGGGCTTTGTTTGAAAAGACACATCTGAGGACTGTGTCTTTAAGAGAGGCTGTGAAGTGGCAGGGAAGGAAAACTGAAAACCAATAAGCAGCAAGGTTTGCAGGAAGAACTGGAGACTCTTTGATGAGAGACCAATATAGAGAGAGTGAGAGAGGGAGAAGTAGAGAGAGAGACTCAGAGAAAGGGAGAAAGGGGAAGAAGGAGGGCTGCGTTGCTTCAGGAGTGGATGGCCATTATGATGAATGTTTACTGCACTTTTTGAGAGGCAATTATCTCTCCTGTGTGAGTCATGGTGATCATTTAGGCAGGTGAGGAGCTTCAAGCAAACGCACACACACACATGCAGAGGAGGACACAGCACACAAAGATCGGTGAGAGTGTTTGTGTTCTCTCTCTCTCTCTCTCTCTCTCTCTCTCTCTCTCTCTCTCTCTCTCTCTCTCTCTCATTCTGTTTTATTAGTCTCAATCTCTTACACATGCACACATGACAAACCTACTCCCACTTTTACCTTTTTTACCTTTACCTTAATGCTATATAGAAATCTGGGAAGTGTGTATAATGGTATACATATCAGCCTGTTAAACCTGCTATTTATAGGAAATTACTCATTTTCAATTTCGATAAAATGGTATGTATGTGTCAAATTTCAATCCTATGCTCTCTCTCTCGTTCTCTCTTTTAGGACACTATATAAAAATGCATTTTATTCATAGAATATTAGTTTACAGTCTTTACATACAGTACTGTTCAAACATTTTGCAGGATGATTAAAGCATCAGATACAGAGAAAACAAGAACAAGTAAAATCAAAAATCCATATAAAAATAGACAATAAAACTGAAGCAAAATAGAATTACAACAGACAAAAAAGACAATTAAATGGCAGCAAAAATGTACCTGAAAACAATGAAAGAATAATTAACAGAATTGAAATATTATGACAGTGTTTATACAGTTTTGTGTGCATAAGATTTTTTTTTAATAACTGTGTGGAATAAACCTTTAGAATTTGTATCAGGATGGCTGATGGTTGTGCTGTGTTGGTTGGGTAGCTGTTTTAGTGTGGAAGGTGTGTCGGAGGCTGCGGGGTGGTCTGGAGGCTGTATCTGGCCAGTCGGCTGCTCTAACCGGGGTGGTCTGGGGGTGGAACAGAATACAGCTAATAGCTGTTATTGGGGGGCTGGAGATTGATGACCCTCAGAGCAAAGCATTGTCTGCAGGGCAAGCCAGAACCATAAATCAGAGCGAAGTGGGTCAGGCCAGGTCAGCTTTTCTCTGCTCGCTGCAGAATCACCTGAGCGTGTCACACATCTCTATTCTGCTCACTCAGAGCCACATCCTCCCAGGAGTCACAGTTAACACAGCACATGTGAATTAACTGAAAAAGGGGAAAACCACAAATGTCAAAATTAGACAGCGCTTGAGAATACGCCACAGTTCAGTTCTGTGCTGTAATGGAAATAGAAATGGGTTACACAGAAAAAGCGAAACAGTATCAGAAATATTTTCTCTTAATTGGACGGCAGCAGAAGGGCCTGAGTGAGTATGTGCTATTCCCCGGAGTGTGCAATGCCTGGTCTAGTCTCCAGTCTCGGGTGATATAGCTCAGACAGCAAAGAGCCTCTCATTCACCTCTTAAATGGAGCTGTGCTATTTGACACTTATGCACATCAGATTGCCTATTTCTTATGATCTGACTGATGAACCCTGAGGCATGCCTATAATTTTTTTTTGCGGGTTTATGTGCCAAGAACAGTCATAGTTCATTTTTACTTGACCTTTTTACAACCTCTGTTGTGTCCCTTAGAGGTAAATAGGTTGCTACTGTTACTGTGCCTTTAAAAAATATTATAAATAAGAACCTCATTTTAAAATAGTCCAAGTTGAAGCACTCAATATAACACAGAAGGATAGGCTTTAGGCAAAATAGGTGTATACAGTAACCCTCCATCATTTCCTCGGAAACCGCAGATATCCTTCGCATTTTTTTTGCTTTTTGACGTCCAGGCCTTGTGCAACAGGCCCCTTTGTCCTCACCCACCAGGGGTTGTGGTGGGTGAGGCCTGGGTGTCACACTCACCTATACTACAGAGGCAGGAGGTTTGAAAATCTGAGAACGTTATTTATTTCTCCTTGCTGCTGATTGGCTGCTGCCCTGTGCCGCTGCAGTCCAGAGTTATTTATTACGGTAAATGAAATGAATTGATTATTGTATTTACGGTGCTAAGAAAACATGAATTACAGTATTTTACATTCTAGCGCTGCAACAGCAGTTCAGTGTAAACTGTACATTACGGATACAGGTTTACCTTTACATTAAAGGTAATGTATTAAGGTGAGTTTAAAACGGAATTAAAGTGTGTTATTCATTAATAAGTGGGGGTATTCTGTATATGTAAATGAGTAAACGATTTCACTTGTTCACTTACTAAATTCAACTCCTTCAGTTAAAAAGAGTTCCTGTGGTATTAGCCATATAAAATCTGGCCTGAAGTGTTAAAAACCCAATATAAGTATTTGAATTCTATGCCTTGTGCTCATTGCAGCGTTTTTAATGGGAGAAGACAATGTACTTCTTAGAATGATCTTGAGGTAAGTCACCTCCTGTGAAATAAAGCCTCGGTGTATGTGACTATAAGCCGTCAAATGTGCATAATCAGTGTTGATATTGTTACTCGCTTGGCAGATTATCATTACGCAGCCTTAGCTCTCACAGTATGTTCTTTGACCTTCTACAGCAGTGCAAATATTTAGTTGGGTAACTTGTACCTCATTGCAATTCATAGATTTGCAAATCCGTCTTAATCAAGCTCAGTCTCTAACTGTATACACAGCACTTCCTGCGCTGCAATTTCACACGTCACTGACCATCCATCAGATGCCTTTTTTTTAGGTACACTGCCCTTTCTCCCTCCCATATGTACTAATAAGCACCAGCCAAATGTGTATTTTCCACACTGCAAACATCTATAGTGAAGTGTTGTCTCTTTGCAGCGAGGGGATTTCTCAGATGGCTCATGAATACTGGTTTGTATTTGACTCAGTGGAAAAGTGGAAACAGTGCAGAGTGAGAGGAGCAATGACCTTTTGGAGTGAAATGTTAATTTAACTGCTGTACGAGAAGAGCGTGTGTGGCTACTGAATACTGAACATGTAAATGTTACCAGTCCCCACTGATTCCTCCTGTTTACATGTGGATTAGGTACAGTTCAGTGGTCGCTAAGTGCATATAAGCTTCGCCCTCTGGTGTTATGATGTTTATTGGTGGGTTCAGAATACAAAATTGCAAGCAAGGTCCCCCAAGTGCAAGGGACCACCATACAGTACAGCTGCGTGATCTCATACGGCTGCATGATGATTTATCTAAGAAAAGTGATGGTAATCTTGGGCTCAAAACGTATTATAAATAGCCGAAATACTTGTATTGTAATTATATTGTGATTGCAGTTTACATTTCTAATATATTAGAAACACTTTGGTTAAATATATTTAGCTTGGTGTATGGTAATTATAATTGGTCTAATATGTTAGAAGCACTTAGCAGTGTTCGACATGGTTAAGGACGGCTCTGCATTATATAAAATGCAAATATTCTTTTGATTTATTAAATCAAACTCTTAATTGGGATTCCTGATAAAAAGCACTGAGACTGGTTAGGGAGCTCATTAGCATTTTGCAGTATTATCAGAATATCACTATTGGTCCGTTTTAATGGCACAATAATGGTTAACAAGTGGTATATTGTCCAGTTGGGCTGCATGATTAGAATCCACCAAGGTCAGAATGAGCAGTGAATAACGTGAGCCAGGGAGGAGCACTCCCGCTGCGTTCGAATGCTGCTTTAGATCTGTACCAAAATGTTGAAGCATAATTATACATTATCCATTATGCTAAATATCCAGCTGCCTCTTGCTTTCAGTGTGCACTTTATTTGTTTCACATTACTTAAATAGACAACTCATTCCAGTTAAGGAATATAAAATGGCAGTTTAGCCCACTAAGGACCAGATAGGGTTATTTATATTATTTTGGCTAATAGAAAGTGCTGAAAATGTTGTAATGTGTTTTGTGTGTTCATTCAATTCATTTAGAGTTTGGAGTCACGGACAAAAGGTTACAAGGCAAATTGTTAGTGAGTGTGTGGGGTGTCTATAGTTTAAAACAAGAAGTGATACATTTGATACAAGATAGTCAATTAAAGTATTTTGTTTTTTTATACTTTAGTGACTTTTCTAATATTTGGTAATCATCACTGGTTTATCAGTATCACACTGTATACATTGTAGAAATTGTAACTATTTTACAGAATACTCAAAATGTAACCAGTATGATAGATGCATTAACATCCATCTGTTCAGTTCTGTGTGAGCGTGTGTGTGTTTGTGTGTGTGTGTGTGTGTGTGTGTGTGTGTGTGTGTGTGTGTGTGTGTGTGTGCATGTACAGTTGCATGCAAAATCTGGAGCACCATTGACCAAATTTTTTTAAATGAAAAATAGTAACTTCTATAAGAGACTAATTAAAATACTTGGTGACTGAAAAGCTCATTAAAACCGGATTCCCGTCATGTGAAAAGTTTGGACACCCTACTAACTCAATACTATTGAATTCAGTTTTACTTCATCAGACCACAGCACTTCCCGAATTCCTCTAGATTTTTCAGAAGTTTTTGACTTTTTTGGTCACATATAAGGTTTCTTTCTAATGACTTTTATCATGCAAATCCTGTGAAAGCACAACTGTACAGTAGAACGATGTACCACTAGCTCTGTAGCAGCTAAACTTTTCCCTTGCTAATATATGATAGTTTCTCTGTACCTTCCAGGCAGGAGCAGAGGCGGTTCTAGCTTGATCTTCCCAGTCTTGCCTTAATTTGTACAGCTTCCATTTCCTAATGACATTTGCGCTGTGAAAGTGCTTTGATACCTTTTAAGGCCTTCCCCTGCTTTGTAGGCATCAGTAAGCTTCATTATCAGATACTCAGCCAGATGCTCAGAGAAGCTTGTGCTATTGAGGGTCAAAAAAAGTTTAGAACTGTCACCAGGCGAAAATACATAATGACAATTTTGACTTACTTAGTCAATACTGGCGAGTTAATTAAGAGCTGAAACTTATAGCTGTAAGGGTGTTCAAACTTTACATGAACTCAACGCCATGTTTTTTTGTGCGTGGGTTCAAAGCCTGTCTGCGCATTTATGTAAGAGAAAAAAACTAAATGGAAATGACTAAATCTTGTATTTACAATGTTTTGTGTTCCCTGGCAAGCTTGCTGGTCAATAGACATGGATTTTATCTGATTTTACTGAGTACAGTATGTGTGACTTGGTGCTGTAACAACTGGATGGTTTAATTCTGAGCACACACAGTCTTCACAGCAGTGCAATATTATACGGGATAAATATTGATCCTTGTTTTGCAGCCATTTGTGGCAAAAAAATAGCATTTTTATGTATTGATCTGTTTGCAGTTGGTGGGGTTTTAAGATTCGTGTCTGGTTGACAGTGTAGATAAAATATTAGGTGATAAGGTTCTGTTCCTGCAGATGTAGATGTTGCCTTAAGATTAAAAGTATTTTTATGGAGGCACAATGATAACTGAATCATTTCTGTGCTGACAGATAATGGTCTAAAGGTCCCATGCCCTACATTTTTCTTTACTGAGGTACATATATGACGTTCATTTTTCACTCTAAACTGTCATAGGTAGTTTTACATATCCATGCACTATCACAATCTAAAAGTAATCTAGGCTGAAACACTTTATTTCTCATCATTTGAGTGTGTAAGGATGGGGCTGATGCGTTGGAGATGGTATTTGAATAGACGTATATGTAAATGCATTTTTTGTGACAGCAAGGATATGCTTTTGCAGTTTTTGGAGTAGTTTTTAGATTGTTCATACACCAATCAGCAATAACATTTAACTACCTGCCAAATATAGGGTAGGTCCCTGGGGCTCCATAACAGCTCTGACCATCGAGGCACAAAACCTCTGAAGGTGTGCTCTATCTGGCACCAAGACGTTAATCGCAGATCCTTTTGTGTTCTGTAAGCTGGAAGTGAGGCCTCATTGAATCAGACAAGTTTTTCCAGATCCCTCAGATGCTTCATTCGACTGAGACCTGTGGAATTTGGAAGCAATGTCAACACCTTGTACTCTATTTTGCAGTGTTAAGGATGTTTGCATTGTTGCAGGGTGCATTACTCTGTACTACAAGTGTCAGGAAGGGGAGTACATGACCTACAGTAATGTTTAAGCAGGTGGTTTATGTCCAAGTAACATCCACATAAATGCCAGGCCCCAAAGTTTCCTAGCAGAACATTTCCCAGAGCATCACACTGTCTCTGCCGGGTTGCCTCCTTCCTTTGTTCCAGTTCTGACGCTCACATGCCCATTGTTGGTGCTTCGGCGGGGACCATGGGTCAACATGTGTCTTAGACTTTAGTCTTAGATTTAATTTTATTCAAAAACTGTGATACATTTATTTTATTCCAGAATAGCAGGGTGCCTAGACCATACTGTGCTGCAAAGCTACAATTTGTGCATTTTAATAGTTTTATTCCATTTATAACTTGCACAGATATTGTTAGATTTCTCCGTAGTAGAATAGGTAGTAGTAGAACTGGTAGTATAGGTGTTTGTAGTCCCAGCATGTATTTATAAATGCATTTTTGTCAGCATCAGCTCATCAGCGTCAGCTGTTGATGAGAAGAATAACTTATCACCATCTAACCCCATATTGAGAGTTCCCATAATGGCCATTTTTAAACATTTTGTTTTAGCAGTGTAAAAGGTGAGGTGTTTTCTAAACAGCGTAGGAGTTCTAACACCAGTAGTACAGTGCAGTATGTTGGTTGATGTTCCTACTACAGCACTGCATAAATGACCGTCTAGATATCACAGCAGTCTCCCCTTCCATCTCTCCATTGGTCTCGGTTTCTCTCTCTGTGTCTCTATCTGGGGTAAAAGGCTGTACAGAATTAATGGGCGGTAGATGGGAGGGTTGAGGTGGACCAGAGAGATTAGCTGTAAAATTGACACTGACAAATCTCATACATTATGGCTTCATGGGAGGCACCCATCGCCCATCGAAGGGGAGGAGGGGGAAAAGGTAATGCTCTCTATAAAAAGCACAACACTTTCTTATTAACTGCCAGTTTCATAAGGTTGCCTTACTGAAAACTTTCCCCTCCGAATTCCCTTCAGTCACACGAAGGACATTTATATTCCAATGATTTAAAACCACTAAACCACTGAGAGTATGTAGACATGTTGGGGTAATATAATATCTATGCCTGAGATGTGACATAGAACAGAGTAATTGCCAGTTCAGTATAACTTCTGGCTGAGAAAAGGATTATATTGCTGAAAATCATAGCCTCCGTCCTGTACAGCCTTAGCATTCCTAGCCGGGTGTGTGAAACCCCCTTCTGAGTCATTTATTTACCTCACAAAGAATGCATGGTGTTTGTAAAGAAGGAGGAAACGAAATTAATTTCGTCGTAGCCATAACTGCAGAATAACAAAACAAATACTGGCAAAACTGTTTATTTCTCCACAGAGTTGAGCTTTCCCTCCTGTCGGTCCTTGTTATACTAAACCGACTTGTTTTGGATATGAATCTTACTTATTGTGTTCTCTAAATTAGTCTTTGGTTTTTGATGTTTACTGAGCCTGTCTGAATGCTCACTCCATTAAATAACGGAGATTAATGGAGAAAAAAAGAGAGCAGATTTGTAAAATGCACGCCTAAAGCATATTGTGATTGCGCTCACTGCAGTATTCAGAGCTTCATTTAAACTTACTTGCTTTCAATTCCACTCATGAATAGTAAATGTTTATGTACATTTTTAATAATAGATGAAGTGCAAATGAACAAACAGAAATGAATCTTAATCTACACTGCAGTCCTGGTGTGAGACAGAGTGGATCGACCTTCAGGGTCATGGAAGGAACCGTAAGTTTCACATTTCTAGCATGAGTAAGCCCATTCCATTTGACATTTTTGCCGATGCCATGTAAATAATTGCGATTAATTTAGAAAGCACAAGCACGTACATATGCTTATATAGGTTTATGTACATTCCAAGAGCACCTGCGTATAGTGAATATATATAGTGTTTTGGTTTTAAAAAATGCCTAAAATGCCTATTTTTATAGTGTAAACCCTAAATGTGCCCACAAATATGCTCCCAGAACACTTTAATGTCATTTTAAACTCACCAGTTTAATGCATTAAAGGTAAACCTGTATGAATTTGGTTCTCAAAAAAAAATCCATGTGTGACTCAATCCACAACTCCTGGTCCATGTAAAACCAGGGGTTTTACTGTATACATATATTTACATACACACAAACTTCTGTATTTGTATTTTTGTATTATTTATAGTGTACTTTTTATACTATACTGTTGTGTTGTATAGCTTTTGTTCTATTGTTTATGCTGCGCTTACTTTTGTACTGTCCACTTGTGGCCATAACAAAGCAAATTTCCCACTTGTGGGACATACATAGACTTATTGTATCTTTTCCTATCTCATAAGCCCAAATTGCCACTATCTTGCGTCCTAGCTGTCAATACCAGGACTGAACTGATGTCACACACAGCTTGAGCTAAGACCCATCAGGCATCTCAGAAAACCCAATAAATGTGTTCCTGCTTTCTTATTAGAGTTAAGAAGCTTTTTTTGAAAAGTTATAGTTTATATTTCTGTTTGATTTATTGAGTCTTCACTTTGTGATTTGTTCAGCTATATCCTGTAATGAGAATTTAAAAATGTTTATGATTTCCTGCTTGGAGCCCAGCATGAAAGCTGCCATAATAGTGTTATTGTAGATTGCGTGAAATGTAATGAATGTAGATTATTGCTTCATCGCTGTGATATGTTTGAGATACGTTATACAATGCAGATGAAAAAGCATCCAAATAAATATACTGAGTGAGTGCCTCAATCTGATGCAATTTCATTCCCCTTATGCTGGAATGATGGAAAAAAAGAAAACTGAAATATGGATTCGAAGATAAGCACAAAACAAATACGTTTTCTCAGTGGTCCACTTATTCGTCTACATTATTAATTCGATTTATATATACACTTTCATGTACATGGATGTTATGTTCCTATGTGCTAGTTCCTAAATTACTGTAAACTGTATGGAATGTGGTAGTTGTGTTTACGTGAGTGACATCACCCTTCATCAGAGACTATTAAAGGAATAACAGCCTTATTTTCAGGGGTTGAGTGGTGCTCGTTAAATATTCATGGCCAAGTCATGTTCTTAAAATATAACTCATTATCGCTCCCAGCATCTCTGAAGTTCTTCTGCTCTGTTTTCACACTCAGCCTGAGATTCACAGCCGTGTTCCAAAACAAATAAAATGATCTTCTCTGCGTGAACCATGACTAACTATAATACACAGTGGAATGTATAAGTCTAGCTTGTATCTTTTGGAGTGAACCCTGGATTGAAGAAAGACGGGGTCTTTTTTTTGTTCTTCTATCTAGGAATGGACAATATGTTATTTTGGTAAAATACATCAAGATCTGTTTTATTTTCTGGAAATACCATGAAATATCACCAGTACCTTTATAACACTGAACAACTACAACTCATAAGCAAGTGTCACTGATGTGAGACGCCAGCCATTAATAAGTAAAAAGAAATGTATTGCCCTTTTCAAATATTTAGCTGTTCCAATATTTTGTCTGTTCCAACAATGAATGAAGCATAGTATAAAGAAACGATTTTCAAATATCTTTTTTTTTTTTGCATTATCACCCTTTGGGTTCTTTATCTGTTCTTTATCTGATTTGCTTGGATCTCAATTTTTTATATGTGGTTTTGGGTAGGTGTGTGAAATATGAGTATATATTATCTTTGTAATAGTGTTTGGCATTTCAAGAACACTGAACAGCTGACTGCTTCCTAAAATGTGAAAATAAATAGGTTTGATTTACTGCACTCCAGTTTGAAAAATGTAGAATAAAAGTCATTGCAGATATATTTAATGATAAACAGTAGCAACACTTGTGACTGTTCCAGTTGACCAAATTACAAAAAATGTATTGTGATATGAATAATGTACCATAAAAATATTTGACAGTATCATGACATTGCTTTGTTCCTTTATTGTGGTAAATAGTTGGATGTCAGCACACACTCATAATGGGCTGGCATTTAATGTATGATCATTTACATACACATTTCTGAAAATGAGCACATCTTAGCTAGATCTTAGCCGGTCTGCTGAGCTGTTTCCACATCCTCAGGAGATAAATCAGGCTCAGTGCTGTCATGTAAGAAGTTTGTTAAATGACAGACAATGCGGCGATTCCTCAGTGGCAGCAATCATCTGCTCTGACAACCTTCGCCTTTCTCTGTATATTTAAGAGCTGAATACAAAGGTACACCACAGGATCCTCATGAGGCTCCCTCTTCCAGAGTAAAGTGGGGAGAGTCTGCGTTAACTATTGATGACATGGATGATTAAAATTTGAAAGGCATTTTAAAGCGTACATTAATGGTCCTGCAGGCGGGGTCAACGCAGGGATTGTGAGAGGCCTGGGACTTTAAACTTTGATGATACAGGCGAAAATGTGCATTTAACACATGAATGGTCAGAATGGCTAATATGAAATGTGGGACTAGCTGCTGCCAACACCAGTTCAGACATCAAATAAGCAATGGGATTTTTCAGTAGCACTGTTTTGTGCTGGGCTGTGAAATCTGAAATCGAAGAAGCAGAGTGATGGTTGAAATGATGTGGATGTGGTCTGTGTGCAGGCTGCTGGACTCTGTGTGGTGGGATATGAAGAGATGGCAGGCTTGAGTCCCATCTCTGGCTGGAAAGATTAACTGAGGGAGGTGGTGGTGGGGCAGACAGACAGTGACAGAAAGAGCTAACTCCTGCCTTACAAATATTGCCCAGTGGAACAGGACACAGTGTTCAGGTAGAGACTGTGGGAAAGAAAAGATTTTATTTTCATGTATAGCTCATCATATAATATATATGACTCTTATCGCGTGATAAAAAAAATATCGCCGTTAATCTATTCACAAAGTTGGGTTGGGAGCTGGGTCTATACTACGCAAGCTATGATGACTTTCACCTTGATATTTTAGCACGAATTTACTCTCTTTCTCTCTGTCTGTCTCTCTCTCTCTCTCTCTCTTTTTTTCTCTCTCTGGTTCGTGACTTTTCCGGATCGCGCCCCTTTTAAACCTGTCTCGCTCTCTCTGTCGCTCTCTCTGCGCCTCTCTCTCTCTCGTTCGTTCGTGACTTTTCCGGAGCGTGCGGATCATCTCTCTCTCTCGCTGTCTCTGTCTCTCTCTCTCACTCTTTCTCCCTTTCTCTGTCTCTGTCTCTCTCTTGTTTGTGCGATCATCTCTCTCTTTCTCTGTATCTCTCTCTCTCTTTCTCTCTGTCTCTCTCTCTCTCTTTCTCTCTGTCTCTCTCTCGCTCTCTTTGTATCTCTCTCTCTCTCTGTCTTTCTCTCTGTCTCTCTCTCGCTCTCTCTGTATCTCTCTCTCGCTCTCTCTGTATCTCTCTCTTTCTCTCTGTCTCTCTCTCGCTCTCTCTGTATCTCTCTCTCTCTTT
>JBBIGB010000018.1:11801802-11814580 GCA_037577075.1 Alestopetersius hilgendorfi | reverse complement strand
GCTGGATCTAACGGTTAACTAGCGCTACACTTGCGTATTTTGATTGGATGAGCGCCAATGTCTGAATCACAACAAAACACATATATGTCATTGATTGGGTGCATTTGGAGGGTGCGAAAGGCAAAATAATCTCCCGACCACTATGTCGAACTCAGACAGCAAGACCAAGACAGCGAGATCAAGACAAGACCGAGGGATCTGACCAAGACCGGTCTTGAGACATCCAACTCTACATCGTTGTCCCTTTTGAACTTAAAACTACAGTAATCAAACTATTTAAAAGTATGATTAAAATGTGATTAAAATAAGGGTGATTTTGACAAACATGGTTGTTAGGAAATGCCACTGATTATTTGAAGGCTGTAATTTGCTACTCAGGCCAGTCTTAAGTAACACCACAGTTTTTTCATAATACCTGTTGCATTCTGTTTGTCACCTATTGCTTGGTAACAAGAATGTTCACTTCATTCTAAGCTGTAGGAACAGAAGTATTTTATTCATTTGTTTATTTTTGCTTCATGTTTTCTTTTACTTTGTGAATCATACAAAAGCAACAGAATACTTGAAGTCAAATTACTTGCTGACTGTGATCTATGAAACAAAGTCCAAGCCATAGCCTTCATGACGTTACATTAGACTGCTGGACAAATAAATGGGCAGGGAGTAGCAAAATAAAGAAAACGGTTGAAAGCAAAGATTTTAGCCCAATTTTATATGTGTGTATGCATTTATGGACAAGGGTCTCACACTGGGAACTGTATATTTATATGCTAGGTGGGGCATCGCCTGATGTCGGCTGGGGCCTGGATCTGGCAGGATTTGTGTCCTCTTTCCCTAGCCAGTGCTATTGTCCTCTTGATCAAAGTGTTCAAACCCAGCCCACTTTGGCACGGGCAACCTCTCCTCTTCTTCCCATTTCCCCAGTGGTAACGGCTCAACAGCTCTACCATAATAAAAATGATCCTGTGTTATTGTGTAAGATATACAGTGTTTAGTGTATAAACCCCCTTTTTTTGTCACAATCCTGAACTCTCTACAGAGAGAAATATTACAGATCTTACAGAGAAAATACAACCATTTACTCCTGAGAACACAAACAGTGCCTTGCAAAATCTCATGAAGGATTCACCAGTGAAGATCAGCCATGGCAATGCATTCACTCCTGGCGGCATGAAAATACACACAGGCCTCTTTCATATTTCGCCCGCAATAACGATTTTCAGTCAACATGAAGAATAAATATTTTGTCCTTCCCGCTCAGACCTTGATGAAAGGAAAATGCAGTTATCTGTCAGAGACACAAGAACTCGCACCTCCCCTGCAGCAGCGCTGCCACGCAAAATAATCAGCAGATCAGGGGAGCTGCTCCCACTGGAAATCACAGTAATAAGCCCGCCGTCCCCTTTAGAAATAACAGCTGGTTATGTTTTTCTAATGGAGAAGCACCATCGCAAGCCGTCACTCCTCGTTCATCAGCAGCTGTTAGCCGCGGCTGGGAGAGTGCAGTAAAATCAGCATAACGCCGGCCCTGTGGGCCACTCTGGCTCGTCCACACAGCAGCGCTGCTCTTATTCATTGTGATGGTCCCTGTCCAGGCGGCATTTCCCCCGACAGCCCTCACACCTGGGCATTATAGGTAGGGGACAGAGAGGGCAGAAGCTGGCTTCTGCTAAACAGTGATAGCTCCTGGGCTCGAAAGGGCCAGTGTGAAATACACAAATATACAAACTAGTCTTAACATGTATTTATTCTTGTAGTTTGATCCAGAACAAATTGGAAAAATAATACTGTTGCATTTCATTCCTAGTTCACTCAGCAGGTAAATGTTAATAAATGATTAGTTAGATTTAATCACATATTTTTCAAAGATAACCTGTGATAATATTCTCCAAACTTTCCATATTGTGATTCCATATTGTCCAGGAACCAGGCTTCCTGGTTTATTCATGTTATGTTTCATCTACTTTGTGGTGTTTTAGAGTAATAAGTCATGAGAGACTGTGGTTTTGCACATTGCCATGCAGGGTGAAATCATTGCAACATACAGCCTTGAGTGGCTTACTGGGCTCTGCAAGTGCATCTTATTTCTTTGCATTTATTTCACAAATCTATCTGTTCTATAATTACTGATTCAGAAGAGATGACAAACACATGTACATTTCAAAACAGTTTGGAAAATACTGCATGAAGCAGTTTTGGAGAGAGGAGATAACTGTTCACCTGTCTTTGGTCTGTTCAGATGTTTGAGGTCTGTGTTTGAGGATCATATTATATTATACTTCAACAAATGGCACCGGAGTTTGTTTGGATGCTGAGCTAGACTGACCTGCTCAGGGAGTCCACACAAGGTGTTCACTTTATAGTAACTATTGTAGCTATTATACTATAGTAGTAACTTTTACTACTAATTTTTAAAATAAAAACGCTGTATTATTTTGTAATTAAATTATATTACAAATATAATACAGAGCTTGATATTTCAAAATAACTTAATTTTAATTTTTAATGGAATAATTTGCAGTGATAAATCACTAAATTCACTGTAAGCCAGAATTAATCACCTCTTATGCTAGCTAAGTACTGTTGTGGCATAACAAAATATTTTCTAATGTAGATGTATGGAAATGTTGCTGTTAGAAAAATATTTCAAATGTCCATCCCTGGTGTATGCAAAGGTGTCTCATCCCCCTAGCAATGAGAGGATGCACAGACTCGCTTCATCTTTCCGCAATGATGTGCGTCATTAGAATCCCAGGGGTTTGGTCAAGGTTACCTTTGAAAGTGTCTGTGTGTTTGTATGTGTTTGTGCTCAAATGACAGCTATTGAAATCTGACTGTCTGTTCTTGCAAGAACGTGGATAGAAATGTTTGCTGGAGTTTAATGTGAAAACCATGCACACTTTATTTCTTTGAGAAAATAAAACCTGAGCTGTGTCATTCTACATTTTGACTGTCTGCTCGCAATTAAGTCTGTGCACTCTATCTCCCTGACAGTTCTGCTACCCATCCAACGATGACGAGAAACAAGGGCCAAAAATACAACGGCTCAAGCTCAACTGTGTGTTTGAGGCGCTCTGTATTTCTCCGTTAATTTGCAAAACAGCAGGGTATCTGTCTTATCACAATTAAAATTGGTAAGCTGGTTTACTTTGTCGCTTTCCATGTGGAAAGCTAATTACAAAGACCCGAAGTCAGAACATCTTGCGACCGGAAGTTTCAAGGCTGATGTTCAGAGAGGCATTTAATCTCCCACAGAATGGGGGGCACACTGTACGCTGCCCTCTTTTACTGTGGTCCATTCCTTCCATGTGCACAACATCAAGAGGACCACCAGACCTTGTTCGGTTCAGTATTTTTCTGCAGTTCTGATTTGCCTCTGCTGATGTAACACAGGAGTCCTCGTGGAGTACGGTGGCGTGGAGCCAGCAGGAAAGAAAATAAGAAGTGAAACAAAGCAATCCCTTTTGGTGCTGCCTTGCTTTGTGAGCTGATGAGCTATGCTTGCCTCCCCGTGCTCAGCAGGCAAAGAGAGTGACGGAGGGAAGTAGAGAAGGGAAGAGATTAATGCAGATCATCTGTCATCACCTGACATCTGATCAAAAGATCTCATTGCCACTCTGCATTGTAGAATCGACTGGAGCTGTTGTTTTTTTTGTTTTTGTTTTTGTTTTTTTTTTGGTTTTTTTTTTCGATTTGGGTTGAGGAGCTGAAACAGAGGCACCTTCCCTGAGATGCTCACATTGGGCCCTAGCTTTAAGAAGAGAATGAGAGTGAGCAGGGAGGGAGGGAGGAAGGGAGCGGGAAAGATGGGGGCCTGGAGGCTCTCTCAAGGCAGTCAGGCTTTGAAATAGTACTAGCATTCCTGAAAAAGTAAAAGGTAGAAAAAGAGAAAGAAATGCGACAGTGAGACACATTCGTGCTTTGAGACATGAGGGAATAAGGGGCGATGCGCTTAGGATTCTTATGTGTACTCGATTGGTGCAGAGCATGCGAGATTGACTTCTGTAATTTGTTACATAAGACTGGTGGGGTTTATAGTTTTGTATAGTATTTGTTCTTTATGTGCGATTGCACTGTGGATTTAAGGGTATTCAGTCTCCATATTAAGGTTTTGACATCTAGAACATTTCAAACACTTATCTAGCATTATCTAAGCAGGTTCTCAAACAAGTGCTAATGTGCTACCTGTTTTCAGCCTCACAGCAAATCAAGTTAACCTTCAGGTGAGATATGGTGAGACTTTCAACCTGCTATGAGGTTAATATCATTAGGTTTAATTGTTGAAAAACATGCTCAATAGAAGTCACAGAGCAACTGTTGTCTGGTATCTGATGGTACACAAGACTAAAGATTCAAAATGATTGGTGATATACATAGTTATACAAGTACAAGATGTAGTGAAAGGTGCCCCTGCATTGTCCCATGAGACTGGGCAATAAAGTTATCAGATAATTCAAATTAAAATAAATAAAAGTTAGTAAACTATACAGAAACAATGTAATAGAATATCTGTGCAGTATGGTGCAGTGTGCTAGTTTGCTGATTGATGTAAAGTCTTAAGCGAGATACAGTGAGGTAGAGTTTAGTTAAAGTTGTAGTGTTGTGTCCTGATTAAGCTCCTCCTAGACCTTTCTGTTTTGGCCATAATGCTCCTGAGGCGTTTACCAGATTTCAGCAGGTCAAACAGAGACGAGTCTCTGATGAAGCTGATTGCTCTGGCCCTGCATCTCCTGGCGTTCCTGGGCCCAGATCTCTGTATTCCCTTAAAGTCTTGTACTGAGCTGTTCCCAAACCGGGAGGTGATGTTCTGAGTCAGTCTATTTTCTACAGCACCAGAGTAAGAATCTTTAGGATCACTGGAGAGACTCCTAGACCTCCTCAGCTGTCTCAGGCGCTAAAGAAGCAGCCTCTCTCCTCGCCATGATATTTGAAGTTTCCACATAATAGTGGTTTTTAGAGAACATTGATGCAGTTTTCCTCAATTCAGTTAATTCAGTTGACAATTTCTTATCACCCCTGCCAAATATATTGACTGATAGCAATCCAGTTTTTGGTGGGAAACAAAAGCGACTCTTTACTGAAGTGAGCTGAACTGAAATGAATATACTTTGTTCTCAGTGTTGGGACTGTGACTGAGTATATTTAAACTATCTTGCACATAAAGAATGCCTTCCTGAATCATTGTACAATACTGAAAAGCAATATTTCCTCTATACAAAATGCAGTTTTGACATTTTATTAATTAAAATATTTGTGAAAAATCTAAGAGATTCCTCATTCAGTAACCAAATTTAGATGGCTACTCATGATCATTTAATTCAACATTGGTTCAGCATTCACAAAATCATTTTTGCTTTATTAGCTCTGTAAAATCTGCACATCACCTAGAACCCGCATCGTAATCTCAACAATTTCTTTACGTTTCATTTTGTGTGAAGATCTAGAGTGACAAATGAGCAAAAAGGAGGCACTGTACACTTACATTTTCACAGCCATTCACCGATCATTCTTAGATATTTGTTATCATTCAGCATAAAGACAAAATGATTGATGAAGCGATGAGGAGTGATGTTAATAAATAATGTTCTTTGTCACCAAGACATTCTACATGGGTGTAATTCTACCTCAGCTGAGAAAACAGACAACAACATGGACTGCACATCCATATTGTGGCTACAGCACCACACCGAAGCTTTTCACACGTGTACATCTGATCCTGACAGATAAAATAATGTTATTCTATTGGTAAATAGTCTTTTAGCATGTGTTCACTGCTTGTGCCTCCATTTAGTCGCACTGTCCGCTCTCATTCTTCCAGCAAGTCTCAGGCAAGGAAAAATAACAAAATAACCCCCCCTTCAAATGTGTACGCCTGCGGAAGAAAAGTACATTGAGCGTTTTTATGTGGAAGTTGCCCATTAATTGCTTTTGTACCCCAGTACCCCAGACAGAAAATGTATCCTTTTGTAACTATTAAAGGCTTAACATATTTAAATGCACAAGACTATAAAAGAAAATAATATACTGCATTTGGCAAACACATTTTGGACTAGTTACATCAAAATCAATTGTTTTAAAAGCGTTTAAAGGCCTGTGCCCTGCCAAAGTTCAACTTACTATAGTTCAGTATTTAAACTTGTATTCAAGATCTGCATAAAATGCAAGTGGCCTATGATGGATAAAAATGACCGTTGTTCCACTATAGACTGTAGAGGTTTAAAAGAAACCCTGTTCAGTAATATTGAATTTGGTATTGCATTTTTAACTTGGTTTTTGTGCCTATTGAATCACAATTTTATTTTATTTCCCTGGCTCAGGCTTTACACAGGTTTGACTAGTCTTGTGTGCTGACAGTCGTTACTGAGTAGGATAGCAGTAGGCCTGCTCCTCTGTGGCAGTGCTGGAACACAGCTAGGCAGGTGGGTTGAATGTGGAACTTGATCCAGCGTTCTGCAGTATACACAGACAGAGCCTGGCAACAGAAACACTCAGTACTGCACTGGAGTACATTTTATTTTTAGAAATCTTCTCAACCCTGGTGTTATTTCTTTATATAATTTGGTTTCTGTCCTTTTTTCCATTTTACTGCAATTTTATTTTTTTTTGCCTCCCAACAAAGACTCCTTTCATCTTTAACCTCCTTCTAACATCACGCTTTCACAGGTAAGAGTGCTGTATCTGACCAATCAGCATTTTAGATTGACCTCTTTTGCTCTTGTGGTTTCCTTTTTTCTTCCTTATACACACACTTACACTCATCTTTATACCCTGCATAAGATTTTGAAACTTAAAGATGCTAAAGTTTCTTTTGAATGATACAACAGAAAGAACTACAGTTGGTTCCCAAAAGGACCTTTTAACAGGTGGATCTTTTGGCAAAGGTGATGTACGAGTATGAAGAAGAACTTTAAAGTTCTATATATAGCTTAATTTCATTTCCTGTAACCTTATTATCTCCATATTAACCATGTGATTCACTTACTGTTAGTACAGATTTACATTTATGGCATTTAGCTGACGCTTTTATTCAAAGGGACTTTCATTCTCTAACTACAGGGGACAGTCTCCCTGGAGCAACTTGGGGTTAAGGGTCAGAGACCCAGTGGTGGTATGCCGAAGGTAGGATTCGAACCCACGACCTCTTGAGCTGGAGGCAAGTATCCTACCCCAACGGTCATGGAAAGTGCAATTTAGCATATGATGAGGTTCTAATTGTACAGGGACTGAACTTGAAACTCTTCACACTGATTCAGTCACAGGAGCTGCACAGTAGGTAATTAGTGTTCTCCTGCAGGCATGTTGAGGCTTCCAGTGATGCTGCTTCTGTTTGATTTGGTGCAGTGCGATTAGCGCCAACTACTTATATGCATGGTGGTACAGTCATAGCTTTAAATGAAAAGAGCTGGAGCTGGCAGTGACTAAACCAGAAGACAACAAGCAGAATAGATTGCTCAGAAAAAGAAACATCAGACAGCAAGGGCTAACCTTCTGAGATTACTGTGACATTCAAATCTCTGTGCTGGGGAATATACAGACCTGACCAGTGTGGATCCCTCTTCCCATGCTTCTGCACTCTCTTTCACCTCTATCTGCAAAAGTAATTACTGCAATCCACTGGGTGGCTGTGTGCTGGATTGAAGCTGAATGCCTAATAAAGGTCACGAAAATAAACTCTTCTCTCTGGGTAAGGAGGATACAATTATCATTTCCAGTGGAGTAGTTTCATTCAGGGATGGGGCCAAGAACTCACTCCTTTCCTTCGCAGGTCCTTTAACCAGTCTGATTCTTTTAAGCAGTGTGATGATGATATACAGGAAACCTGCTAATGGCATGCTTGATTTAAGAGAGGGCCATTTATACAAAGCAATCCATATAATGAATGTACAATCAAGAAAACGACCAGTACTGATTTTGATAGGTTCCGAGAGTGGGTTTCACTCTATTGTGATGCCTCTTTAAGAGAAGCGAAGATTTAGTACAATAGGATTTGATTAATATGATTGGTGCTTCCATACAAGTGTGAATAGACATGCACTTTTCTTCATTATTAGCATTTTTGCATATTCCTCTCACACGCTATGAGGAGTCTTTCAGCAGAGTGGGCTTTGCCTACAGCCTCAACAGCACAAACTCAGTCTGACTTGGCCAGGCCCATTCAATCACAGTGAGTCAGTCTTTCCCCGTCCTCTGGCAGCGGCTGGGCATTGACCTCCATAGCAGGCAAACTGACCAGGCCTGGTGCCCGACCCTGCCGAGCTGCTGGCTGCCCCTGCCCCTGTAGGCCTGATCCAACAGATTATCTACCCAAGTTCTGGCGCTGCCTGCGACTCTGGAGTCACTGAGTGGAAAAACACAGTGGCATTTCTCTGCGGGCTAGTCTAGGGGGATTGATTGTTTAAATGTACTGTTCACAGGGGAAAGCCTCTAGACTTTGGTCCTCTCTGACTGATGGGAGAATTAGATTTAGCCCCTAGCTTTAGTTACTAGCTCTAGGTGCCCATTTTAGCCATGTCAACCCAAGTTTTGTATTGCATTCTTAAAAACAAAGAGACCAGAAAGGCGTTTTCCGAGAAATGTTATGGAAAAACACTTTTGACTGCCTAAAGAAATACGTGAACAGACTTTCTTTAAGAGACTTTTTACCACAGGAATCTGATGGACCCAGGACAAAAAAGCAAGCAAGCAAACAAAACATCTGCCGGCAGTGGAGTTATGTGATATGAATGACTCCATCAGTAAAAGTGAAATTATTCTACAAGGTTACTGTGTTTCTATCTCTTATAGAAGATGCAGAGAATATAGGAGATTGCTCTTATCAGTGTCCTGTTTCATCAGAGTATCAATCAAGCCTGTCTGATGTGTTACTTAGATTCCAGTTCATGTGTTTGCTCAATCAGAATGGTTGTTTGTGAGTCGACCAAAATAAAAAATCTATAACATTTTTGCGTTGTTAGATCACATTTTTTACATGCTATAAACAAACACAACAACACAGAGAAGTCTTGTATTTGACAAAGAATAGCACATAAAATGAAAAACAAAACAAAACACTTTTTAGTGTCAGGCCCGAGGTTAAAGGCTTTTCTTACTAAAATACTCCCAAACCTGTACCATTATTTTTAAAAGTACATATTGATTTTCCAGAGTGACATTACTAAAGCTAAATAATTTATTGGACACATACTAAAATTTGATATAACGATCACAGCTATGATTTGGCCGGTTCATCAAGGTTTAATGGTTTGTAAAAGCTTTTTGTGTTGTTGTTGTTGTTGTTGTTGTTGTTGTTGTTGTTGTTGTTGTTGTTGTTGTTGTTGACCATGCTCATAATGGATTATCCTTATTACTTGTTGGACAGAAATAGCAACATTATGTTTGAGATTTCAGCTCTTCCATTTTACAGAGAGATGGAACAAGAGCTGCTCATTAAGCATCAGCTTGAGACACCATGAGGAGAATTCTAATAAGATGCACTCTCAGACAACACTGAGATTTATCAATATGTCACTTACAAATTCAGAACTTTGCATTAAAAATCTGTTTGTCACAAACACTGTCGGATCTGTCTTAGATGTGCAAAGTGGCCGCTGCTAATAGATTTTGAAGTATGTGTAATTAAGATAATGAATGCTTTGATGTCCCACATAAAATCGGCAGTGCCGCAGCTGAGTAAATACAAAAAAAAGGAGATAAAAAATGTGTTTTGATATAAAACATCCTCTTCACACTGAAGCTAGCAGTATGGCCTGCAGGGAGATGGAGACAGGAGTGCTTTTTTTTCCCTTTTTCTTCCAGTTTCACAGAAAGAGGTCACAACTGCAGGCTGCTCTCCATATTCATTTGACCTCTCTCTCTTTCTTTCCCCAAGAGTGTGTTGGGCTGGAGAGCAGGGCTTCTGTGCTATGAATATGCAGCAGTGTTTTCACACACACTCGCTCTGTCCTTCATGGATGGTAAACAGCTTGCAAATTCCATTTACATGTGTATCGACAAGAGATTCTTCCTATTTAACCAACATTTTTTGTCTTTTTTTTTTTTTGCTTCCTTTAAAGTCAACCCACTTTCATTTCTTTCTTTTTTTTCCCCACCCTTGCTCAGGCCTCAGCTGTACGGCCCATTTCCATTTAAATTAATAGGACACACGTCTTAATATGACAGATAGTTTTGGAAATGAGAGTGAAGGCAAGAGCAAATCTCAGTGCTGTACTTGGCTCAACGGAGACGCACACATGACATTTTAGGTGTTTGCTTTCTAATCCAGGCAGGTTAATGTGGTTCAGATGGGCAAAACCGACATAGGCCTCTGACTTCCTCACAGGGTTGTTTCTCATAAATGTCATTGCAGATCTTTTTTGACCGAGTTTTCATAGCAATTCCTCTGCTTTGTCAACTCTAGTGTTCTTAATGAATGATAGACAGGTTCAACACTGATCTGAAAAGTGTAGGTTCCCAGATGGTTTTTGATTTAGGTGTATGGTTCTAGGTAAAACTTTTAATTGGCATGGAACCTTCACATGATATGGACACACAGTACCTTTCCACAATCTCACTGAAATTATTTCTTAAAATACTGTCCAGTTTGCGCTGCTCCACAGATTTTTCTCTTTTTTTTGTACCACTCAGCACTTTTATTTTGAAAAGCTCACTTTACTATTCCTCAATTCATCATTTTCACTTTAATGCAATATTGAACAGTGTTGAAGATATACATGTGAATGCGGTTATTTCTCCCATTTATGTGAAAGTGAGAACATATGCAGCACCATGCAGATATCTTTTGAAGCACTAACATTATAGTGCAAATAAACAGCCATGTAAAATACTGTCACGGCTCGGTCAGTGGCCGTTAGGGCCACTGCTTTTCTGTTGGGTTCTGAGGACATTTATTTTGACGTTCTTGTCAGTTTAGTGCTTGTGTCACGTGTCTTGGTTTCATTCTGGTTTGTGTTCATGGTGTCACGTGCTTTTGATTCCACCTGTCTTGTGTTTTGGTTCTGATTTCTGTTAGTATTTAAGTCCTGTTTGTGTTATCCTCAGTTATGAGTCCATCGCCTCAGTTACACCTTGTTATCCTGTTCTGTTTCTTGTTCTCATGTCTAGCGGCCCTCGCGCCTTTTTTCTGTTCCTTGTTTTCATTTTTGTAAATAAAATCTAGCATGGATCCCCGGCTCCTAGTCTGCTCTATGCACAGAGGTAGCGCACGTCCGAGGGGAACTAGCCCCCCCGGACGTGACAAATACATCTGAATTGTATGTCAGCATGTTGGATTAACCATTTCCAAGCATCTCCTCAAGGGCATGTATGTAACCACCATGTTTGAGTAAATCTAAATTTTTCATATCAGGTGTGCTGCTGGTGGAACTGAACAAATCCTTGCAATAGTCAAAGTCAAAGTGAACTTTATTGTCATTTCACCGTATACAAGTATACAGGGAAACGAAATGGCGAGAGCTCTGGATCAGCAGTGTATATACAAATACTGGACTGTATCAAAGAAAATCCCAGGAGAAAAACTGTATGACTTTACTCAGCTCACAAAATAAGTTCTTGAAAAACAAGACATTCAGTTCATGTTTTTTGTACATGTTTAGATTCATGTTTATATTCAAGTGTACATATATTGTCGTTTTTTTGTACAGCTCAGGTTTTTTGTACAGCTCAGGTTTTTTTGTACAGTTCATGTCTATTGTGTTCACCAGCAAAATTACACTGTATAGAACTAAAGTAGTCTTAAACATTTTATTTCAGGCAATGATTTTTGCCCAGTTCTGTTGTATAAGAGAAGGCAGACGCCAGGGAAAGAGACCGATACACTGCAGTATCATGATATTTGGAATGAAAAAAAACAGTATTGATCAGGTATGTGTTGCTGTTTTAAAGTGACATACGCTGTGACATCAAGGATTTGGGATCATTTACAAGAAACAAAACCTCTGATATGATTGTGCCATAATGTGTAACATGAAAAAAGTTGATAATATACACTGATAATTAACACACACAGTAATTCTTACACGTGTTGATACACAATCTCTTTTGCTCTGAATTTACTTTATGCAAATGAGTTGAGCGGTGACCAGTTAGACTGTGCAGTAACTAATTATGTCATGACCACAGAGGCATGCTGAGATTCATTATTATCACACGCTGTATTGCGTTATTCATTTTTTATAACAATTTCCAGCTCTGCATGTACTTTTACCTGCTTACTCCCAAAGCACCCTATGGTTGGTAAGGAAGATGAATCAGCTTACTGTAAAAAAATGGCCATTTGAGGAATTTTAGCCCAGAACATCTTCGGATCTGGGATGTTGGTGGGTTTCTTGACATAAACTGCTCACACACTTGTTTTATCCTTCTTTCGCTGCTGTGTTCTCGTGTTCTTCAGTTGCATGACCCACTTTCTCTGCAGATTTGATGTATCTTTAAAATTCACAATAGAATCATTTTGCTGCTTAACATATTTTAACCTGTAGTGGCCTGTAGTGATCCTATCCCTTCTTCTTAATAGTTAGTTGATGTATATAAAATGTTAATGGTTTATGTGTTTGATTTACATGTGATGTCAGGATTTTTATGTTTATGCAGTAGGCTGGCACACTGTCTCACGCCTTTGTGTGTGCGTGTGCATAAATATATATTAGTATATATATATTAGTGCTGGGCCGTTATCGGCGTTGACGTGCTGCGTTAATGTGAGACTTTTATCGCGCAATAAAAAAAAATATCGCTGTTAATCTATTCACAAAGTTGGGTTGGGAGCTGGGCCTATACTACG
>JBBIGB010000018.1:11773303-11784073 GCA_037577075.1 Alestopetersius hilgendorfi | reverse complement strand
TGTGTGTGTGTGTGTGTGTGTGTGTGTGTGTGTGTGTGTGTGTGTGTGTGTGTGTGTGTGAGTGTGTGTGTGTGTGTATGTGTGCGTGTGTGTGAAGTTCTGACTGCAGTTGTGGATTAGTTGAATCCCTTCAAGCAAACCATATAGAATTGTTGCACCTTAAAGTATTAAACTCACTGCATGTGCATTACAGGCATTGTTCTGCAGTGCACTCCACTGAACTGGATATTTATCCTTGCTTTGATGTTCTCTGTGGAAAATCCCATTATTAAGCATGGCTTCTCGCCATGAATCGCACTGACATGTGACCGCTTCCTCTTGCTCCTCCGGTCTAGAGCTTTGGTGACAGGGCGCATAAAAGAAGCGACAGAGATCACTCGGACTCATTCTGAACACGGAACAATACACACTGATGCGTTCACCATCTAGCTGAGAACTAAAGCAATGTGACAAAGTGAAAACCACGGCTGCGTGTCCACTGCGGGGAAAGCGAGGAAGCTGCCAGTCAGAACTAAAGACGTTCAGTCTTGAGGTTTTTGTAAGGGCTGAGTGCCATCTTTATGGCTTAAAGAGTATGAGTGTCAGGTTCCTCTTCCCAGACCGTGAAGAACAACTGCAAGACAAGGGAGCGGAATACAGGAGGTCTCAAGGGAGCTGAGAATCGCTGATTGACATTTGACAGCCCTGAAAGACTCAGCATCAAGATTTAGGAGGGTCTCTTTAAAAAAAATGGAACCATCTCAACTTATTTCATGAACTTGTTTGAACATATTGAAACAATAACGCATTTGCCTCCATTGTTTCAAAGGTTTGATAAGAATCGCTTTTTTTTCACTAGTCAAATAGGTATTTCAGTAAAATGTTTCAGCATAACACTTTTCCAAAATTTGATGTGAAGTTTGTTTTTCTAGAGAAACACTGGAGTTTATTATAGTAACCAGACATTAAAATTGTTTAATGCTTTTAAAAGTTAACTCACAGAAACCTATTACATGAAATGATTAGGAGTATATTGCCTGATTGCTAGGATATTATTTATAGATAGTTTTAAGCTAAAATGAGGCCATTCTAAGGCAAAATAATTCCCAAAGAATTCTCTTTTTCTTGATAACATAATATATACAAACTCAGTTGTATGTAGGTATATATTTCATTGACTAGACTTTTGCAGAAATGTTCAAAAATTGATGGAATTCCCCTCTAATGCTCAGTGTAGATTGTTTGCAGTTGGGGGAGGTGTCACACTTTTGCTGACCCAGGTGCTTTTCTTCTTTTGTTTTAGTGGGAGAGATATGACTTGATGATTTATGTTCTCCATGCAGCTGCAAATCACCTTGCATTGAAAAAAAAAAAATCATCTTCCCTACAACATTATTGAGGTCTTCAGTGATGGCTGCAGTCTTTGAGTACGATTTGACAGATCAAAAAGAGCATATTTTAGTTTAGCTTGGTTTCAGCAGCTCCCTGCTTTTTAAGACGGTTGTATGCTGATTGACAGTTATGATATTGTTGCTTAGCAACACGGAGACGCCACGAGAATCAGTGTTAGTGTGAACCCCTATTGTGAACCTCCTGGAAGAAAAGACTAAACCTTCACCTCATATTTTCTACACAACGTGTGGACCCCACCTTAATACTTTATAGAACGATACATAACGATACATAAAACATCTAATCAAATGTGATATATGCATCATTACACCCCTTAAAAGACACCATAATTGTGCTTAAATGTTTGTGTTTAATACAAGCACCCATATTGTCACACTGATTATGCACCAGACAGTCCTATGATAAGGTACAGTTTGTCAGAGCTATTATGAGCGTCTGAGGGTGAATTTTCTTTTACATTTTTATAGAAGTGCAGAGGATGAAATATAAATTTGGACTTCATTATATACATATAATCCTCTTCCGAGGATATTCAGTGCAAATAGATAGGAATAAATTAATAAATTATAAATTATACTGGATAAATTATACTGGATTAGCATAAACAAACTTTAAAATCCATTCCATGCAGCCTAATTCAACCTTCGGTGTTAGATCTGGTACGCTATACTGAGGCGAATGACAGTTATTCATTCTCACTGTAGTAAATGGGAGAGTGTGTTAGGTGAGCAGTAGAGCTGCAAGGACAGAATAGAGCTGAGTTTTGACTGACAGGCAGAATGAAGGCAATCAGTCCCAAGTAAAAGCGTCCACCTCCTGCTGCCGTCGCCTCATGACTTCCTCCAGCTCCGAGTTTCCATAGCTCCTCTGAGAGAGAGCAAAAACAGACGTGTTTAGGAAGCATGTTTGGCTTCATTAGACATGCGTTATCAGTCTGTGCGTTCACATGAGCTTTTGTGTTGTTGATTAAGCTCTAACAATGAAGCTGATTGTGGACTGACTGACCTCTATTTGGGCCTTTTGCACGCTGACTTGGCTGAAGACCCGCGAGCCCTCGTCACCACACACTGCTCTCAGTTCATCCTTACTCAGAGAGAAGAGCTGTTCTCCGGTCAGAATGCCCAGACAGTCCACCACCCTGACGCAGCATGCACAATAACACTTTTACATAAGAGAATGGTAACTTCCACAGCTCCAACAGCATAACCATAGAAGTAGCCAAGGTTAAAAAAGCTAATTTACATGGTTAAGATGTCATTGCATGCTGTTAAATAATCTCAAATATACTTTATTATGTAGTTTCTGATACTGCATGACATACTATTATCCCTAAAAATCAAGTCTGTTTGAGATTGCTCAACGGTGGAGGCAATTGTGGTGTAACTTAGATGCAGGGAAACACTAAGGGCCACCTAGATGTCTGTCATGCTTTTCAAGTAAACATTATATAAAAAAACGCAACTGCAGTAATATTCTTAGTTGCTAAGCAAGCGTTTTTAGTCCAAATTTCAAGTCTAAACATGTCAGATTAACCTCAACCAACTGCATTTTGATTTCCATGCATGGGAATGGATTTTATCAGGAACATTACTGAAAGCAATTTAAAGGTGCTATATATATATATGTCTGTTACCAGCTTCTGATGTTCATTTGGAATAGCCAATAAGGTTTTTGTGCACTGCTAATACCTTAGTACAATCTCCTAAAGTAATGTTTTTATTGACTGTGCTATTTATGTCCCAAAAATGTGTCTTCATGTTCTTGATTGTTTCTCTGATTGAGCTTCCAATACTTCAGCTCACTGTGCTACATACATGCAGACACACACGTGCACAAGCAAGTGAAGTGCTACTCACGGCCTGGAGAAGCCCTTGGCGTTGAGCCAGGCATGGACCTCAAAGGGCTGGGACTGGCAGCTTATCGGAGCCGTTCTGGTAGAATGTTCCACCCGAAAGTTGCGAGCAGCAGGCTGAGCCTTATTGTCTGTGATTCTCTTTAAAAGCTCATCATTCATCTCCTTCTGCTGGGTACGGTCTGAATATGTGGAGACAGATACAGACAGTTTTTAAAATGACTTTCAGTCGTTTAAAGCGAAATCTTCAGTCTTTGACTTGAAAACCGGTAAATACTGGTTTCTCAGACACGTTTCAAGCCTAGTCTTGGACTAAATTGAAGTGCCAGTGGGGAATTACTATTGAAAATAGTTCAGCCCTAAAAGTAGTTTCAGTGAAGCTTTGGCAATGCTATAATTATGGTCTAGTCAGTAAAGCCTACAAAACTGTTTAAACTGGAAACTGTGTTTTGCAGGCACTAAAAGCAAACACTATGACTGTCTACTCTGAAGAATTTCCATGAGTCATACATGAGCTCTAATTTCTCATTATGTTAAGTGGTTGTTTGAAAACAATATTGCTCATCTAGCCTTGTGATGCTGTAAAAGAACAAAGAGATTTTTCCTTGGGAGTCAATAAAGTTAATCTATTCATTAATCCCACCACCCATCATACATCCATATAACTATGTAGCTAACTGATGCATGGATAAGCATGGGTGGGTCATTTGAGTTAAACTGAGACAGAGGTGTTTCAGGTTGCCCAAGAGTAGTGCAGCGTGTTCTTGGGACAGGATGCAATCTATGTATATAGCAGCACTCTCCCAGGCTTTTACCAGTTCACTGCATTTCTCCACCTGCACTCACTCACTCACTCACTCACTCACTCACTCACTCCTTCCTCTATCTCACAACTTCGACGCAGCGCAGATAAGAGGAGTTACGCACTGTCTTTGTCCCACGAGGATTTATTCGTCTCCACACTCTGGTCATGATTTACTGTGGCAGGGGGAGAGCTAGGTTTGTATGGATTCGCTGCCTGCAAGAGAAAAAAGTGTGAGAGAAAGAGAGAGATAGACAAAGAGAGAAAGAGAGAGAGAGAAACAGAGAGAGATAGAGAGGAGTGTGAGAAGGGCTGTATACTTTCCACACAGAGGTGGCTGTGTGTTTGCAATGTGTTAATAATGAATGAGAATTCCGGTAGAGGAAAGAAAGGGACAGAGGGGCGTGCAAGGTTTAGGGTGAATGAGTGGAGGGAGTGTACCTGGCTGTTGAAGAGTGCGGCACGGTTATACTGGGTTTCTCCCGCTTTCGCCTCTTCCAGCACGTTGCAGGGCACGTAGCCCAGCTGACCGCTGCGGTTCTTCAGGAGCCACCACTGCTTCTCACTGTCCAGCACCTGCAGGCCACAGCATGCACAACAACTTATTCTCTCTCTCTCTCTCTCTCTCTCTCTCTCTCTCTCTCTCTCTCTCTCTCTCTCTCACACAAACACACACGGTCAAATAGGCTGTCATGCCAGCAGAGCATTTCAGCCTTAAAGCTATTCTATCTACTGACTGAAAGAGATGCTCTACAAAATGCCACAAAACAATCTTTACTGTTAAACTCATGAAAACAAATAGGAATGGAAGACAAATAGGAATGCTACTTAACAGGCAAAATTATCTTATACTTGTGTTATTCCTGCGTAGATTTGTTACAGAATGATTCTCTTCCAGTATTTTCTGATGGCATCAGATTAGTACCAGGTATTGACTAGATGCCTTCAGTTTTGGATGTTAGTGTTTTTTCTAGTGTTCACTGTCTTAACAGTCTGTTTTCTCAGTATGTTGCCTGAATATAGTCCGTCAGACACGGAACATTCTAGACCCTGACCCTGGTTTGACCTCAGATGTCCTGTCACCCTGCTCCTGTTTCCCAGACTCCACCGGCCCACATACTGCTCCTCTTTCTCTTCTCCTTCCTCTGCTGGCCCAGATTCATCCATACCTGCAGCACCTCACCCTTCTGGACTGTCAGCTCGTTGGCGTTTCGGGCCACAAAGTCATAGCGGATCTTGGCACATTTAACGTCGCTGTTAGACCTGCGCAGCGGGAAAAACGATGAACAGCATGACGCACTGGTGACCGCTCCAAACAGAAGTGTCAAATAAGGAAAAGCTTCACTTTTAGCCATGCCTGTGATTACAGCCTGGTTCAGTCCTGCAGCAGCTAACACAGCTGCACAGTCAGCACACACCTCTTACTGCCTAGAGTTATGCTGTTAGTACACCATCTCATACTTCCACCACAGTGGACCTCGGCTGTAGTTTACGCTGTGGTTGGCTCAGTGAGTTTAGTGAGTTAAAAATACACCCCAAATGAAAACAAAGGTAGAAACAAAGACTAAGTCCCTCTGGTTAAACAGCTGCTACTGATTGTGTGTGTGTGTGTGTGTGTGTGTGTGTGTGTGTGTGTGTGTGTGTGTGTGTATGTGTGTGTGTGTGAGTGTGCCTGTCTGTTTTCCATTGCCAAATAGGGCAGGTGCTTAGTGTTGTCAGTTTCAGACAAACCGACCCAGAAAGCGAGCAGCCTGCCACTGATAAATAACTCATTAAAATGATTCACACAACAAATTCACTTTGACAAAACTGTACAAATGTGATAATTCTAAAGAATGTTGTTTCAAAGTGTTTGTGTTTGGCACAAAAAAATGAGATGATTATTTTTTCCTTTTGCGCTAATCTGCATTTCATGCTCATCTTTTACCAGGAATTGTGACAAACATGAGATAAATGAGATACACATTATTACAAATAAAGCTTCCTAAATGCTTTTTTAGCTTGGATAGTCCCTGATAGAAGTCTTGCATTACTTTGTAAAATGTTTAATTCCATGAACTGTTAAAAGGTGCATCTCATTTACAAAACAACTCTTTAGGAGAGTGTGAAAACATCTACTTTAATTCAGTTTGAAAGAAATAGTCTACAGAATTCTACAGTCTGATGTGTTTGTGTTATCTAAATTTGTTTACTTACCAACTAAAACACAAGGCTCAGGTTAACAAAAGTGTGTGCATGTTTGTAATTGATTGCAACAGCCATAGAATGCAATGCATTTTAAGACTGCATTATAATGTTCTAAGAAAATAAGAACAAGTATGCTACAAGAGAAAGAGTGGATTTTCAAGTATTATAACAAACAACTTACGACTCAAGCATCCTTTATCAGAAGAGGCCGTGCTTGCTTCGCCGTGAGCTCTGCACCCTCTGTCTCTATGGAAAGAGATTAACTCGATGTGCTGCAGCTTGCACACGCAGTGTAGGTCATGAATATTTTAGCAGGCCTGCATAAAGCGTGGAGAACTTTAAACTCCACGCACTGGTCCCCATGCATCTTTAATGCGAGCGCCTCCTCCCCTCTTTCTTGTCCAGCAGCAGGGGAAGAGGATAAGCACCATGGTCCGGTGTCCGGCCTCTGCTGGGGACCTCTCTTTCTCACCCCATAAATAAATCAGCATGACGAACGCAGGAAAGCAGCATGCCGTTCCAGTACAAGCAGATTTGTTTCCATCTGCAATTGCAATTTTGTTTACAGGCTCCGGATGCTGAAATATTCGAGCTGTCTCATAAAAAAGCTCCTGCATAGCCTCAGTACACGGTATTCTCTCACAGGAGTGTCATTGATTATTCTGAAAGGCCTCTGAGAAAATATTTAATGCTTTGAAACTTAAATACAAAAGAGAATTTTTTGAGACACCTGCCAGTTCAAAATGGGTTTAATACAAGAGCATAATTTCTTTGTCAGTTTGTAATAATGTGGCATATGAAAAGGATTTTTTTTTAATGTCACCATTTGTCTTTGCAAAAAAAATGGAATTGTAAGAAAAGGGGGACAAAAATGCCTTGGCCCAAAAAGATTAAAAAAAATTTCACAAGGGTTTGAAAATGAAAACTGTCAAATCCTTATATAAATTAAACCTACTTTTCATTGCAAGGAGACAAGGCTGGGTAATATGAGGATATTTAGTTTGAGTGTACTGTAATATCATCAGTTCCTAAAGAATAAGACTTCCATGTAAAAAAGTATCCAACCTTTATTTCGTCACGGTTTAATATCAGAAACTTTTTTCACGGCCCGGCCTTTAAGGAGTGGCTGATAAATACACGTATACATATTTATATAAATAAATGATATACATTAAAAATGGGGCTATTTTAAAAATATAATAATCTGGTATCTTTAAATTATAATAATAAATGTAAATCCAACGTGTACTTGCAGCTTTATTAACAGCATTTTCAAACAATTTTTTTTCTGTGCAGCCCACGGACCGGTACCACATGACCCACGGTCCGGTACTGGTCCGTGGCCCAGGGGTTGGAGGCCACTGAT
This sequence comes from Alestopetersius hilgendorfi, assembly GCA_037577075.1. Lineage (NCBI taxonomy): Eukaryota > Metazoa > Chordata > Actinopteri > Characiformes > Alestidae > Alestopetersius > Alestopetersius hilgendorfi. Next base: position 11,776,474 of record JBBIGB010000018.1, on the reverse strand, counting down.
GTAAAAGACAGCAGATATAGTTCATGATTTTCAGTGCAGTTGTACATTTGGTATCATAGTCTTTGTTTTATGTGGCCCTTCTCCTCTTTTTTGTTCCAATATATCTGATATAAAAATATATATTGTGAACATTTCTTGACATTTTAATCTGGGTATTATTTAGTGCTGAGCCGTTAACGGCGTTAACACGTGAGATTCTTATCGCGCGATAAAAAAAATATCGCCATTAACGCCCCCCCGGGGGGGCAAGCTATGATGAACTTCACCTTGATATTTCAGTGACTTGTCCGGTTCACGCACGTTTTAAACCTGTCTCGGTCTCTCCCCCGGACAGAGTGAGCTGGGTCTACACTACGCAAGCTATGATGAATTTCACCTAGATATTTCAGTGACTTGTGACCAAGATTCCAATGAGATTAACGGCGTTAAAAAAATGAATCTATGCCCACTAGTATTATTACATGTTAATATGTTTGTAGCTATTTTGTTATTTAATTGAAATCAAAACATTACATTAGATGTTTGTGAAATTTGGTCAAATATGGTGTTCACAGATTCACTTGAAATCAGTCACATATGTAGCCACTGTACTCTGTACATACACAGTGAACTGTCAAGTGTATCCTACTGACTTAGCCATTCACCCCTGCAGATTGATAATGATATTGGCAAGTTTTATTATCCATAAATAGCAGTAACTGCTTGTCTATAAAGGTTGTCTTTTTGACCCATAGCATTAGACTGTACCCACTGGATCACTCAAACAGCGTATGTCATTTTTCACTACTGCTCTGGTATTGAAGCATGCCAGGCATATGGCCAGATATTAAAGGAATGGTTTAATGGCTTCATCTCAGGACGCTAAATGAGACTGTATAAAAAGGCGATGAAACCATTAAACCAAATATGCTTGGGCCAGTCAACTAGTTTAAATATCAAATAGGTCTGCCAATGATGGCAAAGTGTATGGTGATTATAGACACACCCTTCATTCTAAGGGTGAAATCCCAGTCTGCCTGTCCTAAAAAGTAAGTGTGTATCACACTCACTTATTTTAATTAGACTTTCTTCCAGTTCTTTATGGAGAACTGGCAAGTGCATGCATATTAATTACAGCAAAAGAGAGACTGTCTCTCTTTCTAAATAGAATTTTATGTTAAAATGAATATTGCTGCACATTACATATCAATCATTATAAACATGAAATGCAAATGTATAAACCACTATCTCCAATATGGATTCTGCCTCCAATCTCCTCTGAGATTTAGAAGGCCTCGCTCTTCCAGAGCTGGCAGACTTTGAAACAGTTGCTGATCCCATCGAATCCATCAACGTGTTTAACAATCACATTTGGGTTGCACAGCTCTGCCTTAACCAAGGCATGTAATTACATTCGTTGATGCATTTTCTGTTAAAGAAGAAGCCTGTTCACCTTTTTATGTCACTCATGAATAGATAGACACATTTTATACAGATACCAGACTGACTGGTTCTGTTCCAATAAACAAAATCTGTTCTTTCTTACTTGTGTGTCATCAAACAAATGAACAATGGTGTTTACCAAACAGCTTTGTTGTATAACATACCCAGTTATTAAAATGGCATCTAATTAGAGGCATTGAGCAGGCGCTTTACATAAGATTAATTGCGTTTTTAAGAGCTCTTTCTCTTCATTATCATTCTGTCTTGCAAATGGATTCACTGCAGTAGTGATGCATATTCATTTTCAGAAGGCTAGGAAATAGTTGGGAAATTAGCCAAAGGTGGATCCAGACTGCAGAATCCTGAATACATGAGACTCCCACTGCTCCCAAGGCCTTTCTGACTGATTCAAAATATGAGTCGGAATAAATATAGCACTTTATATTTTGGATTAATGACCCATAAAAACGGCAGTTAGAAATATAAACAATAGAAAAACAATTGTATCTTACCTATAAAAATATTTACCTGTCATTTCATATTGACAACATCCAATGTGTACCATATGAATCTACACTCTCTGGAAACCCCTCTTAACCATCAGCCACATCCACTGCTAACAGCTATTTAAAATCAAGCACATCGTCATACAGTCTGCTCAGCCAAACACAGTAGAATGGATTGTATTGAAGAGTGTAATGCCTTTAAATGTGGAACTGCCGTTGGATGCCAGAAGTCAGTGAAATCATGTAATTTCTGCCCTGGTAAACTGAAAGTACTCCTATTGTAAAACAGAAGGGTCTAGAAATAACAACAGGTCAGCCACAAAGCAGTTAATCTTGCAAACTCTCAGAGTGCTGCAGCGTGTAGCGCATAAAAATCACCCGTCCTCTATAGCTTTGCTTACTACAGAGTTCCACACTGCCTCTGGAACTAATCTGCTGTGAGCTTCATATAATGAGATTCCACAGTTTAGCAGCTGCACACAAGCCTAAGATCACTATGTGCAATGCCAAGCATCAGCCAGAATGGTGTAAAGCATGCCATCACTGGTGCAGTGAATCACCATTCATGTCCTGATATCTGGGAGACGCTAGGAGAATGCTACTTACCAGATTCAACAGTGCCAACAGTAAAGTTTGGTGAAGGTGGAATCATGACAGCATGACTGTTGACAAAGTAAAGTGGCTCGTTAAAGTCACGTGTGAACAAACCACAGCACACAGTGTGAAATTCTATCTCTGCATTTAACCCATTCACCAAATCAAGCAGTGGGCAGTCAGTGATGCAGCATGTGGGACAGTGCCTCATTGGTAGTCCTGGGATTTGAATCTACAACCTTCTGATCATAGGAGCAACTCCCTAACCACTAGGCCACCAGCTTCCCCAGCAGTGTTCATAAAGAACTGGTTTAATGAGTTAAGTGTGGAGGAACTCCTCTGGCCAGCACTGAGCTCAACAAAAGTGAACATTTTGGGATGAATTGGAAAGTCAAATGCAGGCCAGGCCTTCTCATACAGCACTAGTGCCATACCTGGCTAATGTTTTTTTGAATGAATGTGCACCATCTCCAACACAAAACATTTACTCATAATTTACAAAATTAATCCACTCAGAACTGCACTTTTTTCACAATCTGTATTCTTATACCATTTAATTTTCTCTGTGTCCTGAGTAGGGTTGTCACGGTACCAAAATTTCAGTATTCGGTACCGATACCAGTGAAAATCCACGGTTCTCGGTACCAAT
>JBBIGB010000018.1:11669614-11681625 GCA_037577075.1 Alestopetersius hilgendorfi | reverse complement strand
AAATGTGGCAGCGCTGTACGACTCTAAGCTGCTTCCTGTCTAACCAAGTGTGGAAAGAGCGGACACACATTGTGTGCCTGGTGCACTTGGCAGTCCTGAGGGGAATACGGTGGTTGAAGTATGAGCAGAAATTGTATTTTTGTCCCTTGGTCTTTCCTCCTCTTCATAGCTCCTGCTTTTTGCTTTCTTTGGCTTCTGTAAGGTTTGATGTGCTTTTGTCCTGGAAGATGATGTCATCAGGGTTATTGGGAACACCTGCTGGATTTACGCACGGAATTGCTATATGGGGGAAAAGAGGTCAAGACCTGTTCTTCTGAGAGTGCATCTGAAAATTAGTGTGTGCATGTGTGTGTGTTCCAGGGCATTGGTTTTTTAACTTATCCGCACTTCCCTTGCTTTGTGGACCTGCCCAGCCATCCTGATGCCTCCGCTGTGCTCCACTCCTTTTTGTAATCAGCGAGGCTGCACTCGAGGGTGACGGTTTTCGTTTCAAAAGGAAACACCCTCCATTGTTCCTGCTGGGTGGCTCTGGACTGCGAAAGTGTCAGTAAAAGCCCACTGAAAGTCTCAGATGACCACTCCACACCTCAACCTCTCCAAAACCACTCATTGCACACATTGGGGAGGATGAACCTTACCTACTGAACATCCTCTTAAAGTGGCCACAAATATGGCCAACTGAAAATGAGAACCCCCGTGTTTCCCCCTTCTACCATCAGCCATGCTGTTTGGCTCTTTTGGTTCAATTCATTATGCTTCTGACTTTTAATAAAAGTGAAAAAGAAAAGAATAACAGTTCCTTTATAAATTGATGTTTGGTGGACTAAGAGGTTAGACTGCAGTCCTATAGCCTTTTTACTCTTACTCAAATTGTTCTGACGTCTGTTTTTACCTACATAACAACCTCATTATGGCTTGGTCTTCTCCACACACACTCCTGCGGACACAATAAAATCTCCAGGATAGAAAGAAATAAGTGTTACCTTTTACACTTAGATGCTCCTTAACTCTCATTACGCACACTGGAAAAGGTTGTCTTGTACTGAATCTCCACATTAAACCCTCCAAAAGCTATAGAGTTTTTGTTCATGGAAAACATGTCTAACCTCGAGTACATTTATGTCTGACTTCACCAGTCCACCAAAGCCCTTCTCTCACCTTTGTGGAATTCATTAAGCTTTCCCCTAAAGCGCTTTTCTCACCAACAGTGCAGGCAATCGCATTTCTGAATCTAGAACTAGTAACCCCACAAAGACACGGCCTAGACATGAACCTGTTGGACCTGGATTTAAATTGGGCACAAAGTGGCCTGATCAGAGGATTTCTCCTCAGGTTTAATTCCTGCTCAGTTAGGTTTACTTACCTTTCCCATCAGCAGCTCTCCTACATTACAGCAACCCTCAGAGGGATTTATTTACACATGGGGATTAAGTCTGCTAGATCATAGCAGGGCACTTAACTATCAAAGCTGGAGATCTTATTGTGTCTGCAGGAACCAAACGGCAGAGTCTGAAACCATACTGATGATTCAAGCAGTAGTTAAAGTACCTTACAAAGCAGGACTACACAATTTCAAGTCCTTCATTAGTCACCTTCAGTATACACTACCAATTTTATTAATTGCTGTGGAAATGGAATTGTCACCTTAGCCATGTGGATGTGTTTACATGTGTGAGGAGGAGTTCTCCTGTGTGTGCTCGGTACAGTACTCCCCATTCAAAGGACATTTTGTGAAAATACACACCACTCCACATCCTCTACAGTGAAATAAATTATAAGATTTTTAGTGGAAATTTGATTTTTTTTTTAGCAGTTATCATATCACATATTTTAAAAAAAAAGTAAAAAAGAAAATGTGCTGTAACATTTTGTGTTGTTTTTGTTTTCAAATGGAAGGTTCTTCATGTTTTCAACATGATGCCACAAACTTTTTACATGAGTGTGACGAAATGCATACTTAATAAAGTTTAAGAGATGACTATCTCAGTGTTTTATTCCTGAAGAAATACAGAGTAAGAGGTGTTTACCGCTTACACAGTGTTTATGTTCTAAACCTACCATCACCCTCTGCCTCCTGATTCATATCAGGATAGAGAGTACATTAGGTGCAAAAACCCACAACACAGCAGCCACAGAAAAGAGTAAAACACAACAGTTAGAGGATAGTTATGTCTAGTGGGTTATAGCAGCCTTGCTTTTTTTAAACCGAGGAGTCTCCCATGCGGAGTTCAAGCCGGTTCAGCCTGAGGCTCAAATGGGAAGCCTTTGTTTTGACATTCTGGGAAGGATGACTTTGTTCTTACTTATCTCTCTCTTCAAGAGTCCCACTGTAGCCTCTCACCACCCTCCCCACACAAACACACACACACACACACACACACACACACACACACACACACATTAAAAAGTATAAGCTTTCATGTGCAAGCCTCTAAGGAGACACTTGTGGGAACATAATTTCCAAAAAAGGTTCTTGGCCTTTAAAGTATTTAGTACACCAACAGCCAGATAAAAATGTTAATTCATTTAAAACTAGTTCAAATGCATTTCGATGCACAAGAGGAAAAATGTCAAAAGTGTTAACTTTATTTGAGAAAAATCACTCTTAATTTTAATGCAGACCAACATAACACTATTTTGTTCTAAATTATTTGGGATAATTTGTTATACAACCACACACCATAACATGTTCAGAAACATTTAACATTTCAAATAACGATTATTTTTTACATTTGGTTACATACAGTATTTTACCTTTTAAGCAGATCATTTCTTATTTAGATGTTTTTATAATGTATGGCATCACTGCACAAATATAACAAATGACTGTCTATTAAACATTTGTATTGTGTAACATTTTGACCTCAAATTAAACAGTTTGTGTTGAATGGCGATTGGGAGTCCAAGACAGCACAGCTGGCCTCGGTCTCTCTGGGTGGGCAGAATGGCACCTTTCTTCTTCCATTACCCTGCATGGTGCTAGCCAGTGCAGCACTGAAGTAACAGAACTGGTAGTTAGTGCTCTAAGTATATTGACCTTGCTATTGTATGATATTGCACATAAGGCAGTTAGTGAACACTGTTATTTTTGAAAGAGTGGACTTTTACAAGGTTAAGGCAGGTAGTACAAGTGAAAGTAACATCCATATTAATGCCAGTGTTCGGTGGTTAGTGCCAGGTGAATGCTGGTGGTTAGTGTTCTCCTCCAAGCTCATTATGCTGCTCAATGATGTTGCATTAGACTCAGTTCACATGACAAGGAAACATATAGCTAGCTTTTACTCTGTGGTATTGTGTGATTGGGGAAATCCTAAAATGGGTGAAATGGGAGATGACTAGGTTGGACAGAACGTTTTTGCTGTAGGTTGAGTGTAAGTTTTTGAATGCACTAAGGACTGATAATGTGTCTAATCAGCTGTAAACATATTTAATATATTCAATATTTCTATTGATTTATTAGGATGTTATAAGATAATTCACTTTATCAATGTCGATTTTTTTATCTAGAAAAAAGTGTTTTTCTACTTTTTTTTCTTTTTTCCAGCATTATGTCCTGACACACAAAAAAATACTTGACAAAAATGTAAGGTTGTTTCGATAGATCACGTACATCACTTAAAACATGTAAAAGTGTCTAGAAACAATACTGCATTGACCTTTTTTCCCTCTTTGTACATTTATGGATCACATTACCACCTGAGGTATTGAGCTAACCAAGTGACCCTATAGGGAACGTTCTGACACACGGCCTATTCACATTTTCGCCTAATCCTGTGTGAAAGAGGTAGAAAGAAAATGAAAAAGGATTGCATTGGCCCAAAGCTACATGTCTATGGAATAGAACGTAAAAAGGTCCATTCTGTTCCGTTCAAGGTCACTGACATCTTGGAAGGATTGATTTTTAAACTCTGGGTTTGTTTACAACTGAGACTTAGGCATAGAAGCTCAAGTTTAAATTTGTCACAAATATTTCCAACTCATTTCTTTCTCATAAGCTTTGAGATTTCCAAGCCCACACAAACAAGCTCAGTATGTGAGCTTTCAGAGGCGTGTATAATTCACTCTTTATAACTGCTCCATCTTTCTGGAGTTTCTTATGGGCTTTTGTTTCCTCAAGCATGTTAAAGTCTCATCACTCATAAACTAGAGGGTGGGCCAGTTTCTACCACCCCCCTCCCAAACAGGATGCATGCATGAGCCTTTCTAATTGTTTTTACACCCCAAACTAGTTTCTTTCATCTACAGCATCCAGCACTGTAAAGATGTGAAAACCTGATGTGAAATGCTGTTTTAATGCACGACTGGAACTCTCAAATGGTATCCAGGGGCTTATTACTCACAGTTTATTAGGAACCCAAGAAAGCATCTATGGTTTCCTGAATGAGTAAACTGATCTCAAGCGGAAGGATCACAGCAAACAATTAGAGCGAGAGCTGCCTATGCTTAGAGCAACAGCAACAAAACGGTTGTTCTCCACCTTGAAATACAAACTCAAAATATGCAGCAGAAGATGGTAGCCAACTGCTGTGAGGGCATTTTTCATTGCTCTAATAGAGCTTAAATGCTTAAATAACACAAAAGCACACTGTGAATGAAGATATTATGCAACAGGTCATCACTATTCGCAGTGTCTCAGAGCATTTGAAAAAACATTGAAAATATTTTATATGATGCCATTTTGAAGAAACATTAAAAAAAAAATTCTTACAATCAAGGTACCTTGTAACTTTTGAACTTTTCAATAGAATGTTCTGTTAAGAAGAAAACACAAATTTTATTGAAACTACTCAACAAAACAAGAAATCAAAAGGGACTTCACAAGACCTCTGAAGGTTCTGTGAAATCTGGTGCCAAGAAATTACCAGCAGATCCATTAAGTCCTGTTGTGAGATTCGGCCTCCATGTTTCTGACTAGTTTGTTCAGTGCTTTTCCAATTTTCAGGAGTTGAATTGAGATTGGATGCCAAATCAATACTCAACAAATAGCAACATACAACAATGTGCATGGTACAACAAAAACAACACAGTACACAAACAAAACAACAATCTTACAGTATACTGTGAACGGGATGTAAACCTTCCAGAATTACTAATATTGCAAGTATGATATTGATCTTGCTATTGTATGATATAGCACAAGAGGCACGTCGGGAATACTGTTGTCATGAAGGCATGTACGTAGTCTGCAACAAGGTTTAGGTATGTAGTACATGTGAAAGTAACATCCATGTGAATGCCTGGCCCTAGGGCTTCCCAGCAGAGCACTGCCCAGAGCATCACACTGCTTCTGCTGGATTATCTTCTTACTATCGCACTTCCAGCATTGTTTCATGGCCACCATTAAACATTTCAGCAATGTGTGCTACATTAGCCCTTCTGCAGGATCAGGCAAAACAGGCTAGCCTTGAAGTGTATATGAGGTCTGTGCACCCTGTCACCCACTACTTGACAGGTGTCACTGTAACAAGATATCAGTGTTTATCACCATCTATCAGTGGTTAAATTGTGTACAACTTTGCTCATGCCCCCAGTGGGCTTTTGTCTTCATCAGTTCAAACTGCAAGAGTTTTATTTTGATTGAAGGAGGGCTATTTTGAATAATTATGACTTTAGTATGTATAATGATTTGTTGCTTTGTTGAGACACCATCATTACTGCAGAGAGTTTATCTAAACAATGCCTGTTCTTGCATGAAATAATAAGCACTAAATGTGAGTGAATACCGACAATAGCTTCCATGTTGCAGTCAATTATTATGAGATGCCAACTGTTTGCAGAAAAAGGGCCATTCAGCTGGTGAATAATTCATGGCTTTGAAAAGGTTTAATTTTTTATTTTGTTTGGGGAGTACGCAAATGTTCATAAATGAATGAAATTAGGATGAATCAAATGAGCTTGTTTAGCCAAGCATAGACTCAAAGGTCTTCAATCAGTGGGTGTGTGGACCTCTGTAAGCCCATCTAGCATGTTAGTTAACTGATGAATATAATTGTTTGTTTTTCTTTGAGCAATCTTTTGAGAATTGTGAGTGATGAGAAGTGTAACTGAAGTACACCAAAATGCTCTTACAGCATAATAAGCTTCTGTTTCTTCACAGTGTTTTAAATAAAGACTAATACCATGTCCTAACAGCAAGCGAACCCACTGGAAAAGTTATCTCTTAGCATCAAGTGAAAATGTAAACAAACTGCAGACTATTCACAGGGGACTCACTGGGCCTGGGAATCTGGGGCCCCAGTTTTATAAATAACACCAGATCTCAAAAATAATAATAAAAAAATAGTCAGTAGTTGTGAATGTAATCATCTGTCTTTCTGAACATCATTGACCCAGGGGCACCAGAAGCATTTATAATGTGTGTGTGTGTGTGGGGGGGGGGTGTATTGCTGTGTGCGTGAATAGTCTCTGTACTTTTAAAGGGGGGTCCTTTTAGAGCACTGGGTGAACTAATTTTTTATGTTAAATATGGGGGTCCAAACTAATTATTATGAAATGTGAAGGGGGCATGTCCCCTTCAGATTGAATGGCAGCGACGCCCATGCATTGATTCCACTGTTTTCATGGAGACCTGGAACTTGACAAATAAGCTCTCATCAGTATCATAGAAATGTAATTATTGTCATAGTTTGAAGTAGGTTGTTGTAGTAGGTTAAAGTTTATAAATGTACATATACCATATATTGAAACTACGCTGCAAAATCAGGCCATCGTGAATTCACTATTTTTGTGACGTCACAAAAAATGTGATGCACATATATTCGTCTATTCAGCCTAAAGTAGTTTAGCTTGTTCATTCACTTTAAAGTTACAAGGAATGTTTCAGTTTGGGCTGCTTTTCTGAATGAGGAACAATGTAGAACTACCAATCAGAAGAGAGCTCATTGACATGCGTCAAAACAGCCTGTTTCACACTGTTATAAGGAACACAGAGAGGCTGTGCAATGGCCATGTAAAAATGAACTGTGACTGTTTTTACTAGATAAACCAACAAAATGTCATTTTCTGGTCTGAGAAAAAATAAAGTTCTAGGAAAAATGTAAGATCTAGCGTTACAATCCTTTTAAAATAGTAAGTGTAGTTGATTTGTTGTCCTCTGAAGTGCTAAGAGTCATTTATAACATATTATAAGGCATCTTTCTTTCCTGGATTTTGGAAAATATTTTAAAAAATTTATTTTTTTGTTAATGCTATAGACAGATGAATTTTGTGATGTTTGCTTTGTGGTTGCTGAGTGATTTACAAATGATGTCACAGAAATGGCATTTACTGCTGCTTTTACTAATTATTATGTTTAACTCACAAGCCTATGAACCACCAAGCAATATCCAATAACGGTCCAATTACATCTGAACAGAGGTCTGCGCTTTTGTCCTCCAGACATGCTGATGATCCAGACCAAAAGATGGTACACATTTTCCCCTTAACCACACTATTGCTGGTCCATTCAGATCTGTTTTGCAGAGGCTAATAACCCCTGCAGCAGAGCCTAATGCTCATTTCACTAATATAATGCAACCGATGAACACATGTTTCTGAATTTTAGAAAGGGCACAGACAGTTCAGGCCATTTCATTTTAGCAAATTGACATTAAAGTTAATAAATCATATGTCCATGACCTCTACAGGCACTTAGACCAACTAAGAGGTTTCTGATGCCCTATTTTCAATTTTCAAAGGCAATATTGCATCACCTAGACACTAAAACGCATCATTTTTAGTGAGTCACATCAATAAAGAGCATCACTGAAAACTCAATGAGGCATCAGTGTACATTTTGTAAACAGTCACAAAAAGACTGCTGACAGACAAGTGAAGGGACAGAAATCAAGACTTTAGATGACCTCATATTGTTGAATTATCATTTTTTAGGAATGTAGTATCAGTTTTATTATCATGAGACTAGACGTAGGTAGTAGCCTATTAACCTATGAGCATTTTCAAATGAAATTACTTTTAACTGCACAAAAAGTATATTTGTGAGTGCATCAAAAAGAAAAGAATAGCACCTAAAAAAATTTCAGTTAAAAATTCTAGATGCTAGCAGGAATAATTCTACGTCTTTGACTGTTATTATAAATGTATCATTTTCAGCTGTGAGCTGTTTCAAAGATGTTTCAGAGATGTAACCAATACTCAAAATAAAAAGCCAAGTTATGTGTTTTTGTCTGTTTGTCAGGAGCTTCATTTAATGGGTTTCCACAGCCAACCGTCAGTTGCAGTGATGAATTAGAATATCGGCTGCAAGGCACAGCTTCTCATCCATCATCAGTGCCTGACTTTTCACTGAATTACTGCAAATACCCACAGACACACTCCAAAACCTCGGGCAAAGCATTTCCAGAAGGAGACACTTGCTGAAGTAAGATTGAGGCAACTCCATATTAATGGCCATATATGTGTCATAGTCAGGTGTCTCATGCTTATGGCTATCTACTTTAAAACCACAAACAATCAGGAGCTTACAGCCTGGAACCAAACAAACTAGAACAAATGCTGCTTCTGTCTTACTCATCAGGGTTCTAAGAGGAGAATGATTAAAGCTTTTATTTATACACTTTTACAGCTCTGCTCCTAAGCCAAATAGGTCAAAATACATGGAGCATTTGATTTTAAACACCTGTGTCCTACATGTTGCCAATCCTGCTGTAAGTTTGTGCTTTGCAATACACAGTCCATTTTAACCGGAGTGCCGTGCCTGGATTTTAATAGCAGTTAAGTAGTACGACTGAGGAGATTAGGTTCATTAAATGGCACAGCTGTGAGTTATGAGAGATGTTACAACTAATTTATGGTAACACTGGCAGCATCCTAAAGGGAGTGGAGTGAGGCACACGACATGATTATAGTAATTTTCCAATTGTGTGAGGAAAACAAAGACATTGACTTGCTAATCTGTGACAGAAGCAAACACTGACTCTCAATTCTCATCCCTTTAAACCTCTGGATGAGGAACACAGCCTCATATCTGCTAAATCACAACATTCAGTCTTACATTTATGCCGTTTTACACCTCCCTAACGGGGTGGAAATAGATGTCCTACTAGTTCATTTTGTGGCTCCACCAAAGCAAAATAATCACGAGTTCTGATTATTCTCGAAGTTCTCAATCCCTCGGAGTGTACACTGTGAGGCTTGTGTGTTTGTGTGGGTTGGTGAGATTTCTAAACAGAATCACAATGCCTCCGCAAAAAGGGAGGCCAAGAGGAATGCCAGCAAGCGGGGCCTGCCTGTTTTTACATTTGCTTCCATTATCATCCCCAATAAGATTTGAGTGATTTCCAAGAAGCCTTTGAAAACACTTTATAAATCTGTCTGCTTCCCCCCTCGCTCTGATCTTCCATCTCTGGCTGAGTGACTCGCCCTGACACTCGAAAACAGAGAGACCCACACCAAGCACTTTTTATAATGCACTGATTCAAATCTTTCACCTCAGCCAGGCTCCTGCTCTCCGTGTTTGATGTCTCACTTCAGCAGACAGCTTATCTGTATGTGGAGGATGGCCCTAAAAAATGGTTGGCTGGGCGGACCTCACTCATTTAACTCCACATAATGAACTCATTGTGTTTTGCCATGAGTCAGTTTTGCAATAATTTATAAATTATTCTGTAATTAAACTCTCAGAAACAAAGGTGCCGAAAATATACTTTTGAGGGATGTCAGAGAAGAATTAATTTTGTGTCTCTGAAGGCAGTTGCACATTTTGATAGCAAAGCATAGGACACTTACATATGGCATACAATCTTCAGGAGACCCTATACTATTGTGTGGTTTTTGGATCTTGAATGTGTTTTTTTGTTAAAAAATATATATATTTGGTTTTACCTACACAGACTACGAAACAAATTGTCTTTTCAGATATATTTCAGAAGTTGTTAGACTGACAATACAAGAAATCTCATGATAGTTTATGCAGTGGCTAATAATTATGAAAAATAATTAAAATGAAAAATAAATAAATCTGGCTTTATAGTGAGAGTGGAACCTCTGATAACCAGAAAGAGAAACATTGGTATGTTTTCCACAGAGCCAAAAAAATACTTAAATTATTTTTCTTTTCAGATTAACCTGAATATTTATCAGCTGTTTACAAAAATGACTTGAATAAACTGAAACATGATTTATTATTAGTTATTATAAAGGCTATCATAAATCAGCCATAATCATTATCATAATGCCCCCCAGATACAAATGCACCTCTTCAGGGACACACTGTGTGGACTCATTCTCTGCATGTCTCTCAGTTCAGCATGTAGATTCAAGCCTCACAACTGAAACAAAACTATTTTTGATAAATTGGAAATAAATAATAGTAGTGAAAACAATATATATTTTTAGGTATAAATGGGGATTTTTTAAAAATCTCACGTCCATGAAATCGCTTCAGATATAGAAGATAAATCCTGTGGATTTATTGGCTTCAGGTTTTATGGGTTAAGGAAAGGGTTAAGGGTTGAAGAAAGAGTTGAAAAACAAAATGATTTGCTTTCAGTTGCACTCCCATTGAAATGGTTCAGGAATAGATGTTTTTAGAATTGATCACTGGTAGAAGTCAATTATCTTGGTGTGCAATGGAGAAGGTGATTAGTTACACCTGATTGAGTTTACAAGTATTTGTTAGGAAGTGGGCGATCCTTTATCCATCTCTCCGGGGTTTTTTTTAATAAATTTTTATTATGTTCTAATCTGTTGCTCTCATATCTTTCACTTGAATGTTATAAGTTGCATTGAGTAAATACAACTGTGCGTGTCTTTTTTTTCAGGATGCAAAGCAAGAAAATGTGAATATTTTGAAGAGGGTGATTCTGTATTTGATGTATGAACACAGTACATTTGGCCTTTTTGAAGATAATCTCATTGTCTTTAGAGATTTTCTTTATTTATGTGGAAGAAGAAACTTACAGGTTACTGAAATTACAATTCTTTATAGATGTTTTGAAGAACTGATCAGAAAAGGAAGGCATGTTTTCAAAAAGTAGCAGTAATCTAGAAGACCTGATCTCACAGGCTGAGGGTCTGTGAGAGGGCTGAGGTTGAGGTCATGTGGGCTTCTGGCTTATGACAAAAATTGATTTCTTCTTAAAAGTACATGTTCCAAAGGAGCTTTTTAGAATGATGTCACTGAAGAACCACTTTGGATCCCAGGAGAAGTGTTTCCCAACCCCGGCCCTGGAAGTCCAGTGCCTTAGTACTTTGCCTGCTGTAACGCTAGATCAGGTATATTGGGAGAAGTGAGAACAGTAAAACGTGCAGGTCAGTGGCTCTCCAGGAGCAAGGATAGGGAAACATTGCTGTAATGAACATATAAAGAAACATGTTTAAAAATAAGATATAAGCATAAACAGCCATTATACAGTTTGAACCGTCAAATCATGAGAGGTTCAATACCGATTCAAATACTTCCAGGAACCATTTAACCAAGCCAAAAACATTTAAGAGGAAGTACATTTTATGAATTTCTTGTTCAGCATTCATTTATATCTTTTGAAATGTGAGACACCAATAACATGCCAGTGCCAATACCAATGCCTGAAGCTCAGCACAGCTGGCCAAGGCCAGAAATAGACTCAATTCAAACAGTTCCTATGAAAAGCCTTTGAAATGCCCCCTCCTGCCAGTGCTGGAGCTTGAGAGTGGAACAGTAAGGAAATACTGTGGAGACTGTATTCCAACTGTCTGGGAGGCCAGAGATGGGCAAAATGGATGATACCAGCAGACGGGGAGTGAAGGAAATACAGTGCTGCGCGGTGACTGCTGCAGCAGTCAGGAGTCCATTATCCACCTGCTAGATAAGGTTAATGCTGTGGCAGGAGTTGAGAACAGGGCCAGGCCATGAATCTCCCTGAAAGGTCAATCGCATTCCAGGCTGCTTTTGATATTTTATTCAGATTGCTCGCTGTGTGATGGAAGTGCGGGCATGAATCCTTATTCAAAAATGGGAGAAAGAAAGAAGGAGTGTGTGTCAAGTGTGTGCAAATGTGTGTGTTTGTGATTGTGTGTGTTTATGTGTGTGT
>JBBIGB010000018.1:11637502-11649787 GCA_037577075.1 Alestopetersius hilgendorfi | reverse complement strand
TATTATTATTATTATTATTATTATTATTATTATTATTATTATTATTATTATTATTATTATTATTATTATTATTACTTGTGTTGTTGTTGTACTAATTATATTTAATTATGTGCATATTCAATCCTTAAAACATTCTATTAATTATAATGATTATGATAATAATGATGATGATGATGATGATGATGATGATGATGATGATGATGATGATATTATTGTTGTTGTTGATGCTGTCGTTGTCGTTATTATTATAATAATAATTATTATAATTATTATTTTATTTCTTCATTTTATTATTATTATTATTACACAAGAAACTAATATAAAACTTGAAAATGTGTAACAGTTTGAAAATCGATTCCTTCATTTATTCGTTAATTTACTTTTGTTTGTTGCTTATGCATTGTGTTGTACATCTTAAGCTCTTGGTTGTTGTTTTTTTAAATATGCATTCGGGTAATTTATATTATGGCACTTAACAAGCGATGCGTTCGGGTTTCATGGAAATTAAAGTGATACAAGTCTCAGCTTAATCATTAGGACTGATCGGAACATATGTTTTACTTGCTGTTTTTGTTTTGCTTTAGTTCTGCTAACTTTACAGTTTCAACCTAGGAATTTAATTAATGCGAATATATGAGAAAGTCAGCGAGATATATTAACTATAGGCCTAATCGATCAAATATAACTAACTATAATCAACCTGAAGCTCGCTGTAAACATTTAAACCATTTAAAGTTCACAGAGCGCTCTCAAAACCCACTGACATTTATATCACCCTCATGAACTTTACAGTAACTGATGACGCCATTAAGCGATTTGAGATTCTCCCATCACGAGAGGTGAAAGACTGAGGGTCGTTTGGGAGCGGGACACTCGAGCAGGTCCATTTCTGTCTGCTGAAGATTTCAAACAGAACTGAAACACCCGCAGCTCAACGGACACAAAAAGAGAGATCAAGAGATTGTGGGCATGTTACAAATGAGTTAACTGCATCCCGATAATGACTTAACACACACTAATAAGGACCAAATACTCACACCTATAATTAACTAAAACACGCTAATAATGACCCAATACACCTACTAATAAAGACCAAATACACACACTTAAAATGATCTAACATAACTCATCTTAGCTCTGTAGTTTAATACACAGGTTTACAGAAACGCCAGATCACGCAGCCTTAAAACTAATAAAGAATTAATACAAGTAAAAGTATAACATACTGTAAAATAATGACATATACAATGACCAAATACACACTAATAATGACAAAATGTCCATTAATAATAACCAAATACATACTAATAATGCCCTAATACACACCCCACCTAATACTCAAATACACAAACTAATAATGGCCAAATACGCTCACTAATAATGACCTAATGACATACAGTTATAATGGCCAAATTCACACACTGATGTTGGCAAAACACACACACAATAACAATGACCAAATACAGAGTGATGATTAAAAACTTACACTAAGAACTACCAAATACATATTCTAATAATGCATAAATACACACTTACAATGACTAAATATACAGTATTGATACTCAAATACACACAGTAATAATGACTAAATACATACGGGAACAATGAAAATTCACACGCTAATAATGCCCAGACTGCGTGTGTGTGTGAAGGCTTACTGCTACTGCTCGGTTGTTTGTGTGGTTAGTGAAACTGCTCGGTATAAAGCGGGCGCCGTGGAGTCCACAGGTCAGTCAGAGAGCGAGTCACGCAGGGCACCTGAACGGCTGGATTTCAAACAGAAGAAGTGTCATCTGAGCAGCCTTTATAAAAAAGCACATATCGAGGGGCGCTTTCTCATTTAGCAGTGAGGCGTTACCACCTGCCAGGCCCACCACATCCAGCCAGCCCGGTCGGGCAGACACTCACAGAGCCCCGGCCAGAGGGTACCACTGCTCTCTCAGTGAAAATAAATACGCGTTCTAAAACATCGGGGGGTCTCACCGAGCAGCCGCGAGGGTCTCAAGCTGAGGAGAAAATACCAAAACTTTCTGGGAGGTTCGTTCAATTGTGTGGTTCGTATTTAGACAAAGAGCACAAAACTTATTGAGGTACGGCTGTAATTCAACTTTCTACAGACACAGAACACCTCAAACAGCCCTGACACGATCATTTCACAGTGGAGGAGCTTAGAAAATAACCACAGCTCCAGAGTTTAAAGACCCGATCACACAGCCTTACATAAATAAATAACAGTAATATTGTTAAGATACAGTGAGTATCATATCATTGAGTATCACTTGATTATTATATATACATGTATATATAATAATCAAGTGATACTGAAGTATATATTTGCATATATATATATATATATACACACACATATATATACAGACAAATGAAACATAGAATATAAAATGTGCTTGAATCTTTTAGCGTCTTTTCGCAGCAACCATGTCCTTTAGCACTGTTCAAGATGTCCCTCAGTTTAGCCTTAAAAGAACTGGATAGATTGTGTTAACAAAAATATCTGAGTAATCATTTTCTATTCCACTGATGAACTAGACACCGTGAGGTATATATATACTGCTAAAAAAAACAAAGGGAACACTTAAAGAACACAATGTAACTTCAAGTCAATCACACGTCTGTAAATTCAAATTGTCCACTTAGGAGGCAACACTGATTTACAGTCTACACTCTCTCAGTGACAATCAGTGTTGCCTCCTAATATATATACATATATATATATGTGTGTGTGTGTGTGTGTGTGTGTGTGTGTGTGTGTGTGTGTGCGTGTGTAGAAAAGTGACATTGATTAAATATGGACTAAGTAAGCTTCAAAGTGCACATTTGACTAGATCAGGTATTCTTTTACTAACCAACAGCCTACAGGAGAGCCAAGCAGCAGCCGAGAAGTCACAAAAAAGAAATAGAGAGTACAGACAGAGAGTAGAGCGCAAGCTAACCTACAAGTACATTAAAAATTACCTAACACTGTTCATAATAATAATATTTCAAAATAATTACTTCTGACCACTACTCCAGCTTTGTCAATTTATAGCAATCCTGCAGTTACAGAGGCACATAGAATTAGGTAGAACAGTGAATAAGTATTAAATAGTTTTCCCTCTAATGCTTGAGAAGCTCTAGTGAAAGTAGCAAAAGTCAGGGGTCAGAGTAAGTGTGTCATTTCACCTTGTGCACACACACACACACACACATTTTAGTCACATAAGTAGTAAAAATGATAATAAACTGCCTGGCCAGGCCTATGTCTCCAGATACATAGACCAGCCCAGACATGTCACCCAAGTCAGTGTTGAAACTGCTCCATATGGTTTTTTTAAGAGGCCTATTCACTTATTGGAATGCACCATCTGCGGTAGGAAAAGCTTTAGCTGATACATACTTATTTCCCATGTAATGTGTTCCTGGGTAATTAAATAAAACATAGGCCATTAGACATCCAAACAAACCTACAGAGGAATTTATTGCTTTAAAGTATCTTACTTAACCTTGTGCAGCTCTGCTCACGCCAGAAATTGTAAAGATTATCTCTTTTGGTTTGTCCTTTTACTGGCTGTGGACAACAAGTGGTACGAATTATCCCCCTGAAATCCCCCAATGACTGGGTTTAGACCAGACTGTCAGTTTCTGATGTGCCATGTTTTTTTGTATAAGGGCACATAGAAACATACTGCTCACTCAAAAGCTGTACTGACATGAACTTTCAGAGCCATAGTTGAGATGATAATATCACTAGAGTGAACTCAAACGAGATTTCTTCATTTAAAGAAACAAATAAAAACCTACTTAAGGAAATGAGCCCTCATGGAAGAATGTTTATTAATAACTCCGTAACTGTTAATTCATCTGCTAAGACGCTTTTCAAACCATTACACAGCCAATATGCTTAAAGTGAGGTGCATGGTTCATCTTTCACGGCAGGAGGATCATACAGCTAATGTGCTGCAGATACCAGTTTATTAGTTGACCTGGGGTTTGAACACTGCGGGTGCTGGACTTGGACGCACCAGTAGCACTCTGTGACTGAATATGAAGCCAAAACACATTCATTTGAGGCAGAGAAGGTAAATAGTCCACATGCCACTCACTAATATAGTGCCCTTCTTCTCTACTTTTGGCTGTTTGTTTTCACATGAATTATCTTATCAGCCCAGACAGTGCCCGCTCTAACCACTGAGTTTATGGGCAGACAGCTTTCTGAAGTCCAGCTTAAAATACACAAACATGACCACTTAGATCTGAAACTAATAAAAGACAAAACACAAGACTAATCACAACGCTAATGTTTACAGAGCAGACTTTTATATCCTCTATTTATCTTCTGGGGGTTGGACATATTTGGCAAGATGTGAGACATTCCAGAACAATTTTCTCTATATTGATTTTTTTCTTCATGGCTAATAAAGAAAACACTTGTACAAGAGTTTATAAATTGCAAATACTTTAATAACCCTGATCTCTGAACAATCAAACATATCAAATAAGTGTACTTCAGGGATTTCCATTGTCCATTTGTTTCTTAATTGCAACACAGAGGGGAAAAGGTCCAATATGAAAAGGTCAACACAGTGCAAATATTTAAACAAGGCCAAAATGCACGACAACAAGCCGGTTCCTATTGTTGGCATATTAAGCATGTCATTTGAAAATGGTTTCCACCCATTATGTGGCTCACCGTGGTCACATTAAATGCACTGATATTTGAGAATAACACGCACCCCGGGACTGCCTGCAGATATTTGGGCTATACCTCATCCATTGCTTTTAATTAATTTGCAAGGGAGGAAGCTAAATTTCAGTGAAACAGCAGCTGCAAGGAATTTCAGCGGAGATCAAATGTGCATTGTAAGGCTTGTTAAAGGCTTATGTTTAAAAAAAAAACACATCCATCACCCTTGGAAAATGCACACACCCACATTTTATGTAAATAAAAATACAGGACACTGCTTTATTAAACATTATTATCTCATGGTTATCAATATAAAGCAGGAACGTTCTTTTTTACTTGTTCACTTTGGCCCTCTTCTTCCCTCCACCCCAGCCTCCACTCAGCTGGACTGGGTTGTCTCGAAATGAGATGCGCTCTTTCCGAGATGGAGCCGAGGTAACTCTTTTAGGGGAGGCCACTTCTTTTTCTGTGAAAACAAAGTTAGCACTGTCAATCAAAACTGTCTGCTGAAACTCCAAATTGTTTGGAGTGTATTTGTACTGGCAAGAAGGTGGTTCTAATGGTAGGTTCTAATGTGTTCATCTGCTTTTAACACATTCTCTTGTGCTTAAAGTTGGGCATCCACAGTGTCACAGCGTGGATGTCTTTGTAAAGCTGAGCATCAGATGCTGTAGACTGCTCCAGAGCTGCTTCCTCTACAGCATGTGCTAAGTGCAGATCTTTTCAAACACAGGAACAAAGCAAGCTCTTTACTGAGACTGATGTGTTCCACGTGTAAAGCCCATGGCTGCGGCGAACGAGGAGTCGCACACAGCGAAACGGAACAGCGGGTGAGGGCCTTCCTCACATACTGCAGGTACCACACACATACCTCCACACACCCAGCTAGGACACAGACAGTCGCTAAGCAAGCTGACAGATTTGAACGTTCTCCATCAACAAGAACAAGAGCTCATTACACACTGTGTACTAGTGTTTTTCTTTTAGCTGCCTCTAGTTTCCTTTTCTTCAACCAATTATAAATTCAGCAAATTCTACAAATGTACTACATACAACAACGACAACATTTCAAAGAATGTTACATTTCAAAAACATGCAGGTATGCCTGATTTACGCTGATTTTTTATGCATTTTGTTTATGCAGTTTAAATCACTCAATGAAACAGTGAATAATTGTTTTAAAAGAGACACATGTTGCCGCTTTGTCGGGACAAGGAAACTATTTAATAAAAAAGGCTGCACACTTGCTTAAACCGCTGTGACCAAACAAATTGTTTGCAGTCATTTTGCTTCTACTGGCTTTGAAAAAGGACACTAAATATGCAAATCAAGAGATTTCCTCCACATGAGCAATGAAAATAATTGGGGCAATAAAAAGAACTGTTACCTGAAGCTTCTGTAAAATTTATAGGGCACCACTACAGCTGAATTCAAAGTTAAGACCATGATTTTACACTCATTTACCTGACCTACAGGCCTAGACTCATTCAATTCCAGCAAATAAGTTTTAGTAAAGATTTGTAATATTTTGGCTGTTTAACAACAAATAGCATTCAAACAAAATCTGTAAAATAATATACATGTCTTTTCAAAACATATGTATAGCTTTTCAAAATCCATTCATTTTCTGCACACAACACTGATTTTAGCCTCCACTCTTTTTGGGATGATTTAAAACTATCACTGTAACAAAAACAACATATAAAAGTGGTTAACGCATTTGATTGCATTTAGGGAAAATCTTCTCTGCTTACATAATTATATTTCAATCTTTTACTGTCAGTATAATGCCCTTTGATGTGAGGAGAATGAGCTCTATTTAAAAGTTTTTTCTGCTTTTCTAAACATTCCTATCTCAACAGTGGATGTACCTGTGTGACACCCACAAGTCAGACAGTTCGCATCCTCGTGGATTTCATTTTCAAATCATCATCAGAATCCAATTTAGCCTCATTAGGGGGAACAGAGCTGTGCCTTCAGCACTGTGGATCAGTGTGTCAAATGTGCTGAGCCCTGCTTGTGTCACTGAGTAGCATCTTTGTCAGTCTGAGGCCTGAGCTGCAGCCTGTGTGACAGAGAAGCCACTCATTCAGGCTCTGAGAGACCTTTCGCTGGCCTGTTTCCTGCTGAAAGAGAGACAGAGCTCACGCTCACTGTCGCCTCATTGACCCTGACATCTCCCAGTCTAGCATAGCCAGACACATACACCTTCTATTATCAAGACCTATCTCTCAGCAGCAAATACAAAATGTGACAAATCACATTTGTAATGCCTGTCATATTAAACAATGATGTTCTGGCAAGATTAATGTACTGTATCTTCATATCAGTTTTCCCTGTGCGTACGGTCACACAACCACCCACCTGCTTCCTCACTGGTGCAGTATTTATACTGGCACTAGACCCTTATGATTCAATCTCACACTGGAGTGTAAAGTCTACAGTTAACATTTTTTCCAACTTAATCTGTTTATGTACGATTCCACCTAAATTCGGTTTTATTGGGGGGAAAAATTACTTTAAAAATTATT
This sequence comes from Alestopetersius hilgendorfi, assembly GCA_037577075.1. Lineage (NCBI taxonomy): Eukaryota > Metazoa > Chordata > Actinopteri > Characiformes > Alestidae > Alestopetersius > Alestopetersius hilgendorfi. Next base: position 11,642,575 of record JBBIGB010000018.1, on the reverse strand, counting down.
ATGCTGTATGTATGTAGCTCAGGGGTGGAAGTAATACACAATTTTCTGCATGATAGTTTAATGTTGCAAGTAATATATTCTGGTAAAAAATATATTTTAAAACTACATTATGTTCCATAAATGTATATGGGGGATTTGACCACAAGCATAGTCGCATTGTTTGTTCATTTTAAATATGTATATTTCTAAATGTATTTGATGTTTGACAAATAGGGAAATATTATCTACTTATAATCCATTACACATGACTGAGTTTTACCATTAATTAATGATGGTTACTGTTAGAAGATGAATATTACTGTTACTCTTAGCCTGAGACCTACTTGCATGTACAACTGAGTGTCTGCGGACGTGAGCTTGCTGTATATGAGATGGGTAGAAGCCAGTAGCACCAGATGACAACCTTGCAGCAGAATCAGGACTTTCTCTGTACCTTGTTCCAGCCTATGGAAAGCCCAATAAAACACACATACACACACATACACATACTAGAAAACATAATATTTTATATTATGTGTATTTTGTATTCAATGAGACCTTTAGATATTAAACTGAATGAATATCCTTACCACAAGCTGAACTCTCCCACCATTTAGAATATCAGCGTCAATATCTGGGAGAAAATGATCTCTGGAAATGAGCAGGTACAATCACCAGGTTAATCACATTACAAGTACAACACATTACCATCAACCCCTTTCATTTCAAGTGAGTCAAAAAATTTTCTTCTTATTTGAAACATTTTAAACACCCAATTCTCCTTACATTCTGTAAAAATCGTTCATTATGAAAGGAACAATAGAAATAGTTGACAATTACTTTTCTTAAAGTATTGCACAACAAAGTTAAGAACATTTTTTTATGTCATCTATTATGTTATCATTTTGAAAATATGTTTTGTTATTATTTGTAATGACAGTGATGGTTAAGGTAAATCAAGGTAAATCAAATCGATAAAAAAAAAAAAAGAAAATCCTGACCATTAATTACCGCTTCAAATAATGCATTTCGATGATCTCATGCATGATGCCTGAGGTCAAAAATGGGTGACATACCTTGTAGGATCAGCAGAGTTTAACTGGGTTTGAATGGCTTGAGTGGGGAGCCACTGGTGTGATCTGTGCAGCTGCATTCGTCCTGGATCTCTATTCAATGCATCCTCAACACTTAGCTCAGCTTGGCCAGCTACGCTTGACATGAAACACCAAACAAAATGTCCAAAGAGATTATTTGTTAATGTAATGAACACTGTGGGATCACTGCCATAATGGAGTCACTGTGTTCCCCAAGCTGCTTTGGAAAGAAGGTAAAAATTCAAAATTTAACACAACATTTCGAGAGACACAATGAAGAGCCACGTAATAGGAACTACAATTCAGAGCAGAAAATATTTTTTTTGCTCGCAAACGGCAAAAAAGCGCTAAATGTTTGACAAGCAGTTAAAGCTGAAGAGTTTACCGAGTCATGAGAGATCAATGTACATGGCATGGGCTGTTTACATTTGAGCTTAGGAGGCCATTTGTTTTGGACAGCTTAGAGGGGTATTACTATAATGTTCTAGCAGTGGGTCAGTGAGGCAAATGAAGGAGTTTGCTTTCAGCAGGTTTTGTGGGCTCTACTTTAACCTACTGAGCTATGATATGAACACCCAGAGAGTAAGTAGGCACTTGATTTATAGCCAGTGTTGAGACATGCCACAAGAAAGCCATAATCCAAAGCAAACATAAGCACTCAGCAGAGAGCAATGTAGGCAGGGAGGAGTGTGAATCGATAATGACAACTGACAGCCAAGTGCTGGAACTAATGAGCCATTTATTTAAGTCATTCTTGTGTTTTTGCCAAGATGTAAAGGGCAGATGATGTTTATAGCTTACAGTTGTCATGGGTTAATTGAAAATCCACTAAAAATGTCAAGTGATTAACCTCTCACACAGAGTTCAAAAGGAAGCCACAGACAGAACTTGGTGTCAAACAGTAGTGAAATGCTAGGATCAACAGTGTTAGACTAGAAGTATCAAGATGAAGAACAATTATTTGAGAGATTTTCATTTTAAAAACACTAGAACTAAAAGTACTAGATATGTTAAAACTACACTGACAAAAGCCTTAGGAAGAAAACTAGTTTATTTAATATGACATAATATGACATTCACCATTTTTGACATTAATTAGCTGTAATTCCTACTTGTATGTACTGTTGATGATCATGTTTATAGCAGTGCAGTATAGTGTTAATGGAGTGTATTACTAGAGTAAAAGACTTTAAACCATTAAAGCCTGAGACCAATTAAACTACATTGCATGATCTAGATAAATTAGACACAATTACACTTTACTCTGCGATACAAATTACTCCACTGATCAATAAATGCCAAAAAAAATAATTTACAGGTGTAAGAATCTGTGCTGATTTGACAAGACCCAATTTTTGATCACTGGACAACTGAGTAGAGTAACCCATATATGAGAACCGAACAGTATTACTGCCACCAGTCCAGCGGTGGCGTAATACACAGAGAAGTTGTCAACCACCATAAATAGAAGCCCGCTGCAGCATGTAGCATGACTGCTCTGGGTCTCGTCCTCGTATTTTAGTGTTTTAAACTTCCAACTCCCGATCAACAGTTATCTCAGTTTAACAGTGTAACAGTTTCAACAGTTATCTCAGTTTATTTAGCATTAGTAAGCTGTGCCCTGTCTAAACATGTGGGTAGAGAGAGTCATTTCAAAGTTTCTTTTGTGTACGAGTGTTTTCTGCTTGCTGCATGCTGCAATTGTAAACACTAATGCTAATGGGTTTTTAAGCAATAAAGTTTCTGATTATTTATTTACCTTTATGTTTTCTTTAAGTTTAACACAAAATGAAAGTGTTCTGGGGGCATATTTAGGGTTTACACTAGTGATGGGCACATGAAGCTCCGAAGCGTGTATGGTTTAATCAGAAAACCACATGACCGATAACAAACGAAGCCTCGGTTCGTTACGTCAGTGTTTCATCCCAAGTGCTGCTTTCTGTATACATGGAGGTGAATTCCGCCAGCACTTCGTGGGTTGTTTTGTTGGAGAGTGTATAAGTGAGTATCGGACAGAGTTCTTCTTTTGTTTATTTTTTATATAACCTATATTTTAAGTAGTAGTATTTGTTAATGATGGATCAATGAGGCTCCGAAGTGCATATAGAGTGTAAGGTGACGTGCCAGACGAAGCCACACTTTGAGTCGTGTATGGTGTAGAGAACTTTGCATTGTTATTGTGTTTATTTGGTATCTTTTCATTCATTCATTCATTCTCTCTCTCTACCCCCCCCACTCTCTCTCTCCCTCTCTCTCTCTCTATCTCTGTATTGTTTTGAGGCAACACAACAAATGTGTTCACACAATAAAAAGGTTCTAAGGCTTTGTTTGTCATTGGTCACATGGTTTTCTTCCAAGTAATACACGCCTCAAAGCGGGGCTTTGTCTGCCACACCCCCTTATACTCGATGCACGCTTCAGAGCCTCGGTTTCAGAGAGCCCATCACTAGTTTACACTATAAAAATACGCATTTTAGGCGTTTTTTACCAAAACACAATAAAGCGTTTTTCACTATACGCGGGTGCTCTTGGAACGATTACTGTATCTCTTTAAAATGACAAATCTTGTGGCGTGTTCCCAATATGCAGCAGTGAACAAGTGACAAGATTATAAGACTAGTCTTATAAGAGCTACTGTAGTACAAACTGCTGAAAAGATTTATACTGCTGATGACAAACACTTGTCAAAGCACACGATCATCACAGCCTGCTGCATATGGAAATGAATAGTCACAGGCGGGTTAGAATGTGAGTATCAGAACTAGGCCTTGAAGCAATGATAGAAAGTGGACTGATCTGATAAGCCATGTTGTCTTTTACAGCACGTAAATTACTGGGTGCATTTGCATTGCTTAATGGAGAAAGAGATGGCATCAGGATGGACTATGGAAAGAAGGAAAGCTTCTGGAGGTAGTGTGTTGCTCTAGGCAATGATCTGCTGGGAAAACCTTAGGTGCTTGCATTCATATGGATGATAATGTGAACCAACGTAAATATTGTTACAGACCAAGTACACATCTTTACGGCAAAAATATTTCCTAATGGAAGTGGTCAATTTCAGCTTGATAATGCACCTTTCACTTTGTTCAGCAGTGGTTAGAGAAACATGACACAGATTTCAAGGTCCATAATCCATCTTAAAGTGATGGCCTTAAAATTCTCAATCCGATCAAGCATCTGCTGAACAAACTCGTCCGATCCATTGAAGAATTACCATTCAACTCACCGAGTCTGCTGCTAATGCCTGAGTGCCAGATACCAAAGAGCATCTTCAGAGGTCTTGTAGGGTTCATTCCTTGAAAGGTTAGACGTATTTTGGTAGTAAAGGTGGACCTACACAATAATAAGCAGGTGGTTTTAATGTTCTGGCTGTTTTTATTAGTCTTAGCCAAGTCCATACTCTTTTTAGTCTAGTCAAGTTTCAGTCGACTAAAAATCTGAGCATTTTAGTCTTATTTTTGTCAGAATTATCCACGACTATTTTAGTCTAGTTTTAGTCAATAAAAACAGAAGACATTTTAGTAAATGAAAGTTGCATTTTAGTCTCATTTTTAGTAATGCAATTGTGTTTAACCCAGTCAATATAGTATAAGTACCTAGTAGAATAGACAAAATCTAAATTTTCTTTTAGTCAAAAATATTTCACAGTTCAAACAAGGTTATCTTATTATTATATTATTGTTATCTTAGAGACTCAAGAATACTGTAAATCCATTCCAGACATGGAAGACACTCTGATTTGAATTTACGACATTTATTTTGTCAACCAAACATGTCAGAACTCCGAAGTACACACACATAAATAAATAAAATAACATCACATCACTAAAAAGTGCAAATAAAATGAAAATGTGTCTATTGCCATAAAAATATAGCCTACACAACCAAACCAGAACAATTTAAGATCAGCTTTTTTGCATGGCTATGGGAAATGCTGCTTATCAAAATGCTGTGTGTGTGTGTGTGTGTGTGTGTGTGTGTGTGTGTGTGTGTGTGTGTG
>JBBIGB010000018.1:11626442-11637402 GCA_037577075.1 Alestopetersius hilgendorfi | reverse complement strand
GTGTGTGTGTGTGTGTGTGTGTGTGTGTGTGTGTGTGTGTGTGTGTGTGTGTGTGTGTGTGTGTGTGTTTGTGCGTGTATGTGTGTGCATGTGTGTGTGTGTGTGTGTCATTTCTCTTTGTACATTCTAAGTAGATTTAATTCACAGTGCCCCTCAATGGACAAAAGTATTGGGACGTAACACCGTCCAACTCTAAGGTCGAGCATCCCAATACTGTTCCCCTCTCTGTCATACAGAAAATAACGTCTCGTCTCGTTTTAGTCAATGAAAGTGAAGAGACATTTTAACATAACTTTTATTTTGTAAACCACATTTAGTCTCGTTCTTATTTGTCAACAATATTACACGATATATTTTGTTATAATTATCATCACATGACCAGCATTTCCGTTGCGTCTCGTCTCGTCTTTGTCACGTGATAAATGTTCATTGGCGTAATTTTCGTTGACAAAAGCAACACTAGTTCCAGTAAAATGTATGTAAATAGCCCTGTACTGTTTATACTTGACAATTATGAATAGTAAGGGTATTACGCAGCTAACAAGAGTTTACAAGTGAACTGTCACATGTCGACAGTACACTTTTAATATCCAAAAAGGTAAATGGTAACTTTACATTTGAAAAGAAAACCTATAATCTTAAATAAATCTATATTAAATTAAATTGATTTTATTACATTAAGATTTTTTTCAATAAATTTTGGACTATGTCATCTGATCCATTTCTCATGACACTTCTCATGAAGCTCAGCCAGTGTTTACAATTACGCCATTAAAAAATGTAACAGACAGAGATGGCATGCATGTTTAAAATACAAGACCCTAATAGTGTCCACCAGAATCTGACCCCCTTCAGTCCCCCCGTGGCCCCTGTTTCCCCCACCCTCAGGACACAAGGGGCCCCAGGAGTCATGCCTGTTAAGGGGGCTCTTAAGCACATTAACTGATATGGAACTGGCTATGGCAGCAGCAGCAAAAGACATGTCACCATATCAGGTCATAACCTCCTCACACAAACCCCTCAAAGAGCAGTGAGCAGGTATCATAGACAACCTGTCCAGCCCAGAACAGTGAGGTCAAACATAGTTTGCTCTGATACCACTTGTAAGTGAATCAAACTGACAGGAAAAATAAAAGGAAGAAACACAGTAGACAAAAAATGATATTCTTGTTTAGAATTCGTTTATAATATATTTGATTCTTTTATGTAAATTGTGTACTGAAAGCAAATAACAGAGAGCTTAATAATGATTTGACAGGGAATGCTCAGGTACAATGATAGTGACAGTGAATGTTCTTGCTAGCGTGACGGGTGAGTTTTAAGGCATTTTTAAGATTGACTCATTAGACTGGAATTCAGTCTTCCAGATGCCAGATCTACTTGACCAGAGTGGGTCAGCAAAAGGCACACACACTCACACAAACACAGCAAACAAGAAATGGCCTCTTGTCCTACAAGTATGCAAGAATCTGCATGTGTGTGTGCATATAAGAGAATGCAAGTAAGTGTGTGCATGTGTGTGTGTGACATACCCATGGGGCTTGAGTGTTTGGGAGTTCTTTTGGCAGACTCAAAGGAGGAGGTCAGGTCTTTTATCGTGAGGTTCTGTCTCCTACTTTCTTTTAACCTAGGTCAAGCCTTCACCTCCAGAGAGCAGACCACAAGCGGTCAACCAGCGGTCAACATACACACACACACAGATATACATAGACACACCATTACGTAGTACTCAAGCACTCCAGAGATGTACAAAACTCTGGCCACCAAATGAACTAATAAATATAAACTGATCAATACGAAGCAAAACTAACCAGAAGAAACCATGTGCTTCATACCTATTAACGATGACTGAAATGCAATGTTTACAGTAGTTTAAAGGCATAAAATATCATTTAAAATGTGACAAGAGAGTGTATGGAACAACTGACCATACTAAATTTAACATTATGCATTAAACAGAATGTATAATTAGATTTGTGTATTCCTGGCAATAAAATCTGTGTATTAAAAATGTGAAAACCAATAATAGCATACACCTGCATACATTTACCCTTTTGATTCATCATCCAACTATTTTAGAATTCGTTATTTATGTGAGTTACTCTGTACTGAACATGATCTCACCGAATACCTATCACGCTTATCTATACTGGCATGAACATCACACTAATCATGTTACGTACGCAAAGGCAACACAGGAAACAAAGCTAAGGTGTCTGTAGCCAAATAAGGCCAGCAAAACTTTAAACCAATGAAAAACAATAAATATAAACTTACAATATGCAGTGCAGAATTCCATACATAGTCATATGGATTGAAATGTTCCACAGGAGTGATATTGGGGCAATCAGTTATCTTTACACTCAGTCGAGATTAATTATATTTGTTATGGGGAATTAATGTCCTGACTCAATAAAAGCCATACCGTATTTGTCTTGATCTAAGTGTAACTATTTTTATACGCAAAAGCTGTAAGGAGTCAAGATATCCCCAGAAATGTCAGTGAACTGCAATGTATTCATCAGTCGTAACTCATCGAAGCAGACCCCGTCCATGAAGTACTTTGGAGTAAATTATTTTGATCATCTCTTCTGAAATTGTGTAAACAGAGCAGATGAAAATGATCCATTACTTTGAACAAAGAACATTTATTTACTCTTTTTTGTGCTTAATTTCAATATGTTACATTCGTGCTTCATGATCAGTCGCACTGGAGTATGGGTTTACACTAAAGACACAGGAGGTCAGAATATTGGGTCTCCAAAATCTCATTGACTAGTAAAAATTTAAGTGAGAGAGGCTCTGTCTCCCTGGCTGAGTGCATTAAAACAGTGCTAAGATGGAGGGTCATGTACAGGTATACACTTTCCAATTAGATAGCTTCTCAAATAGAATAGTTTCTCATATTTACAATATTTTTCCCAGAAAAGGCAGTTAGAGAAAATATATATACTAAGAAACAGTTTCCTATGTTTCATTGTTAAATGACAAATAATATGTTAAATGTGAACTACTTTAATACCATTATGCAAAACAGTTTTGGAAAACTTTTTTTTTTTAACTGTTTATCTTGAATCAAACTTATATCTGGAAGGAAACTTTCCTGTTGGGTAATCTTTTCCAAATTCAGTTGGAAAAGTTTACTCAAGGGTTTCTCAAGTTTCTTTACTCCAATGCAGACAGTGTGATCTATTTTTTAAAAATCCTGAATAGGGAATGAATACCAACCACCAGCAGTGTAAAACACTGATCTGTTCCCAGGGTCAAAGTCACTCTCTCTGAAAGCCCTTCGCACTAAACTGGTAAGGCAGCTGAAGTACTCTTTTACTTTATGCTGTGCTTTGGGGTGCACAGTCAACACACGCGTCCAGCGCTGACCTGTGGAAGGCACCAGCGCCTACCCCCCAGGGACACCCTCGTGCCTCGGGCCACAGGCCGCCTGCCACTCCCCTGCACTCCCCGGCATGGGGCTTGCATTTCAGCCCCCTGCTCCAAGCCCCCTTCTGGAGGTGATTAGCCCCCCGAAGCCGTGACAGATTCTTTCCGAGATATCCGACTCGCTCGTGTTTATTTTATCCAGGCTCTCTTTTGTGGATGTGCTGGACATGAAGTAACCCACTTGAAAATGGGATCAACTTACATACGCCAGGGGACCGGTGAAGGAGTCGCAACAACAAAAAAAAAGAAAAAAGAAAGAAAGAAGGAAGGAAGGAAATAAGGAAAGAAAGCAACCCTTTGCATGAAAAAGGAAATGTTTCGCTTTTACTTATAATGATTTTTTACTAAAATGATTCTAGAGAAAGAGAGAGAAAAGGAGCGAAAGAGACAGAGATAGAAAATCCTCAGAAAGTCTCTTGCCACTCCTTTTAAGTACTGCCTCCAAAACTCCCTTATACCCATTCACCAGCCCCCTGCTGAAGGGGCACCCCCCACCCCCCCAGTGGAGCAGCGCTGAGCTAAAGATACATCGCTCTCTTTGAGGGGTCTGGAACTCTTCAGTGGTCTACCTCCTCTGCACTTAACTCGATTTCACACTTCAGGTCTGCTACAAAGTCCTCTTGAAATACAATCATCTTGTTTATTCTCCATCATCCCAAACAACCTGTGGCTGGCTATTTACAAATGCATCATGTGCCTTCAATTTGATCAAGTGATGGGTGCATTTCTGTGTATAACACACAAGGTAGGTTTCCCCAATATTTCCCCTCCTATGAACCAATTCAATCTATAAACACTTTCCACAAAAATATTAACAAAGCCAAGTGTCCTCACTAACTGGTTAGTTCAGTCTAATTAGCTTTTGTCTGACATTCCCCTGCCCGCTTGCACCTAGTTTTATAAGTAGAGTAAAATAATAAGAATTCTGTAAAACTGGATACTTGTGATCTTTAGGATCCATTAGCCAGCAGATTTGTGCCTTTGAATTTCCTGTTTGCTTTTAAGATTCTGCATATGTATCACAAACTATCATTCTGTTGAAATACTTCATGTCTTTTTTTGATAATATACAAACAAAAAATAAGCATTACAAATGTATTTTCTGGTTTAAATGTGTACATGGACTGCAACACACTGACAGAAGTTGAAGCTGTTGGATGCAATGTTTCCTGAATAGCTTTTATGTTTGTATTTATTTTTCTTCTCTCATATATATATTATATATTCAATAGTTATCCATTGAAAATTACATTTATAGAATACTTATAATTAATTATTTGAGCCAAAAAGTAGAATATTTGAAATATTTACACAAATTTAACAATGTCGTAGTATTTGGTATGTCCCCTTTTGCTTTAATGATAGCATGCTGGCATTCGTGCCAAAAAGCCTCTGATGAGAAGATCAAATCCTGAATTTGTTGTCTGAATGCAGGTATTAGACAAACCTATTTCTACAAATTATTTGTGGTCTATCTCCATGCAACTCTTCAAGTAGGTAACAATCTAAAATATTTTCCTTTAATTTTACTTGAATACTTGGTTTGAAAATTTCTGAAAGGTGTCTATTTTGAGATTTAAATAAAATTCAGTCAGTGTATAAGTATGTATGAAAAACACACATAGAATGAAAGCTTGATTGAGGGCTGATAAAATTTAGATAAAACTACTAAGCTTAAATGAGCTATTCTTAAATGTAACACTGCATTTCACTTCACAAGATCAGCATCTTAAAGTAGGTTATAGGTATATATCAGTGGCATAGTACTATTACTTTTCCACAAAAATATATTAATATTTGTTGTGATTGTGTTGTGACAATATACACATTTACACGGAAAATAGTTAAAATAATGCATTTTTACATGCTAGTGGATGAGGATGAAGTAATTATTGCTTTGTAATTGGTTTTATAGTAAAGAGGGTGCTGTGCAAGCAAAGGACTGTAGTTTAAGTCCTGCTCAAGTAAGCATACCAATCCACTAATATTTGTAACGCTATATTCTCCTCAGTTCTCACTCGTGCACTACATGTATTTCATTTAATCTGTTATGCCATTACAGTTCTTAATGATTTGTTCACGCAGAGACTTATTGTGGTGCATTCAAAAAATAAAGGTTTTGTTTTTTTATACAGCAAAATTTGGAAGCACAATAAAAGCTCCTATTCCATATGCTGATGCATTTTTACTTGCTTAATCCTGACAGGCAAACAAGAAAACATCCAAATATATGGGTAATATGCTTATCCAGTACTAATATGCATAGCCTAAATTTCTGGTGTTAAAGGGGACATTACTAAAGTGTCTAACTGCATTGGAGGTGATATGATAGGTAAGATAGTACGATATGTTTTTTTGTCACTTACTGATGTACTAGAGCATTAATGTTAACCATACCTTTAATGTCATCTCTGTATTTGGGCTGGGATCTTTTCCTGGTCTCTTGCTGTGTCTCAGGCTGCCTGCAGTGGTTCCTGAACAGGGCCAGACGCTCTGCTGGGTCTGGAACACCAGAACACAGATACAGTAAGCTCACATGAATCCCAGCATGGCCTCATACCCTGACATGCACAGACACGCATGGACACAACTGTATCTTCACTTTGCATTAGGACATTATGCGGCTTTAGCAGAGGCAGAGGCTTTGTGCACTCCACACAGGCCTTCATTTCACTGGCCCATGATTGGATTTGTGGCATTAAGAGTCACGCTCTCCTGACCCTGATCAAAGCTAGCCTTAGGCAAGGCCTCTGGGTCCAAGACCCAGGCCTGGACTACTGTCTCTGGGGTTCCTCTCATGCTCACAGCCCCGTGAGGTAACCTCAGAGCCAGAGATTTTCCAATTGCTCCTGGTAATAAAAAACGGGCCTGGGCTCTCAGAGGGGAGATTGGGACACAGTGCAGTATGAAACAGCAACTTCCTGTCAGCGTTCTTAAGTTCAGGCGAATCGAACATGACGGGGAACAGGGAGAGCAGAGGGGAGCTGCTTGCTGTTACTGCACATTAAGCTGCACCAAGAGGAAAGGCTCCATGCTAACGTGGCATGGCTGCTGACCAGAGACATAGAGAGGAAAAACAATAACAAACCCTTAGAGACAGACACTGTTTTGGGAAGTGGTCTTTTTTCCATTAAAGCTCTTTTTCCTAGTACAGGCGGGTGCTGCTGATCCTCCTCCTTACTCTAAAGTCCCAAAGAAGCTAAATATGGACATACTGTATATAGTGCTCCTAATCCTTCCAAACCTACAGTTCTATTCTCATACTCTTACAGATTTCAATAATGATGAGTAACGCTCAGTCTGAAATAATATGTAACTGTAACAGTGTTAAACGCTTGTTATAAAAACACATTTCAATAGAATTTTTATAAAAATTGACATGCCTTTTCCCCCCACATATTTCAATTCCATAAAAAAGCAGGGATATAAAATATACTATGATAGTTACATTAATAAATGTAAATTCATGCAACTAAAAATAAACATTTTACTACTAATATATTTACCCAGTAATTTTCTCTGCTGCTGCTTCTTGGACTTCATTTTCTGAGCCCTTTTTAGCATGAGGAGGGCAGTTGAGGGACTATTGAGGCCCCTGAGAGGAAAAGATGTGGCAACAGCTGAGTAACACATCTCACTGTCTGCAGCAATTACAAGTCGTCTCCTGTGGCATTTTGGTTCTGGATAATATTATTTCAGAGACACAGAACAGTTCCATACCATTCTTCAAGAATTTTCTCTGATCTTCCTGACAAAGCACTAAGCCGTAACGTTGATGGTGGAGATTGTATTCTATTAAAAACACAAAAAACAAATCACCTAAAATAACCTGTATGTGTTTAGAAGAAACCAACTGCTTTTAACAAACCGGCACCTTATTTAGAAATTGGAAACGAGGAGTCTTACCCAGCATTTGGGTCAGGTGATAGACTTTGTTCTGATGCCACTGCTGCCTCACTACTAGCCCAGGCCTGTTTGAGTTTCCATGGAAATACAGGTGTGTTCTTATGTAGCTCAGGCAGAAATGGAGGCTAAAAAGGCCAAAAAAAGAAAATCATTAAACAAATGTACAAGGACACACCTTATAATCCCATGCTTTAATGCTCAAAACATTTGGAAAGAAAAAAGCACTATCTAACAACAAACACTTTGTGCACTCTCTGTGCACCCTGTTAAAATCCTTCTTGATGCACTACTTTCTCCATCTTTGTTTCTCAGCACGAGTTTCTTCTCTGTTCCAGCAGCTGAACTGCATCATAGAATAGCTACTGTATGTCAAAGACATACTCTGAAAAATGACATCTGCTTATTTGAAGGAAGTTTGCAGTCGAGAAAAAAAATGTGTTTTTGGAGGCAACACATTTGATGATTAATCATTCAGAAAGACTCAGATTGGGCTAGACTACAGACAGTGGGAGGGCTTTTTTGCATGTTACCTTTGGCTGCAGCAGCTGTTCTGAATATGGTGGCAATCCGTACGGTGAGGCATCGGAATGTGGGGCTATCCAGTCACTCTCCATCACCTCCTATTCAACCCCCCAGAACACATGCACATCTTGAGAGAACTGAAATAGAACCTCATCCCTCTGAAAATTAGCCAGCATCTAGAGATTTGTACAGTTGATGAAGTGCATCCTGTTGTTGTGGTTATTTGCTTCAAAGCAAGTGGCAAATCACATTAGCCTAAAAGCACTGAACTTTCATTGATGTTTTCTCTGAGTGCACACAAACATTCAAGCCCTTAATGAAATATGCACTTCAGAACAGGAAATTAGTAGGTGACGAAGACTTTTGCATGTGAAAACTAGTTGCAAAATTAGTACTTCAAGAAGTTAACAAACTAGAAACAATATTCGAATTTGTATAATATGTATTGTAACTCACTTCATATGCTATTAACATGTGATCTCTTACTTTATAACTTGGGCTAAATCTAAGCAAACTGGAGGCATTGAGGGGGAAAATCGTGTGTGATAAGAGTCAGGTAATATTACAATGTGGTGCATACAAGCTTTGTTTCCTGTCCATTGATTATCCTACTGAGTTGATTGTTAACGGCTGATGACAACTTCCCGCCTCCCTGATAACACTGCTAGGGTACTGGCTGTCATCACATCTGTGCAGGCAGTGTGTGTGTGTAGTGATTTCACAGCAATGACAGGAGTACCATGCATACACTCCTACCTCATCAAAAACGAATTCATCCATGTCCACCTCCTCAAAGGCCTCATCCCCCTCTGAGATCTGGGCGAGTGAGAGAGCACGAGCCAGTCTTTGCCGTAGCACATAGCCCCTCCATACAGCCTGTGGGGGCAAATACACGAGGCCATGAATCACCCACAAACGTAAATATTGTGTGTTATCCCATTAGGAAGATAAAACATGTTAACCTCTGTTTAATTGACTCGCGGTCTGCTGTTTGAACTTTCTGTGACTTAGGCACTATAAGACAAATTGAACACCAGGATGCCCTTAAATCTCCATATTCCCCATTGGGGTTTAGAGACTTCACATCAGCACAGATCAGAATTCAAGGGCTCCCACCTCAGTGAAATGGTGGAATCCGATTAATCTTGTTTTTTCCCTTTTGTCAAAGCCTTGGGGACTCATCAACCATGAGCCGAGGAGAGAAAATCTCTCTTAGAACTTATGTGTGAAAAGAATGGCCTGTTTTCAAATGCACTGTCTGCCTATTCAAAACAAGCCAGAGGCAGTAATGGTGTAATGAAGATGATTTAATTTTTTTCATGTTTTTTATTTCCTTCATAAAAGGGGGAATGAAAAAATAATGCAAGAAACGTATTATCGCAATGGAAATTCTAGCTGGTCAGACGCATTAGTGAGCCAAAGTCACACTGTTTGTCCTTTTTCTCAAAAGGTAAATCTTACTTGAATGACAGTGGCAGCATAGTCTTTGTTACAAGACTCAGGCTTCTTTTCTTTAGATCCCACACGTTTTTGAAGACTCCCATGACTTATTGCAGGTGGCTCTGATGTCTGCATTTGTCTCCTCTGTCTGTGGTTCCGCCAACAGTGCTGGATCACTCTGGCTGCCATGCTGAAAAAAAGTATAATAACGCATCGCTGAGGGTGATTAAACATGCACCACTGAAGTCATGCCTCTTTATGAATTTATCAGCATTTTCAATGCTGGGTAAAGACAGGTTGAGAATCCATGGCCATCTTATAGTGCATTAGAGTTGTCCCATTTGAAAATGTAACATTTTATTTAACTATAACTACTAACAGATCCATTTCTCTACAAAAAATACTATCTTGCAGAAGTTAAATACCACCCTATCATTAATGTAACAAAATAGCCATTTTTTTTTTGCTGTCAGAAGAATTAATATTTGTTCATTGATTTATTCATTTTCACATCCACCAGCTCTTCCTGGGGAATCCCATGGTGTTTCAGACCAGCTAAGATATGTAATTCACCCAGATTGTTCTGCAGAGGAAACTAATAATTCCAGCTTTTATCCACAATCTCATTGTTTTAGTCACTACAAAGATCTTGTGATCATAGGTGAGGGTTAAGACAATGAGTGACCGGTAGGTTGGGAGCTTTGACTTTTGGTTCAGTTCTTCCTTTACTATAACAGTTTGTTATGACAAACACAATCCTGATTCCCCCACCACCTGTTGATCTCCCACTGCATTTCTTCATCGAGATACTTGAACCTATCTGTTTTTCAACACAGAAATAACAAGAAACATATACTTAAAAGAAAACAAAACCATCAGAATTTAATTTGACCAATCTCTACTTTTGTGCACCTTGCTGCCACTTACTTGCCAACCTTCCAGTCTTAAGATCGACCAATTACAGCCATTTCCTCCCAAAAATGTGTGACAGAGAAAGAGAAAATAATATTCACACAAACAACTACCCTAGCACACATTAGGTGCCTTGTACAAGAGATTTCTGATTAGATAAAAAGGAAGATATCCAAATCCTAACAACCATTTAAGACCTGGTAGATCACCAAAACCGCCATTATCAGGTAACAGTACTTAATGCTTTCATCTTTAAGAGTTATGAGAAAATCAGGCTACACTCTTACTTCTGTGCAAACACAACTCCACACTCTGGGTCTGAAAAAATGTGCAGCTATCGAGAGCTGATAGAAGGAAACAGACAAAAAAGGAAACTTTGCAAAAGAACACCAAAACTGGACATATATATGGAGGGAGGTTTTTTGGACTGGTGGGTGCAAATGTGTAAATGTGGTTACATAAATCATGACAAGCAAGAAATGCAACCACCTTCTAACACTGAACTTTGGAGCTGTTTATGGGAAGCATAAAAAATCTGCAATAAAACTGAAACAGAAACTTGCACTGCATGTGACCGTTTGGACTAAAAATGAAATACATTAAAGTATGGACTCTGACTTTTGTGCAGTACTGTATAAAAAAAACAGCACAGCACAATGTACATATAAATGCCCAGATTTTAATTTTAGAATTTTAGATTTTAATTTAAATTTTAACGTAGAATTTACTTATTGTTTTTAAT
>JBBIGB010000018.1:11604616-11622553 GCA_037577075.1 Alestopetersius hilgendorfi | reverse complement strand
TGTGTGTGTGTGTGTGTGTGTGTGTGTGTGTGTGTGTGTGTGTGTGTGTGTGTGTGTGTGTGTATGTGTGTGTATTTAGGACGGAGATAAATCCCAAAGAAAGATAACACTGTTTGCAGTGACATACATTACTTAACGCATGTTTCATATTAAGTTACTAAAAAGTAATTTTACTATATTTGGAACTTCGCTTAAAATTAATTTTAATAATTTAAGATCTATACATGCTCATACAAAGATGCTATGCCTAATCTTAACTGCATAATGCATATTTTTTCTCATTACACCAGGCAACAAAAATTAGTTTCATTACATTTTGTAGTGTTTCTTATACAATCTCAGCATGCTGATTTCGGTGGTAACATTTATTGTCATGTAGCTTTTTAGAAAAAAATAAACTTGGCAGCTCGGCTGACATGGTTTTTTGTTATACTTATAACTTTTTGCATATTAATATGTTGTTTGTTTGTGGTACATGTAGATAACAGGGTTGCCAACTCTCATGCATTGAGCGAGAGACACACGCATCAGTGAGACTAATTTGAAAATAATAGTATTACAACAACCTTATACTGAAAAATATACAGAAAATTTAGTTTATCTCTAGAACCATTGAGGGTAGGAAAAAACTAATTTCTGCATGCAAAACATGACTAAGAAAAAATAAATTTGCAATCACATCAACCTTCACAATGATATTACTGAAGTGTGCAATATGCAAATTAGTCCCTTATCAAACACTGTATTTTTTCTGCTGTGAGCTCCTCATCCATCACAGATGTACTTTGGATGAATCAAGGCATTCATATAATTTACCAGTAATAAATTAATAATTTATCATCTGTGGTCAAAAACAATGAATGCCAGTAAATGTTACATCTATATATACCATTTACATCATTTATCAGACACCTTTATCCAAAGCGACTTCCATTCCCTACCTACAGGGGGCAGTATCTCCCTGGAGCAACTTGGGGTTAAGGGTCTTGCTCAGGGACCCAATGGTGGTTATGCTGAAGGTAGGATTCGAACCCATGACCTTTGGTCCAGAGGCAAGTATCCTACCCACTGAGCTACCTCCACCCTCCTGAGCTACCTCCACCCTCATATTACGTATGAGTATGTTGCAATCATGATATGGTATGATATGGTATTTTGTCCATATCATGCCCTCTTAACCAGATCCTTTCTGTGACCAGGGTTATACTCGGTTCCCTTTGGCATTAGTTTATCTACATATAGTTTTTATATATATTACAATATATTTTCATTAAAAAAATACACAAATATTAATACAGAAACAAAGAGCTAATTGCTGCTTTGATGACCCTTAATAGTATAGTAGATAAAGTATCAATAGGGATCTACATGTATACATCACAATGGAACAGTCCGCTACACAAACTCCACTTCGCAACTGTACACAAGGCATACACTAAAATAAGCTATACTATACAGCTTGCACGCATGTTGACACCTGGACATAAATCCAGCAGGATTCACCAGACCCTCAGTATGATCATGTGATGTGTGGTTGTTCCTCTTGGCCTGCAATGCACTTTGGTGCACAGCTCCCACCCCTACAGTAAAAGCAGCTCTCTATATATCACTTAGTGAAAACTTCCCTGCAAACACAGGCTCATACAGCAGTGAGATTTATCAAGCTCAAGTCCCTCTCCTCTCCCCGGCTCAGGCTGCTCCCGCTCGACGTAATTCTTCGAGATATCCTTTGGTGCTTTAATTTAGCTGCTGTTATTATTGGCTGAGGATGAAAGAGCCTGAGGAGAGTGAGGAAAACACAGTGGCTAATTCCACTGTTGGCACTGAGGGTTAGACAAAGTTCATTCCAATACTGAGCATAAGCTGTGTGAACTAGCCGTCTGCGCACCAAATAAAACAGATGTAGAGATGCAACAGACTGTTCATTTCATATTCTTATCCAAGTGTCTTAATAGTGAGTGGCTCACATGCAGGATCCAGAATAAACAAAAGAACATTGTGGAACAGCAGACACATGAAGTTCAGGTAGTTAAATGCATACACATCACAAACATTTAATGAAAATGATGAAGTGTTTGACACCATTTGATCTGAATAACAAAAAAATAAATACATAGTTTTTATATACTTACATGCTTTTGGTCATTTGAATTATGGACAAAACATTTTAGGTGATCTATAATTCATAAGAATAATTTAGGCTCAAAACACTGCATGTTGGTCAACAAGGCCAGAGAAAGTCTATTGGTCTACACTGCAGGAAATGACATATTACCAAATGAAAACATCTCAAACATATCTCAAAAAATGATATTACGAATGTATTATTGGACTGTTTTTTTTATTTTTTTTTATTCTAAACAGTTCATTGGCATATATAAGATATCACAGCATTAAATTATTTTAAAATCATATCATATTCGTACAACAATCTCCCAAAAAAAATCCTAGTTTTAATATGATGTCATTTGCCAGAGTACCACCTCAGAAAATGTTCTTTCTCACTGCAGTTGATTGAAATGTTAATCTTTGCTGCTATTGTTCATGTTCATGTTTATGTTTAAGTTCCTTTGAAAAACAAATGTCAGCCACTATAAGACAAAAAGACATTTACTCCAATAATAGTCCATAGCCGAGTAAATATTTTCAGACTAAAAAAAGGACTTAAGTCCACTTGTGGGTAGATGTCACTTTATAGTCCAATAGTGGACGTGGCTATTCTGCCCTGCCCATTGATCTGGCCCGGAAACTCTGTGTTAAAATGTTTATTATACATTTTACCTCTGATCTATCTCAAGCAATGTCACTTTTTACTTTCATCTCATGATGGTGGCTTTCAACTGGAATGCACACATGGCTGTCTCTGGCCAGTCCAAGACAAACCTTCCATTCAAACAGGAGGTGCTCTGATTTATTAAGAAGACAGAGGCCTCTGATCTTCAGCAAAATACAGTGTTGAGCTCAGTCTGAACAGATCATGTGAATGCATTGTCAGTATAAATTTGTTATTGTTGGGCACATAAATGACTGCATGGAGTCCTATCTTACCTCCAGTTATTCTCCTGCTGTAGGGGGTTGTCAGTTAAGTTAAGCTCCTGGAGACATATGCATCCCTGAACACTCAGACAAATGTTTCTTAGCTCTAGAAGAGATAGAACAGCATATGAGTGTTAGTGTTCTTCCCCACAGCACAGATACTGTAACTTAATCCTGTTATAGATTCAAGTCAGTAGACAGTTCAGCCATGCTTTATAAAAATATTTAGCGAATATTTGAGAAATCAACAGCACTAATCACAGAGTAAGCAATTTTATTAAATATTTGTTTAGTACTGTTTTATCAAAGCAAGACAACTAGAGAAAATAACATGATTAATGTTAATCTAAGAAAATTAAAACTTATCGGTTATGGGGAGATGAATGAGTCTATAATCAAGCATTAAAAGTCAAAAACATTCACCAGGCCTAAAAAAGGCACAGTAAGTAGAATGTAAAAATTGCACTTAATGGTAACGAGTGAAGTTGAGAACTGAACATTCAAGCATCAGGGAAAGTACCTTTTGGAAGACTTTTAAACACTTATCATCATGGAAGTCCACATGTAAAGACGTAGTTAAATGAATTAAGCATCACTTTCGTGAACTTTTTTGTTTTTATGATATATATTGATGGGTGTTACACAAGGAATTTCAGTGTTATATTAAGATTGTATTGAAATAAAAATGCAGTTTTGTCAATGCCCATTATTTCCATTATTTCTTCATTCAGAAACATATTAATTAATCACTGATTTCCTACCTGACAGACAGTTGTGACTAATGTCTAGGGTCTTGAGTGAAAGCAAGTCCACTAACAGAGGAAGCTGAGTGATACTGAGAAGGAAGAATGCGCAGCTTATTCAGTGCATTTAGATTGGAACAAAAATCACATTATTTCCATAAGACCATGACCTACACAACACCATGACACCAGTAAAACCAAGTCAAGGAGATACTGTAAAAATGAATAATACACAATCACATGAGCAAAGCTAATTGATGACAAGTAGTATTGCGCAAACCCACAATGCTTGAGGAATGGACTAAACAATGTTCATTCTATAAACACAGAACACTCACTTGTTTTGGGCCACTGAGAGACATTGCAGCAAGGGCAGCCAGCAGTAGTCCAGGCCATGCAGGGAGGAGATGCTATTATCATCCAGATACAGCTCCCTTAGCAAGACATGGTTCTTCAATACCGGTAACTAGGCCCCAAATAAGGAAAAAGAAATAAACACAACCTAAGTGATTGTATAACCAAACTGCCAAAATACCAACCTGCCCATGTCAGCCATTAAATGTCCTATGAGGCAGGGAACTCAAGCCTCACCCAAAATATGAGACCTCAATAGCAAATGTCTGCGCACTAACTCTGAGTGGCAGAGGAAATCGAATTAAAGTGACGGCAGACAATAATAGGGTCCTAATAGATGAGCAGGTTTTAATGAGAGGATGATGTAAACAATGCATGTCATCATGGTTCTCTCTTTCTGGATGGCCAGTGTAGCTACCAAGTTAAATGCTGTCAAGTTACTTAAATCATTCACTCAGAGAAAATATTCAGAAAAGCAGAGCTTATTGATGTGGTTGTTCATTTCATTATACATTCACATTTTTAGACACAAAACAGCACAAGGAAACCAAAAACTGCATGAGTTACTAGGAAATGATAATGAGAATTCATGACAATTCATAAGACATTATGCAGTACTAAGGTTTTTGCAGAATTACCTCATTGTTCTCATTTTTTGTGTTTGTTTTTGCGATGGTGTGGTTGCACTGTATAGGTATGCCTTGCCTCAGTGTCATTGTTTTGGTATGGATTACCTCAGCAAGGACTGTTTATGTTTTACCTCAGTCAGACTGTTTCCTTTCAGGTCCAGTGTGTGGAGAAGTGCACAGTACTCTAGGCTTTCCATGTGGTTGAGATGGTTATATGAACAGTCCAGATACAATAGTGTGAATACATCACTAAGACCTTTTGTACTGATCAGCTGGTTATGATCGATCGACAGTCGCTGCAGCCTTTTCAGAGCTCCCAAACCATCTGACAGAAAAGACACCATTAACATAAATATGTAAAAATGAGGTGCAATTGTGTGTGGCCCATAAAACAGCAGCAAGCACAAATCAACCAAACTACAATCCTGAGTCTCAGCTAAGGGGGGACTTCATAACAATCCCCAAAGTAAATTACTCTTTAGGGCCATTTAACCTCTTCTTTATGAAATATTTATTCATGGGTGTTTAATACAGAAACGTGTTTGGGGAAATGGTTCAAATTTGAATATATAGTGTTTTTAGAAAAGAGGTAGAAACAGGAAACACCTGGCAGGGTGAGACAATT
The DNA here is from genome assembly GCA_037577075.1 of Alestopetersius hilgendorfi. NCBI lineage: Eukaryota > Metazoa > Chordata > Actinopteri > Characiformes > Alestidae > Alestopetersius > Alestopetersius hilgendorfi. Next base: position 11,617,166 of record JBBIGB010000018.1, on the reverse strand, counting down.
CTGCCCTCTAGTGGATTAAACCAGACATTATGCAGACAAAAACACACTTTCCTATGAAGTCATCAGTTATCCTGCAGCTAGAGATTCCTATAAAATTTAGTTCCAATCACAGTCTATCAGGCACATCTGATCAGTGCTTGGCTGAGTCTTAAAACAAATCAAAATCATAAATCTGGAATCTCAGAGTAAAGTTAGTAACCATACTGTAAAGCACTTGATCTCAAAAGTCGCATACAATTAAACAGAGGGACACAGAAAAAACGTGTATTTTAGCCTTAGTCTTAGAAAAACACTCACTAATGCGGGATATGCTGTTGTAGGAGAGCTGAAGCCCAGTCAGGTTAACAGCACCATCCAGACCATGGATGCTTGTGAGCTTGTTCCTACCCAAGAAGAGGGCCTCCAGTCTGGGCAAACTACCAAGGTCAACATATGTGATGCTGTTTTCCTTAATATAAAAAGGAAGATATAAGATACAACAAGCCTATTCTATTATAAGACCTTTGAGTAGAAATCCAATTGCATACCTGTACATCAACATAGCTAAGATCTTTACACTGATCAAGTCCTTCCAGGGCCAGAAGTCCACAGCGTCTAAGAGTAAGAGACTGCAGACTTGTACACTCAGAGAGGGTAGAGAGACTGCAGCCCGGCAAGTCTTTCAGAGTTACTGTAGTCACCTGGTGTCGATATTCATCAAAAACAACAGTGAAAATTATGCAAGTAACTTCAAGGACTGTAAACACAGGGCAGAGTAATATGTCAGAATTATAATTTTGTGATGGTTTAGAGAGCAAACATTTGGAGAGTTAACTTCAGAGAGCTCAGGGACTTGGGTGGGCACCCTAAGCCTCCTTTAATCAACAATTATTTTGTTAAGCATTCTGGAAGAACTGATGACACCCACCATATAGTAATTTCCTTACTATAAGGAAATGAGGTATCATTATGACATTATATTGCCCACCTATAGTAAACATTTGTAAACACACAGAGTACTTACAACTAGAATTAATGTAGGGATAGAGCACAACAAAAGCGTCTTGACAAGCTCATTTTGTTTCAATTAGAAATTAAAGAATCATATTGTTTGGGTTGTTTTTTAGGTGCTACCTGTCTAAGAGTGTTCCAGTGGCCAGACTTGAGGACAGTGTTCAAAGGTAAAGGCGGCAGGCTGGGCACTGAGGTGCTTCTAACCCTCCTCTTCCTAAGTGGCTCTGTGAGCCCCTTCCTCTTGTTCTGCATGGAGAGCTTGGACCAGGGGGTGCAGTTCATCATCCAGGCCAGTCTCTTCTGTTCTGTGCCATCAGGCAGGCAAATGGAACTTGAGGAACAGTTCTCCACTGAATCTCCAAGGTTGTCCCGGCACCCTCTAGTGTCTGTTTCAGATTTCTCACCATGTATTTTAAACTCAAGCTCTGGCCTCTCTAAACATGGCTCCACTGTGGGACTGCTATTGTCAATAGTGACTGATGAACAGATTTGATGGTTTCCATCACTAATGGATGGAAGGCTTGCTAAGACACAACTGAGGCTCATAGCTGACTGGGATGGACATAGGTGAGGAACAGGCTCTGCATTTCTCTTTTCTCTTTCACCTTTTTCACTATTCTTCATTGAGTTCTTAATGTCCGTTTTTAGAGAACATTTCTGATCATCAAATGTTTTTGCATCTTCCTTTGTATTATTTATTTCTATACTTTCATTCAGTCTGGTTGTTTCCTCTTCCAATTCAAGTCTATCTCTCCTCTCATTCGTCTTTATCACTTGCTCTTCCTTCTCTTTGCTTTCCTTTTCGGCTAGTTTTTTCATTTTCTCTTCCTGCATAAACTCATGCTTCCTCCTCTCCTCCTTACATTTTTGTTCATCTGCTCTCTTGTTTTCCTCTTCCATTCTCTGCTCTTCATTTTTCTTCCTTCTTTCCTCCCTGATTACTATTGCCTCCTCCATGTTCTGACCATCTTTCTCCTCGGTTTTCTTTATCACTTTTTCTTCCTTTGCCTTTGCCTCCTTTTTCTCCAGTTTTTTACTTTCTCCTTTCAGCATTTGTTCAGTTTGGAGTTCTTTCTTTCTCTTCTCTTCTTCCTTCCTCAGTTTTTCTTCACTTCTTTTTCTTGCCTCCTCTACTCTCCTCTTTTCCTCTTCCATCCTTTCCTCTTCCATTCTCTTCCTTGTTTTCTCATCCTCCTTTCTTTTTCTCTCTTCCTCAATTCTCTTTGCTTCTTCCTCTCTCCTTTTTTGTTCCTCTGCCTTACGCTCTTTCTCCAGTCGATGGCGCTCTCGTTCCTTTGCTCTTTCATACTCAGCTCTTCTCCTCTCCAGTTCCTCCTTCTGTCGCTGCTCCTCTTCTGCTGCTCTCCTTCTCTCCTCCTCCTGCTCCCTCTTCATCCTTTCCTCCCTCTCTTTCCTTCTTTCCATCTCTTTCATCTCCTCTTGTCTCTTCCTCTCCTCTTCTCTCCTCTTGATTAGCTCATGCTTGCTCCAGCGGCGCACCAGTGCTCCTCTGAAGGCCGCCTGAAGCTTAGTTGTTGCCCCACAGCGTATTTCCTCAGCTCTCCTCCTCTCCTCCTGATGTGCTGCCTCATATGCACGTCTTTCCTCCTTAATCTGCTCCTCTAATCTCTTTATTACCTCCTGATATCACAAATAAACATATGAGACATGCATCTGTTTAGTCTGTTTTATTTGACAAAATCTAAACATCTTATTTTTTTTATTTTTGGTTTACTTTTTATTTCTATTCTATATAACATCCATCCATCCATCCATCCATAGAAATAGAGCTTTTGTATTGGTATAGTGTAAGGTACACAAACAAGAAAAGAACACAAGATCAACTAGCGGTCAAAGTAAGTGTTGTTGAGGAAGTAGGCTGACTCTAAAAAAAGCTTTCCTATATGTGCTTGGTAATTCAAGGACACAGCATAGCATACTGTCAGACTTGGGTCAAGTTAAATTACTGTTACAAAGCTGTTCGCTAAACATTTATTTTCTCAATAAATGTTTGGTTGCCACTGTTTAACCTGCATTATTTGATTTCAAACACTCACATGTTGCACTCGTTTACATTTACATTTATTCCATTTATCAGACGCTTTTATCCAAAGCATCTTCCATTCCCCACCTACAGGGGGCAGTCTCTCCCTGGAGCAACTTAGGGTTAAGGGTCTTGCTTAGGGACCTAGTGGTGGTGCTGAAGGTAGGATTTTAACCCATGACCGCTTGGTCCAGAGGCAAGTATCCTACCCACTGAGTCCCTCCACCCTCCGCCTCTTGAGGCAGGTGGGGATGGTGAGAGACAAACATACAAACAGCAGAATGTAGTCGGCATTAAAAAATAATATCAATAGAACGTCTATTACCCAATATATAAACCCAAGTACCTTCAATGATCCCATCAATTTGCAAAAACTGGATTTTTTTTCTCAAATCCACAAACTTTCAATAGTTTTAAGGACTCATGGAAGGAGAGAGGGGAAAGGATGAACAGGGTGTGTTAGGAGGAGCTGCATTTGAAGGAGGAAGTCTAAGCTTAAGGCCCAATATGTATTCATTTTACATTCAAACTCACCTGCTGTTTGGCCACTTCAAGTTGAAGATTCTCTTCAGTGTAACTGTCTCCTTCTGCAGCTTTAACATGTTCACACTATGAATAGATTAAAAAAACAAATGTGACATTTCCCTTTTACCCCCAATAAGCCACCAGCAGCACCCAATGGAGGTTCCACTTTAGACATTACCACAGTGTTTTCCATCTTCTTTAGATCCTCTTCAAACTTCTTAATTCTGCACTTCCTCTGCTCCTCTTTTTCTCTTGCTGAACTCAAATGGCGTTCCCTCTCAGCCTCTTGCTCTGTCAGCCTCTGTTCCTCCTCTTTTTTCAGTCTCTCCTCCAGCTCTCTCCACTCAAAAATGAGCTGCCTTTCAGTCTCTTTGTACACATCATATCTGATTTCTGAAATCGGCACAAATCTTGCATGTACAGAATATGACCAAGACACACACAACATCTTTCACAAGAGTGGCATCTAGTGGTATCACATGGAATGTTCTGGTAATGCACTGAAAAATCACTGCTGCTAATATTTGCATTTATTTAAGGAGAGCAAAAAGCAACAGTAAATTATTAAATTAATTTGCTAACAGCTGTACTACATAGGAAATATCTCATTAGTAAAAAATGTCATTAGTATAAAATGTCATGAGAAAAAAGCACATTCTTGTGTTCTTGTTATCTTCAGAGACCGCCTGTGACCACCAAGTTCTTATGCATCTTTTCTCCTCTGATTTCTGTCAGTTTCTCTCTTGTTTATCTATATTTCTTTCCTTTTGCTCACATTTTGTTCCCCTTCCATTATGCACTTTTCTGTCAGATGTTCTAACTTTTTAAAGTAGTTTTTATGACCATAAGCGATTGAATATCATTATGTAAACAAACCATCATCCGCATGTGTTGGTTCAGTATGTTCCAGGGAATCTTCATAAACTTCAAATGGTTGGGCTACATGCTCCTCAATTTCAGATATCTGAGAGAAAATGCACACACACACGTTACACTTCTAACTGTCCCACCGTGACACCATAAAACACGCACCAGCATTGTTAGATTAAAACCCAGCATTTTGGTTCAAGTAATGTAAAAGGTATTTATTTCTGTCATTCATTTCTGCCTAACACTGCAGTTCACACCAAGATTGCTCAGTAAATTCAACACCCCTTCCTTTCTTCAGCAATGACTCAGGTTTTGTTGCAGTCATTCAGCAGCATGTCTCACCCTTTCCTTCAACTTCATGAGATCCTCCTCAGGGCCAAGTTCACAGAGATGATTGGCAAACTGAATTTGGTGTGACACCTCAGTATATGTTGTATCTGCACACAATATAAACGAGAAAGATATTTACCAGCTCAAATTTATATATATATATATATATATATATATATATACACACACAATTTCCTCAAAGTGCCTCACCATTTTCATCAAGGTCTTCAATGATCTGTTGCTCATATGTATTCACTCTGTTACATGAAGCTTCAAAGTAGGTAAGCACTGACTCTGGAAAGTCATTGTCCAGCTGAATTTTGAAAACATTAACCAGTCAGTGACAAGAACAGAAGAATCAGACATAAATAATGACTGGAGTATAAAAAATTACTTAAAAGATATCACATGAAGATAAAAAATTAACATTATCTTTATAACTAAATATGTTACATGATGCAAAGGACAAAGATTTTTGATACAAACCTCTCCATTATTTACAGTAAAATACTCTTCAGATTCTGTATCATTTTCTGAATCCACATCGTTCTCGTTTAGGCTCAGCTTTTCAAGATCCTCATCAATGGCTCGTTCTATAGTTTCTGTGTCCATCCTTTCATAATAATCACACTGGTGAAAGTCTATCAGGTATACTGATTGTAATCACTATTGACAGTTTATTTTATATGTAACATAAATCAGCTAAACCACCAACTGCTGGATCATTTCATCCCACACATGTATGTGACTAAGTACTAAAAGTACTATTGCTTTGGAGAAATAAAAAAAAATACTTAAAAATACTTACTTAAAAATTGTCACCCTTTTAGAGAATTTCCATGTAATCCAGTTGCTGAGATGAACACAAATTCAGTCTACAACCCAAATATAAAAAATATTTAACTTTAAAAAATAAGTAATGTCTTCTAGAATTTACCATTTCAAGTTGTGAGTATTTGATGGTACGGAACACATAGGTTCAGCACAGGATGCGAGGTTTCCTGAGCTCTAATCTTCTCTTTTGGATCCTTTAGGTATAATATTCCACAAAGTAAAACAAGTGTGGTCAATCACCGCCTTAACAATAATATTAAACACAAAAGGATTTAGTAACTAAATACTGATGACTGAAAATAAAAAAACTAAATAATTTTAAGCATAGTGTACTACAGAACAACAACCTCAAACTGGTAACTAGACAAATCTTCAAGAAAGGTTAGTAAAGGCATTGAAGTAATTGTGCATCCCTTTCTTTAGTTACACTATTTCTCAGGTGCATTTTCTAATTCAGAGAACACGTTCAGTAGAGGTCAGGGCGGCTTAACAATGAATTTGAGTTTCATTACAGCGTACCACATAATTATATAAAAAACAAGAACATTCAACAAAATACCTTTTGCTGGAGAGAATATGGACTAAATGTCTAATTTAGACATTTAACTACACATTTGGCTCTTCTGTTTCCTAACACTGACGTGCTGCTCGCGTCTGTAACGGTGTTGCTATAGAAACCAGCGGTATGGGGTGGCGCGAGGGACAAACTGCTAGCATAGCGGCATTTGTCTCACACACTGCCCTCATATACACTATATGGACAAAAATATTGGGACGCCTGACCTTTACATCAACAAGAACTTTAATGACATTGCCCATTCATTCTGTAGAGCATTCAGAGCTCAGGCACTGATGTTTGACTGCCTCTGTATGGGCCAGAATTTCTTCCAACCACATCTTTATGGTCCTTGTTTTGTGCACAGTGATACTGGAATAGGAAAGTTCTTTCCAAAACTGTGACTTCAAAGTCGAAAGCAGCTGGAGAAAAAAAGCATGTTTCTTCCAATACTTTTGTCTATGTAGTGTATTTTAAGCAAACCAGACAAAATGACAAAAACACAAACTCCAAAAATTATGTGTAGAATACAATTTTAGCAAATATTGTGCATCATTGCTTACTCCAAAATGACTCTTGTGCCATGACTGTTCTCGGCTCAAAATGCCCGGCCTGATGTTTTGTCCCCGTCCAGCCCTGACCATAACAATGCCAAAGGTTTTACAGGCTGATTTACAAACACTGCTGTTACAAGTCACATCAAGCATTCAGCTTTTTGTTTTTTTAGAAATATCTGTAATTTCCTGCTCCCCATTTCAATCAGCCTCAATAACGAAGCTAATAAAAATAATAAGACTTAATGATCTCTTCAAGTTCAACAGATTTAAGAAAATGATATAATGTTATAACATTGCTGCTATTTTCATGGCAATCTTTGAACAATATTATTATTATTATTATTATTATTATTATTATTATTATTATTATTATTATTATTATTATTATTATTGTACAGTACTGCTATTCCTTACCTCATGAATCCTTACCATTTTGTACAGTTAAGTTAAGCAAAGATACAGTATCTGGCACAATCCTGTCTTCATCCTCACTTGGCACTGTTTCTGTATGTTGGCTGCACTGTATGCCACTGTGTCCTTTAACATTGTATTGTTTGCTGTTGTGTTTTATAGTTTTTACAATTTATGCAGTCCTGTTCTGTTCTCATGTCATTTTCTGTTGCACCATGGTCCTCAAGGAAAGCTGTTTTGTTTTAGCGTGTATGTACTGTGTGTACAGCAAACACCTTCTTGACTTTATTTGATGTCAGTGACTGTGTTTTTGAACCTTCGAAATCTGTGAGAATCTTGCAATATTGCTTTAAAATATTGCAATGTTATATGATTTGCAGTAATTCAAGACCCATTTGCTTCATTCATATTGTGATGCATGGTGTTATCTCTCAGAGGTGTAAGTAACAGTAGATGTTTCATCAGAAAGTATTTGCATACGACATCCTGTGCTAGTGTGAATAAGGGGATTTTAAGTCTGTGGACTTTAGCCTGAAATGTCTTACAGTCTGCCACAGAAACATATAAATACATTTGTTTTGAAGCAAGGTAATATTTAACCTGTGCTCTACAAAGAAACCTGTAATGATGCGACCTCCTGGCCCATGCCCAGAAAGGCATTTTTGCTGAATGCCAAGGAGAATATATTCCAAAACGTTGTCCTTAACATTAATAATGCCACATAGGTTTATTCTGTGTGACTGCACAACTTCACACGCTGTGCTAAAGTCTGTTGTTGTAGTCAACCCAACTGTCCATGTTTCACCAGGTTCGTAAGAAGCATTCATTAAGTTCAATTGCTCAAAAAGGCCCCATCAGCAAGCCTTGTCCACTCCGATTAGAGGAGAGTGGAATCCACCCCTTTGTCAGTGCGCAAGGTGTCCAGAGCTTTTTGTCTGAGAGCACAGAACCCAGACAGGGACCAGACAGGCCGAGGCTGCAGATTTACACTGCAGATTAAGCCAGTCAAAGGCGGCTTGGCTCCAAACGGAGCTCAAGTTTGGATAGTGTCCCTGTGTTTGCACTGTCAAGGGTTTTCTGTTACTGGTCTGTAGCCATTATCTGGTCTCTTCAAGCTGATCGTTTCCATTCAGGTTGTAGGCTGAAATAAAGGTCACTCTGCTGTTGGGTCTCTGCAGCTAACTAGGTCTGACTCCTCCACACAGGCTTCCATCCCCTTATACTTATACAGGCAGCTGGATGGCCTAGTGGTTAGGGCACCACCTGCAATCAGACGGTTGGGGTTCAAATCCCAACTGCTAGTGTCACTGATGAGGTACCCTTGAGCAAGGTACTGCTCCCCAGGCGCCTCTTTGGCGGGTGCCTCTTTGGCGGCAGCCCACTGCTTCACTTGGTGAATGGGTTAAATGCAGAGAAAGAATTCCACTGTGTGTTGTACTTGTATGACTATGCATGTGGCAAATAAAGAATCTTTTTCATACTGCTAAAACATCATCCAGTCAGTTTAATGCCCATGGGGTGCTGGATAACAAAGCTGTGTAATTCCTTGGCATGAGGTTAAGACCAGTTTGTTCAGGATGATCAACCTAAAATTAAGTATTGTTAGACTGTTATCACTTAGTTACCTGCACTACTTGATACACAGGACTATGAATCAACACTTACATAACACCGGAAGTGACTTTCAAAAAAGTCCTAATCTGTAGTATCTTGGTGTGCTGAACATGAATATGACCATGAAACATTTTTATTGACTTTCGATTTGAAGATATTTCATATAGTTAATTTTCTATGTATCACAGTGTAAATTCATCCAGTAGGACCTAAATAAGCCTAGAATTATGTAATATTGAATCACACACATAATACCATGATGCACACATCATCCAGAGTTTATTGCATCATTTTCTGATGCAATCTAGTACTTCTGATGCAATCGAGATATCGCAACAATGGAAGAAAGATGCCAGGGAAAATGGTCCACTACCATGATGGCTGACTACTGCTGGACACTCCCCAGAGATGCTCCCCAGAGATGCTTTAACTTTCGTTAAAATGTGTTGACCAGTGTAATTGTTTTACCTAAATGAACTTGATCACAGGACTTAAATGTATTACCATAGTGTAAATATAATGCTTTGAAACAATGGTGTTTGTTTATTCACTGTACACACAATGTTGTTAAAAATGTATCTGACTCTTGTTGATTGCCTATATCCTGTAGTTACCGCACTTTCTCAAATGATCAGTTTTGTTTTTTATTCGATCTTATAATCACTCCCCATTAATCCCTTCAGGACTTCCACTACTTTTTGTTTTGAAAATTAAAGTGAACTCTGGGACAGTGGACCATTTTCCTGCATAATAAAGAAGATTTAACACCACACTGTAACTAATCCTCTCACAGTCAGGCTCCTTTAACAAGAGCTTGAGAGAGCACTGCTATCTGTTAGCAAATCCCCACACTAGGTGATCTTTTTATTCCACATTCCACATTTAAATTAGTCCCATTATCTTTTTTATTCTCAATGCCTAATATGTTGTATTTAATACAACCAGGTATTTATCCATAGTAACTTTTAAATATGATAGTAGGACACAATAATAGCATTTTTAATCATTGATTTTGATATGTTATATACAGATTTGTTCTTCATACATTAATTTATTCAGTCATTCCAAAATAACACCCAGAGATACGAAGTTTGACTTCAGCCTTTGTTTTTTTAAGCACAAGAATGCAGTATACTTTGCCAGACACTTTCAGATTTTTTTCAGATTTTTTCATTTTCTGATTTCTGCATGTTTTGTCTCATGAAGCAATACATACAGTCATATGCAAAAGATTTGATCAAATTACAGTGTCCTGATTAGTTTACGTGAAAATAAATACACCTTGTTTACAGTGAACACACTTCTGTATCTTTAACCTTTGTTTGTGTGCTGTTTGTTTACTTATGTAAAGGATGTAAAATTATTTTCACCTACCAAAACATGCACTTTGAATGGGGGTGTCCAAACATGTTTATATGACTGTAGATAACTGGAAGTGATCTGTGGCAGCACAGCCAGTACAGGCACCACTGAGGCATTAAAATAAGACATTGGTAGGTTTTACAAATTTAAACTGATCCTATTTTAAGGACTCAAAAGTCGCAGATGAAGAAGTTGTGTTATAGCTGTCCATGTGAAAGTAGGCCTTCCTCAGTGATCAGGGTCCTGGTGACTTTGGTCCGTATGCTTTATTTTGCTTTGGTATGACGCACAATGTGAAACAAATCTAACCTGAGCGTCTATTAGTGCCAAAACCGTTGGTCAGTAAAACTCGTGACAGCAAAGAAGCATCAGATTACTAGAGTCAGGTTCAGTGAAGGCATTAATCATTGAGTAGGTACGGAGAGTAACCTGCCATCTGTGACTGACCAAGTGTTCGTCATTATTACAAGCTTCTAAACGATCCCTAAACTGCCACCCTTAGAAAGGGTTTGAGAATGGAAAACAAGAGCATTCTCGATGTGCGTCACATGCCGTGTGGAATTACAATGGTTAAAGAACTCTTAAGACATAATAAGTTCAGTTTCACTCTAGTCGCACGCCTTGGTATATGTCAGACTAGTACAAGATAGTTGCCTTGACAACTGTCAAGAAGGAAAAACCGTACAGACTCCCATAAGTCACTTTGTTTCCCTTTTGACCTTCAATAACTATAACAGTTAAGAAATGTACTATCACAGCTAAATGGTTTAAATGCACCCATATCCGACATGTTTATTTTAAATTATATTTATTCCTCCTTACATCTGCTTATGAGTTTTTGTTTGGGTGTTCATTCCAAAAACAATCGTAATTCATTTTCATGTTACCTTTTTAAAACCTTTGCTTATTCTTTATTCTTTGGAAGGAAAACAAGCTGTTTTGTTACTGTGCCTTTAAGAATGATATATGTAAATGACCTTTGTTCTGACTGGCTATCCTACCTCAGGCAAAAAGTTCTGACATGATATGTAAATGATTTATAATGCCTAAAAATAACCTCTGTTCTGATTGGCTGCCCTGCCTCATTGAATGGACAAGCAAAACTGCTGTAGGCTGAATACATGGCTATACATGAACCTGTTGGTCTTTGAAACATCAAAAAGCAATAGGCTAGTATGAAGCTTAATGTCCAACACTGGACTGCACTGATTGGAAAGCTAAGCTTTTGACTTGAAACTTGAAAAATATTTTGAGCTATGGTTTAATATAAGAATCCTTTGTTCTGAAAATAAAATGCCTTTATTGTCACTGCACATTATCATGTAATATATTTGCAGTGCAACTCCAAAAATGATACACACACACACACACACACACACACACACACACACACACACACCTATGCAGGCCACCCATGCAGATAAATAACAGTAGCCAAAAGATAAATAAAAAAGTAATAAAAAACTATTACAACTATTGTGCATTGTAGCAACATGTCATGTATACTTCTAAAATACCATTACACATTATACAGATTTTTCTCCAACAAATTAAAGTCACCTTCTGGCAGATCATGATGAATCTTACCATACAAACTGTGTCTCGACAGTCTCAAACGAGATATGGAGATATATACAGGCTTGTGTAAATACAAAATTCTGAAGCTGTGGAAAATAAATATTATATATTCTGATTGTTATTCATTCATTATCCCATATCTCGACATATTTTCATCTGGAAAAAGCTAAAAGATGCTCACGAACCCTTGTGTTAACCATTTCCACATGTTGACCATGGGGATGGTACTGGCAACAATCTCAGGTCCAGGACTGCTCTGCACAGTTGAATAATGACTTGATTTTTTTGTCTAAAATAAAATTCAGGTATTGATTTATCTTTATTTTACTGTTGCTCATATATCATGCTACAAGGTCAGCTTTTTTTCACTTTACTCAACAGAATGTCTGAATGGATGCGTAGATGCATGGATGGATGCATGGATGTCTCTGGTTGTCCATGAGCTAGTTTCCATTCATTAGCTGCTAATGCTGGCAGTACTCGATGATAATCGCACCCATGTTGGTAACAGCCATAGTTGTAGCACTCAGCGGAGGTCATCAACTTGCTTCCACTACAGTACAGGGCAGAGAGACCGCCCTACATAGAAATGCACTGTCAGGCCAGATCAATACTGTTGCCCACTTAGGTTGGCACTGATTGGTGGAGCCAAAGCCATGAAATGGTTGAGCAGAAAAGCTCTTTTGACAGAAAAGCTGAGAGACAAAATGAAGCTTGAAAACAGCTCAATATCATGCATGAACAATTCATCCGAGCTGAACATCCCGATTACTGTGCTAGCAAGTGGGAGAACCAGTATGAGAGAGAGAAATAGAGAGAGAGAGAGAGAGAGAGAGAGAGAGAGAGAGAGAGAGAGAGAGAGAGAGAGAGAGAGAG
>JBBIGB010000018.1:11578956-11590315 GCA_037577075.1 Alestopetersius hilgendorfi | reverse complement strand
TAGTTTACAGCTGTAGTTGCTCATGGCCATGGCCTGTCTCAGTGCGGTTAACTGGACTGTGATGGGTAATATGTTTGTGTACTTGTTCTGTCAGCTGGAGATCATGCTGGAGGCAAAAGTATGGCGGGAGGCTGCAACTCAAGTCTTCTTTGCTCTGGGCCTGGGCTTCGGTGGAGTCATCGCCTTCTCCAGCTACAACAAACGGGACAACAACTGCCACTTTGATGCCGTGCTGGTCTCCTTCATCAACTTCTTCACCTCTGTGCTGGCCACTCTGGTGGTGTTTGCCGTGCTGGGCTTTAAGGCTAACATCATGATCGCCAAGTGTGTCGAGCTGTGAGTCCTCAGCCCTTCTCAAGCCAGTACAGGAAAACCATATTATGTCAGGGATTTGGGAAAGTTCACAAACATCTAGTGTACATTAGTCTGACTGAGCATTCTTGAACACATGTTCAAGAATGGAATGAGTGAAAAGTGATTGTTGCAATGTAACTGGGAAACTGCAAGGGGGCATAAAGGTGGACACAAAGTAATTCCAGAGGCAACACCACTACTTATTAACAGAATTAGAGTATTAAATCTGTTTTGGCCATGTGAAAAAGGTGGAAATGTCATAGAACAACACTAGCTCTCCCGAATGAGAAGTTCAGGTATATAAAAAAAAATTAGGGGCACTTTATATTAAAAGACAATTGAGAACTGCTGACCTAACATGAGGATCTTATTGGGTTGCATGACCTTAAAATGATCAACACTGGAAAGAAGTGGAAATGTCTATGAACATCTGTCTTGTCTTATTAAATTTCAGAAACACAAAGAAGATTGTTGGTTACCTAGGTAACGAGATAAGCCATGACTTGATACCGCACCACATCAACTTCAGCCATGTGAGCACCGAGGACTACCAGCAGATGACTGAAATCATCCGTGGTGTGATGGAGAACGATTACCACCGCCTGGGCCTGGACAGCTGTGACATAAAAGAGGAGCTGAACAAGGTAAGGAGGAATTTTTTACAGGAAGTGTGGGGACAACACTTCTAAACTTTTGTTTACACTTTATGTTGTTGCTCATTGTCTTGAATTCTGCTTAATTACACTTTATTGTTCCTTAAAAAGACATGATCTCATTTACGTAATGCTATAGGCTTTTTTTTTCTCTTACCGATACAATAGTCTGTTCTTGTTTTTCCTTTTAAATGAGCACTTTTCTAGACAACAGTTTTTGAAAATAAGCATGTATATTTCAAGCACAGTTTGCATTACAAAATGGCCAGAAATGGTTTACCGTTGTTTTCTTGTGTATAAAAAATGAAGAGGTGTCCTGTGAAACAGAGTTGGTGCATTTTTACAATCACCTAAATGCAAAAAACGAGATATTATCTAGAACACAGATATTGTAGGTGAAAAAAATAACTTTTATATTGATTTTGTAGAGAATGCAAGCTGCATTTTTAAAATCTTGTGACGCTTGCATGTCTAAACCTTGTCCCGCTGTGTAAGTAGAAGAGGAAGTGTGGGTGGAAAGTGAGAGGTTTTAGCAGTGCGTTAGTAGATGATGAAACAAACAGAAATACATGTGATTGGAGTCTGCTGGGGTGATGTCACATCGTCCTTTGGACGTACAAAGAAGTAGTTACTCCGAGCACCTCGGCTCTATTCATAACACAAGCTGACCTCTGACTTTATATGGGGTAGCTTTTGGTGAACTGAAGCACGTTGAATAACTGATTTTTCATTTTTAATTACATTTTTGTGCACTTGGGATACAGTCAAATTCATTATTCCTGACAACAATTGCATATCCAGAACTGAAAACTTCAATTTGTATATGACCAAACCAAGTCAGAGTAGCACCTCACTTAATAAACAGTGTATCCCAACTTCTTAAGTAGCAAGAATCTGGTGGTACTTCAGTTACAGCTCAGAACACAGTGAGACTGTGCTCTTTACTCTGGGTTGCAGTAAAAAGTGTAATAAAATCTTTTAGGGTCTAACATAAAACTAGATAGAAAAGAGTCACTGTGTTTTAAACTAATTTATAATATTCGAACCAACCCAACAGACAATGCCAAACTAGAGTTGGAAAACTGGTCTAGAAAATGTATTATTTTTCTTTTAGCAGTATTTTAGTTTGTGACATTTATGTGTAGTGACTTATTTTACATAGTTAATTCTTAGTTCAATGGTGAAGCCTCTCTTTCTCTCTCTCTCCCCCAGGCCGTTCAGGGCACAGGGCTGGCCTTCATTGCCTTCACAGAGGCCATGACACACTTCCCAGCCTCCCCCTTCTGGTCAGTCATGTTCTTCCTCATGCTAGTAAATCTGGGACTGGGCAGCATGTTTGGTACCATTGAGGGCATCATCACACCCATCGTGGACACTTTCAAAGTGCGCAAGGAGTTCCTCGCAGGTCAGACCAAAGACTACACCAACGACCACATTTACACATAGGTTTACATCTCTACATGCAACACAAATTGGTTTAGCATCTTACATTCTTTAATCTTCTAATCTGGTCAGCACTACCACTTACATGATCTGTTTCTGGCCTTGTTTTACAGTGGGCTGCTGTTGTCTGGCATTCAGTATTGGCCTGATCTTTGTTCAGAGATCAGGAAACTACTTTGTGGCCATGTTTGATGACTACTCTGCCACGCTGCCCTTGCTCATTGTAGTTATTCTGGAAAATGTGGCTGTGGCCTGGGTCTATGGCACTGACAAGTATGTTACATGTTTACATAAAATGTTTTTGTGTGTAAAATGTTCTTGTCCTGGTTTTACATGCAAGTCTATTATGTTCAAGATGGTCATCAGTGCCCTCTAGTGGCAGACGTGTATATGGCGTCATTCTGTAGTAAGTTTAGTATAGCAGCAACTGCTTTGTAATTTCACAAAATAATACTGACTTCCCCATCTCAGAATCCTCCATCTTACAGAAATTCCACAACTGAATAGAAAGTTGAACCTTGTTGTACGAAATTTAGTAGCTTGATAATGATAGAGTGATGACTCGTCAGAATAAAAATTCCACTTCTTTACATTGGACAAAACGCAGAAGAATCTCTCTACCTGGTTAATGTTTACATACAGTAAAGTGCATTTCTATGAAGTCTAAATGTGATGTAGTTTATTATATTTTATGTATCGTATTATAGGTTGTCCTTATATTGTCCTAAATAACCATAAAGATCCTTTTATGACCTTTTCACCTTTTATCAAAGCTGCCAGTATACCGTTTATTAAATCTACCAATATAGTTAACTGTAAATATAACTACTAGGACAGCTGGACATTGCATCATTTAGATTATGTACATACATTTAATCATGAGGTGATTATCTCATATCTAACATTGTTTTGAAAAAAATCTCTTCAGGTTCTTTGAGGATTTAAAAGACATGCTGGGCTTCTCTCCCTTCCGGTATTATTACTACATGTGGAAGTATGTGACCCCTTTGCTTCTCCTTGCTCTTCTGGGTGCCAGTGTCATTCAGCTGGGCATGACCCCTCCCAGCTACAGTGCCTGGATCCAGGAGCTGGTGAGTCCCACAAAGTGTCTGCTCCCTTTTGTAATGTTTCAGATTAGGAGAACTGCACCGAATCACCATCTGTTCCACCAGTATAATAGTCTTAAAGGACTGCTGCACAATTAATAGAAGCTAATGGAACTTAGCAGCCTCCAGTTAGTGTAGTTTCATTTGAGTAATGTCATTTGGTCACCCATCACTGTCATTAGCAGTACTGACTGATGCCAAAGCTTTGTTGTATTGTATGTACATGTTTCTGTATACTAGAAATGAATAAGAATGGTGAATGGCTCCAACCCAGGATTAGGGTTAGTGGTATTTGCTGGAATAATCCATTTGCTGTGTATCTGTCTCAGGCTCAGGAGCAATCCCTCAGCTACCCACCATGGGGCCTGGCTGTCTGTATCACGCTGGTGGTGGCCGCCATCCTGCCTGTACCTATAGTATTTGTACTGCGCTACTTCAACATTATTGACGAGAACGCAGGTGGCATGTCCACTATCTCCTACAAGAAGGGACGCATGATTAAGGAGAGTGTGCGCAGAGCCAGCAGAGCCAGAGATGAGGAGGAAGGGGATGACACCAGTCTGATCCAGGGGAAGACCCCCAGTGAGGCGCCTTCACCCATGCCTCCCAACAGCACCCACCGCAAACAGAGTGGCTCAACGCAAGCAGAGCCTGCCACCAACGGTCACTATAGCATCGGATATCTGATGGCTGATATGCCGGACATGCCTGAGTCAGACTTGTGAGGACAAGCTGTTTCGTTTCACTCTGATGTCTGCATCACCACTCATCACATTTTACTACACCGGCAACCTTCTCTGTCAAGTGCATCTTCTCCAATGTTTTTCCCGCTCCAACCCCTCTGCTTGCTGACCAAAAACATGCTCACTTTAAAACCAGTAATCTCAGTCTCACTCCAACTATACTTGCTTTTTTAAATATTTGATCAGCCATATAAGCACATCAAAACATTCCATTCACTTCCCGATCCTTAAGCTGGAAAAAAAAAAATATCAGTCCAGTTTCAGTTTATCATGGTAGTGATGTCACAACCATGTACACATTTCCATATGGAAAGTTTTGCTTATGTTTACGCAGCCACTCAAGTGGCAGTGATCAAGTGCGTTGCTACTGCTGGCAGTCGTTAGCAGTTGCAGCAGAAGATGTGACAGAAATTATTTAATTTTGTGCATTTTTCCAGACTTTTAGTGGAAATTCAGTCCAAACTTATCAGTTTCAAAATATTTCGGCCTGAACTACTTCTTGAAAGTAGTGTGCCTCATTTCACTTGTGAAAAGGATACATATGTAGGAAAATGTAGAATATGGGCCATTTGTCATCCAAACATACACAAACCTTTTCATCTACCTAACCACTGTCATTCCATTCTTTGCTATTTTCAGCCTGGACAACAGTAAGTCATCTTGTATTATAAATGTAGATATAGATGCTTCCTCCGCGTACTCGCAAACATCACCTGTGCGCATGTGAACACCCCTTCCCTTCCCTGTATGTCTGAGTGGCTGTGTAGCCTGTGGGTTTTGCTGTACTGTAGAATGGCTGTAAATAAATCATGTTACAAGTAAGGGCAGTCACTGTCCAACAATGAGATTAGAAGCAGCTTAGCCGCTTTGGAAGAGTCTAGAATGTTCTGTATATTTGAAATATGGAAGAAAAAAACATGCAATACAGTAAGCCCCCGTTATTCGCAGGGGTTACGTTACACGAGCACTTGCGTATAATGAAAAACCGCGTTGCTGTGTTTTGGTCAAAAAAATGCCTTAAAATGCCTATTTTTATAGTGTGAACCATAAATATGCCCCCAGATGTGCTCACAGAACACTTTAATTTCATTTTAAATAGTTTAATAAATTACCCTTAACGAAAATGTAAAGATAAACCCAAGGTTTAAATACGGAAAAGTCACGAACGAGAGAAAGAGACAGAAAGAGACAGAGCGCGCGCGAGAGAGAGAGACGCACGCTCCGGAAAAGTCATGAACTAGAGAGACAGATATAGAGAGCGCGCTCACGCAAGAGAGAGCAAGAGAGGGAGTAAGAGAGAGAGAGAGAGTGTAAGAGAGAGTAAGAGAGAGCCCTACGGCCATGCACGGGGAGCCAGAAGAACTAAATTGAGTTAAAAAAAAAAACATTGGCACAAAAAAAGCGGAGAATATTTGCAGGTTCCGCGTTGTTTTGAATATTTCTGCGTAAAACGATCAGTTTCGTTCTCATAAAAAAACGTGTGTGACTGGATCCACGAGTCCCGATCTGCGTAAACCGGGGGTTTACTGTACATCAATTTTTTGGGTAAAATTGCTATAATATTGTGCAACATCGTATGAATGGCATCTATAGCCCCAAATGATTGTTCTAAAAATGTGTGCCTAATTTCTCATTTGTTTATAGAATAAACAGGATGTTGTAAATTTAAGGTATTCTGTAAATATTATATTATAAATATATTTATCTGACAATAGTTTGGATATCAACACGTTTTTGGTAAGAAGTGCTACAAATTCCAAATGCTTTTTTTCTTGTTTACCCATGTACTGTCATTGTATGGATTTTTGACTCTGCCTAATTACTGTAAATATTTAATTTTCCATAAAAACGCTTTGAATCTTTTTTCTGCATTGAAATTAAAAATGAAAGAAAAAAAAGGCATGCAGGCGAGTAAGTTGTTGAACTCTTTTATCGATGTTCATGGCTGTTTAGACAGAATGCAACTTTTAGTTGGAGTAATGATGCTGGCAGAAGTAATGATTGTGGTTTTGAACACTTCAAAACATCAGTTTTCAGTCCGGTACAATGGTCAAAAACAAAACACTGCCCACAACCTACAGACAAACCAAATTTATTACATAAAATGATCATAGGTTGTTAAAACAACTGTACTCAATCACTGAGGTATTTCCAAACAAAAGGCAAACATTAAAAGAAAAAGCTTAAAATGATTGATGAAATTGTGAAAACTTTAAAACGCCATAAAACCACAAGAGTATCTTTCTACCATAGTAGCATTCCCTGAATCAGACTTCTCAAGCCCACCAATAACGGAGTAATTTCATAAGCTAAGAAAGCGCAGTGCAAAACACAACACTATCATATCGCTATGTAGTTATTGTTCAAGCAGCTGATATGATGTGGAGAGTTCTTAGAATCTTTCCTACTCTTACTTTAACTCCTCCCCTACCCTTTCTGTTTAAAAAGAAAAGACCTCTACAGCAGGTTGGGCTTATACAGCCTTAGCGAAGCCCACGCGGTTCTTCTCACGATCAAACTCTGTGTAGTACTGCCCGATGAATACGTCACCCAGAATCCACAGCGGCCCGGCTGGGGGTGGGATATCCAGAGCCATGAAACCACTCAGGCAGATGTCTTTACCAGCCTGGCTCTCCTAATCACACACAGAGACACCCAAGTTGGCTTAACAAACTCTTTGTGCTTTAATTGTCTGGTAAATTTTCACATCATGGCCTAGTTGTTGCTGCAACAACATGTGACCTTTTAAGTGACTGAATCTAGCTTTCTATGGTTTATCTTTGACAAGGCCGTGTGACAAGCATCACTGTGTAATTTTAGTCTACCTACAAAACAATTACACTTAATGAAATTAACTTTGAAGAAACAGAGGAGAGACATGTTTGCTTTGTGACTAACCTTGAGAATGTATTGTTCTCCAGTCAGAGTGTAGGACTTTCCACCCAAGATGAAAGAGATAGTAGGAAGGGAGGGGACCTTCTTACAGTCAACCATATACTACAAAGAAACACAATTCCTTAGCAACAGCATATTTAATGTAATGTTAAATATGTAATATGTAATGTTTAAAATATATGATCATCTGATTAGTTATGAGTACCTCATTTTATATTTTAATAGTAGATTAAACTAAAAAAAGTTCTACCTCTCCCTGGATAAGGGGGATAGCTCCAATAGCCTTCTGCAGGGCCTTGACCTCAGCTGCGGGTCCAGTGATAAGAGACGTTCCAGTGTCCACAATGGCCTCACAGCCTCCCTTACAAAGGGTCAGTTGGCTGCCAATGCTCATGCTAGAGGGTGAAAAAAGCACTATTAATACCTGCTCACTTTCAACCATATTGTAACAATCTAGTCAAGTTCCTCAGATTCTCTTAATAAAAAGAAATGGCAAAAGAGCCCTATGAAATTAATCCATGCTTAGCTATGCAAGATTTATGAATGTGATGAACTATTGTCTGTGCTGGGACCTATAAAAGTTACTCGGTCTTAATTTCACTTAAATGAAGGGACAGACAGAAGCACTCAGTATAGACAGAACCCTACTGATAACTGGACAAAATGTAATAAAAGCAAATTAGCAACATATGCAAAACATTTAACTTTCACTTCCATCACTTCATGTCTTGGGCAAATGAACCGCACTGCTCCCCATGCTGCATAATAAAGGGATGTGAAACTGATTTTCATTCACATGAGCAGTTTTCTTTTGCCCAAGCTCAATAAATCAGCATTAGTGTTGCAATGACTTCCTCTGAAACTACATCAGAAGCATGACTTGGCTTGTCAATGTCATCAGGGCACAGTTCTCACCCATCCATGTGGATCTGCCAGTATGCCTGTCTGGTGATGTCAACGTAATTGAAGTCTCCAGTGTAGTATTTGGGGTCAGATCCACCCAAGAGAAGTTCACCACCAGGCTGAGTATCCGGGTTCCTGGCAAAAATAATAAAGCAATCAGTAATAAACAGAAGCAGAAGGGGTTGAAGGACTGTTTTGATAAACTAGCCAAGTACTGGATTTGATTCCTAGCGATCAATTCCTTTTCATTTAATCAAACAGCTAAACTATACGTTCAAACTGATCTCCTAAACGAGTTGTTAAATTGATACAAAAGTTATGTTTTCTTCACCAAACCAGCATGTTTAATTCAGCTATTCTGGCTTTGCTTCTCATTCAACCCTTTCACCAACATGTGTATTTGACTATACAGGATACTTGTGTGCTTAAGTGTGATAATCTAGCGGCTGCACAAACATGACATAATGAAAAATACAAACTTACCTGTTCAGATAAAAGGAAAAGACATTTTTCTCCACTTTTTTCTGGCTCATCATCATGTCAAAAACAGGAGGAACCCCATCCACAGAGATGCGAGGGTATGCCATACCAAGAATGCCATCGAATTTTGCTGCAATAAAGGCAACTCCAGGCTGTTTGATGGCCTCTCCAAATATCTGCTTCTGAACAGCAATATCTCCAATCTAAACGATAAATGCGGCAGTTTGAGTCAGTCTACACAGTCGCTTAAAACAACACTTACGTCATTGGTTTCCAGCTCTTTAAACAGCCCTGCTGTACACATTTTAGTTTTCCCCATTTCATCACAGAGGGGCTTATCAATTGACTGCTTGGTTCAGGAGTATTTGAGAATAGAAAAAGGCCAAAACTTGCAGGGCAGGGCTATCCCAGGAGCAGGGTTGAAAAATACTGAATTAAGGCAAAGTTCGAACAATCCTGAAATCAATCTTCTCTCAAAATGTAACAAAAAACCCCAAAACAATCCTTTATAATACTTACAGTGCAGGTATCCTGGCTTAGATATCCAGACAGACTGCCAGAGCCATACTGGATAGCAAAGGCAGTGCCATTCTTTACATAGGTGCTGGATTTGGCACCATTGTACTTATGATGAAGCACTGCAAAATCAATAGCACAATCAAGTTACACACAAATTATAATATTATTATAATTCATAATACAACCTGCTGCAACACAAACAGGGGGAGAGGTGGACAAAAACACACTGTATTGCACTGTAATTAATGCTATGCAATACATCTTCTATACCAGTACACTTTGTTTTTGAGACATCACAATAAAGCTTTTTAGGTTTAAAAGCACTTTAAGCAATATTTTAGCATCATATTTGCTAGATTCAGAGTATATTGTCGACAATAAGCCAGTTAAAATAAATGTTGCAAAGAGGTTGTTCTTCTATAATGGCCACTTTAACCATGAAACCTAAAAGCAAACTTCAGGGTATTTGTTAAGTAATTCCAATTATTTGAAAGATAAAAAACTTAATCCATAAAAAGTCAACTATTTTCCTTCAGTAAAGTGCTTTCAATCATGTGTAAAACTAACAATTTTAATGGAAAAAAACAGAACACAGAAATAACAGCTTCATCAAAAGACTATTAATATTCTGTTTCAGCATAGACTACAAACACTCATGAAGCTTTGAGGTCACTGGCTTAGCCATTTATCTATATGTAATCAATCCATGCGAGATCAGTTACCCCAAAATATACTTTCTAAACAGAGACTAAATTAGTACTTACAGCATGCAATGTCTGTGAGGGAGCAATGGACAGACGGCACCCACAGGTTGGAGGACCCCGTGTCAAACACCACAGTAAAGGTCTGGACTGGGGTGCCAAGTCCAATCTCTCCATAGTACTGAGCCTTTTGAAAGAAAACAAAGCAACTTTCAAAACCTCAAACAATATTGATGCATGCTAAATTCTACAATAAAGCAATGTGAAAACACCCAGGTTAGTACAACTGATGACTTGTTTTCCAGAAGTTGTTTACAAAGTTATTGTTTGGCAATAAAACCCCAGTTTGTTGCCAAATCCGATTGTGTCGGTTCTCATGACACAGCAGTGGCAGGCCTTTTCTTTTAATGGGCATGACAAACAGTCTTATGATAAGCAGCCTAAAGCACATGCCTTGCAGTTCATTATTGCTTATACTATAGGGAAGAAAAACTCAAACACTTCTTCTTTCAAAACATGACAAAGCAAACAGAACTTATTTTTGCTAAGCCCAGCTATGCAGGACAATCTGAAAGCTCATTCCTAAGGTATGACAAATGATATTTATTCACAGAACTGGCACATCTAAACCTCTAACCAGCTTCCTTCCGGTACAAGTTGTTTGCTCAGGGGAAGAGAAAAAAAAAGCAGTGAAAAAAACTATTTCCTCAGAACTATACACTCACTTGTAGTTGCAGCGGCAGTAATGTTCTCACAAAGCAGTTTAGTAGCTAGGTGTTTCACAAAACATACTTAACTGGTCAATGATTAAACAACTGATCTTTTATGTTGTGCCACTTAGACAGAGGAACTGTAAAGGATTTCACTGAATTAATCGTGCAGTAGAGCTTAAGTAATCAATTTTTCACGGCCTTTGAATGTACACATGCTAATAAGTGCCTTCCTATGACACAGTCAGCATTTAACAGGTGACCAGCTTATTAAAAAAGCAGGTGGATTTAGTCTAGTGTTAACTGTATGGTCAGTGGAATTGATATTAAAATTAATTTGTGACTATGCCCAGATTAGATTTTGAGGAATCAGGTCAAGTAAAAGTCTCTGAAAACGATTAGAGGTCTACTCTTTGCAAACACTCAACAAGATTAGTGAACCAGGGCAAAAGAGCACAAACAGGCTAGTGTTGCATGGCTAAGACAGATCAGTTTAAAGGGCAGAAGCCTGTACTCACATCAAGGTAGTTCTTAAGGGTTTCGGGGGTGGGTCCGTTGCTGGATGGGAAACCCAGGTTATACTTTGTGGACCCAGAGCCAGCCAGCAGTTCCTCCACAGCTCGTCCCGAGTCTGACATGGAACGCCTTATGGAGCGGAACTTCTTTAGCGGGATCCTGCAGAAGGATATTCAAAAATGAAGCTAAATACAGCCACTAGCTTTTTTTTTGCAGAAGTAGCTCAGCCTACACCAAGCACTTTTAGCCACAACACCAGCTGCAGTAAACAAGGAATTTTCCCCAGCACTGCAAACAAGGAATTTTTACAGAAGGAATTTGTACTCATGCCTTACC
>JBBIGB010000018.1:11543119-11570218 GCA_037577075.1 Alestopetersius hilgendorfi | reverse complement strand
CACACACACACACACACACACACACACACACACACACACACACACACACACACACACACACACACACACACAAATGTTAGAATGCCTGACCATTATAGCAACAGGGGCTTGCAGCTATAACAACTTCTTAGAAGGTATTCCTCAAGATTTTGGAGTTTCTGTGGGAATGTGTGTCCATTCATTGTGTAGAGCATTTATGAGGTCAGGCACAGATGTTGGATAAGAAGGTCTGGATCACAATCTTCATTCCAGTTCATCTCAAAGGTGCTGGATGGGGATGAGGTCAGGGCTCTGTGAGGGCCAGTCCACACCAAACTCACCCAGCCATGTCTTTGTGGACCTTGCCTTACTTCAGTGAACGGTGAAATCAGTTGAGCATGTTTTTCACAGTTTGATTTGCAGAATGCTGTTTAACAACATGATAGAAGACAGAAACAGGATAGTACAAACAATAATGAGCTGTTAATACAAACAGTAAACAATGTTTTACAGTTCTCATCTTTTCCACCTTCTTTACTGACACTCAGTAGCATGTTCTGCTCTTTTCCAGATATAAAAAGATGTCCTTTTCCACAAGTCAGTTCCTTCTTATTCATCAGACATATTCCATCATTTAGGCTCTATTTCTCATATATATAATCTCTTTTAAATTGTTTTGTATATGTATGGGTGTGCACACACATAAGTAATGTTACTAAAATAATTGTAAATATAGCATTTTTTATTACAATATCAATACTCTTTTCAGTAGCTTCAATTAGAGCATTATTGATGCTATGTTGATGTAATTGATCTCAAACCCAACATTAAGATTTGTCCCTATTCCTTTCCAGCTGATTAAATTAAGCAATCATGCAGAAGGAGATGATAAATGACTGTGTACAAATGTTACATAATGGATTAAGTCAAATAAAATGCATGAATTATGTGGTCGTCTAACAGCTGGGAGTATTTGGAGGATTCAAACTCTCTCTCAGTAGAGAGGATGGCCTTCTCCCTCATGACTGGTCCAGGCATTTGGTAACTGACGTAACAGAATTGGTGGTCCTTGAGCTGTCCAGTGACATTGCACTAGCAGCAGATCGAAAAGATTTGATGCCTAAGCTGAAGTGAGGAGACACATGCTAACCTTTACCCACCCAGTGTTGGTGGTATCATGTGATTGAGTCCTAGCTAACAGGTGGATTTGGGCAAGACTATATTAGAGAGAAAACTGTGGGGGAAAATAAATGAAAAAAAAATTTAAAAGTGAAGTGTACTGAAGTTGCATAACTTCTGTACCCGAAAGTCACTTGACTCGTTGTACCAGAGTCTCGTGCTGTATGTTAGCATTTTACTCCTCTTCCCCATTTTATGAAAGATTGCTGAGTCAGCAACTCCTTAAAAGCAAAAAAAAAAAAAAACACTTTTGAATGGATTGGTCTGTGTGTATGGAGGCTCAGGGTGTGTGTTACCAAATCCAGTTTCATTTTTCTCATTCCAAAAGCGAACACCTTTTTATTTGACACAAATCACTTTTTCATTTTCAGTAACCACTTAATCCTTACCAGGGTTGCGAGTACACGGAGCCTGTCCCAGGATAGGGCAGGGTACCAGCCCACAGTAGTGCGCACATACACACACACCATTAGCACACATCTACATCATTTGTGCATGTCTTTGGACTGTGGGAGAAAAGGAGTACTGTACATGTAAACTCCACACACACAAGGCCAAGACCCCCCAACCGTGAAGGCGTGAGGCAACATTGCTACCCACTTCTCCACAGTGGGACTGACACAAATCAGATGTAAAGGATTTGCATCACAAGCTCACATTTGTAAATGCTTACATTACACAGATTTGTAAATGTTTGTACATTTGTATGCATTTATACAGTACCGTGTGTTTAATAAGCTTCAGCAGTATCTCTGTGCCTGACACACTTGTAACAGTTGTGGCACTGCTGTCCTGAGAAGTGTCATAAGCCCAGTATCTGTTCAGAAGTAGTCATACAATGATCACTTTTGTGCTGATGGATGGGCTACAGTCAGTAAACCTAGGAAGTGCCTACTGAGTGTAGATGTCAGGTACACCTTCATAGGTCTGCCCTCATTAACAGTTAATAAAGAAAGGGACCCCTGGAAATACAACACAGTTTTCCAAAACCCAAGACAAGTAACTATCTTCTGAAAATGATGGAGTCATGCTAATATTATGACTCAGAACTGACTCTGCAGAAAGTATGTTACATCTACAGTACCATGGAAAAGCATGTGATTTCCTCTATTTTCACATAAGTACATCCACTCAAAGGCCCATCATGATTTGGCAGAATGCAGCATTCGGCTCTCCAGTGTAAATGTAATTTGCACCCTTTTGGTTTGTATTCCATCTGCTTGCCACAAAGGATGGAGCACTGGATTATTTTTCTGTTCTACAACCAACGTTTTATCACAAGGTATAGGCAACAAGTCAGCTGGAAACTTGGGAAACTCTTGGGTGTGTCAATAGGGATGCAGATGCAGAAATTTCTGGCTTCAGAAAGAAGATCCTCACAGTAACAGAATCAGACAGGCAATGTCCATGTAAGGAAGGCCCTTTCAGGAATACAGGGCCTGCTGTACCTGGCAAGTGGGGCCTACACAATGAAACTACCAATGTCACCAGGGGTGTGCCGACAACAAGGCCATCGGATCTTGCAGGAGGGATCCACTACATATTTAACAAGGAGGCCTCGGTACCCCAACCAAGCAAGGTCTAATCACTGAGCTCATAGCAGGGTTGAGTCAGAAACTCAAGGCTGGCATGAACCAAACACTCAAGGCTCCAGCAGGTAGCTAACTTCCACAGCATTGGGGTCCTTCACACAAAGGGGTAACACAGGAAAGGCGTTACAAAACAAGAAACCTGAGCTAGAAAGAAAACGCAGACAGGCAAACACACTCACAAGACAAAGGGGAAGGGGTGAAAGCGGAATCATGGTCATTGCAGTGAGGGTGAACAGACGCCAGTCTCATGATAGAGATGTCTAAAGTTGAACCAAACAAACAAGGGGCAGGTTAAGGTCATGGGCCCAAGGGTTCAGAAAGGGAGAACTCAGAATAACAAGCAGAACAGGCTGTCAAATCAAAAGTCCCATGGATACTGAGCAAAACAACGGCAGAACATTTCACAGACAAGTCACCACCTGTTCAACAGGTCTGTAGCTGCACATCCCACACATTTGCCTTCATTTATACCCTCCTGGTAGAACTAAACTAAAAATGGAAGGGATGATTGAAAATCCGTATTAAAAAGATATGTTTGTTACATTTTTTTTAAAGAAATTGTTTCAGATCAGCATTTAAATTGTAATGTAAGACAAGCAGAGTATGAGGAAACATGAGGAAATGATCATTTCATTACATTACTGATGTCTTGCTATCTGTATTTGCCCATATCACCCTTGTGAAAAGGTCAAAGTAATAACTGTGCTACCTCAAGCAACAATAACCACAACCAAATTCTTCATGGAGAATAGAGATCACTGTTTCACACGTTGATTTTAATAGTCATATTAGAAAGCTTTCCAATATGGAAATGTTTCAGGTCCTGCCACAGCAGGGTAGAGTTGCTCTTGTTAATTAGATTATTGTTTTGCTGCGTAAACTGACTGAGCAGTTATGGCAAATTGCCCTGAAGCAGCAAAGCATCCCAAACCATCACACAACCATCAACATGTTTGACTGTTGGAATTGTGTGCTGTGGAATGCTGCGTTTGTTTTACGCCAGCCTTCCCTTTCAATTCATCAGTCCATCAGGATGTGTGTGTTATTCTAAAAGGCAGAAATCATCAAAGTGTTTTAAACAGGACTTTAACACTGACCTTATCTTGAGGCGATTGAGGCCTGCAGGTGCTCAGATGGTCATCTATGTTTTTTGTGATGTTTTAGATGTTGTTCCTGTGCTCATGGAGGAATTTTGGTAGGCTCTTCACTTCACAATTCCCCGTTTTTTCCATCTGGAGTAGGGATGCAAAATAAATTGTCTATTTACTGTTATTGCAGAATTAGTCTTTGCAATAGGCAGCACTGGCTTGACACCACTCTATGCTGAACAAGTAGATATGCAAAAATATCACAATAATGTTTTGAAATGATTTGAAAACAGCCTGTTCATGGCTTCTGTTTATGGACTGTATGAATGGGGAGAAAGTTTTGAAACAGTGGACAGTAAATAAAAAATAAAATAAAAACGATACCAATAATAGAGTATAGAATGTACACAATACAATCTAGAAATATAAAATATGAATGTGTGTGTTGGGAAATATGTATGTGTATGTATATGTAGACTTAGATAAGTATAGTATGTAGACAATATATATTATATACCGACAAAAACAATAGTAATGCACCATAAGTTGTAAATTGTACACTTATAAATTGCACATTGCATCCAGTGAAAGTATTGCCCTAAAAGTGCACATGTTGCACGAGAAGAATTGCACAGAGAAACTACCGTGATGTATTGGACTTGTGTGTTTGTTTGTTTGATAAACTGATTGATCATATATTTTCTGTCTGGTATGTTAAAAAATGTTATACAGTAAGTAGACTTAATAAAATTAGCTTAATACCAGATTCAGAATCAGAATCAGAAAATTCGGTTGATTCTGGGGGTAATAATGTTGACTGCAAAGACACAGAGACAAGACCAATATAAAATATGAAGTCTAAATAAATCTATAAAAATCTACAAAAAACTCAAGATGAAATCAAAAATACACTACATTATATACACTGAGATCGGCTGTATTTAAGTAATATTGACATAAGTAGAGATATTAACATTGTGAGACTATTGGACATGAAAAGATTCTGTTCGTAATGACAAAGCACCGGTAGGGACACTGCACTATATTGCACATGTGCAATATGTTATACGTAACGTGCAAATGTTATATATCGAAATAAACAAACTGATTAAGGTTTTATTGAAGTTGTAAATATTTTTATTCAACATCCTCTCGAAGGACAGGGGTGGGGTGAACGAGCTACGTCTCAAGAGCGCCGCTTCTGTTATCTGGTAGTTTTTTTCTCTGTCGTTTCATGTGTTTCTGCAGGACCACCACTAGATGGAGCTGTACTCTAAGTAACGAAGGGAAAGGACAGGGAGGTCCTGAGTGACTGGGTGTCTCATAAAACAGGATCGGTTCTATCATTTACACTTAGTGATTAACGAGTTGGATGTCTAATCAGAGGAAGTAAAATAAATGTTTAAGGCAATAGATTCATTACTACTGTTATCTATATATCCACTCTGTATACCTTCCCTTTGAAAACATTTTTGGTTCTGTGCTGGGTGTCAGACTGGAGAACCTGGAGGAGGTGTATGAGAGGAGAATGCTGAAAAAGCCTCTCAGTATCATGGACAACCCCTCTCACCCCATGCACGGGTCATGGGCCATCAGAGCACACACAGCAAAAGACTGCCTCCAAATGCAGAACCAAACGCCACAGGAAATCCCTCCTACCTGTGGTAATAACACTGTATAACGCTTATAACTGTATAACTCTTATAACTCTTCCTCATTCTGTAGAAGTATAACTCTTCCTTCCTCATTCTGTAGGTGATCTGTTTAAATATATACACAGTGAATACCAACAGTGGTCTGAAGAGGGACAAGAGGGCATCAGGATGTTGTCCACCTAAGGCGTAAAGAAAACAAAGATAAGCTCATATGGAGCATACTGACAGAAGGTCACTGGAGGAGCACACAGTGTGTGTGTGTGTGTGTGTGTGTGTGTGTGTGTGTGTGTGTGTGTGTGTGTGTGCAATTATGGCCTTAAATATAACAAATTATGGCAAATTCGCAGAAACTGGCCCTACAGGTCATAAGCCAGGGTTATTCTTGTCTATTTGCTGTAACACAGACAAACATGTTGCATAAGTTTATTAAGTGCACTGAGCGTGCTATAAAGTGTGCTGAGCGATATCAGAAATCCACCTCTTGTGCATTATTGATGCTGTTTTGCCCCTGCAGTGAGAAGTGAGCAATGCTATTTTTTAATCCCTCTCATATCACATGATTGGAGCTAAGCCTTGGCTTACTTTACATTCCAGCTCAGTAACTTCCAGATCAGCTGATTTGGTTCTCAAAAAGTGCACAGCCATATCAAGATGTAATAATGCTCACCAGCATTTGTTTCCAGCATAGTGACCATTAGCAGGTGTTCAGTGCCAGAAATCATTTAGTGATCACTACTTGCACTGTTTTTGAACAATAAACCTGGCATTAGAAGAGACAGCGCCCTCATTGTGGCACATGCAAACAGTGGATCACACGTCTCTGATTTCACTCAGGTCCTACTGTAACTCCAGCCCTAAAGGGATCCCTTTGAACAGCTTGTTTTAAAGTTAAAACCACCATGTTTGGGGACAGCAGGTGCTCCTCAAGAGCCAAGTAAGAGTAAGAGGTATATACGCACATAGAAAGTTCTTAGTAAGTACTTATTAAAGATGCTGAAATGTATGAAAAGTGGAAGAATGAAAGTGCATGTGAATAAACAGACATCAAGTAGTCTTTGAGCTTATATTTATTAGACGACTGCGCGGCAATAATTTAGAACAGCAAGTGTAAAGCGTTAACGAAATGTGCAACAGTTGCTCAGTTTTATCCTTTATAAAATCCATAGATTTCATCTACAACATTAACAATGGACATTTAGCATATTCACAACCTATTTACATCATACATGCCGCTGACTTAGGCAAAGAGACAGTTGAGGCAAAGAAGCTAAAAGGGGCCAATAAAAGATGTTCTGTCCAAAGTAACTGGTAATCTCATCACTTTCTTCTTAACAAACTTAAAGCAACAATATCCATATAAAACGACACATACTCAGTCCAGCAGGAAAGTTACTTGTTACAGTCTGACATTGATCTTGTAGTAAAATCAATGATTCTCTTCTTACATTCCTCCAGTCCTAAGGTCATTTGCATTCTGGTGTGTTGTGCACGTGCAATGCAACATGAACTACCCATGTTACACAAGACGTAAAAGTCCCAGTCAGCAACTGCAAAACCGGAGCCACTACCGCCACAGGTGGAGCTAAGTTTAGTGACACGCGGCACCGTAAATGTCCACACTGTGTGTTTAACTGTGCTGTTATTTCAACGTCTTTGTGGCTGCAGTACAAATAGCCTGTGTGAACAGTTGCAGTGATCACTAACAGGGACTACTACATCATGTGTGATAATGACTATTAATAAGGAAAAAAATACATTAGTCATTTTAACAGCTAAAAAACATTTGCTGCCTGACTCTGAGAGGCAAAGTCAGCTTTAAGAATTCGACTGAGGCTATGTAGCTCGTATGCTGTAATTTCTACCTTTATTCATGATACATTTAGTCCATGACTTGCCTTTTAGTCAGGATTTCTTTAAGAAAATATATATTACAGTTGAAATACAAAGGGCAATGAGTTAGAAACGATTTGCGAGGAGTGTGTTAAGGGAACAAAGAAGGCATGAACAAGTGCACTTTACCTTGCAGATTAAAGATCTACTTTTATCAGAATATTTACAAACTTTTTTTATCTACCAAAAAAACACAGATTACATTCAATATCAAAGTTCCATAAGGTGCTAACATATTCTGAATGTTTTTGCTAGAGGTCAGTCTTTCTCCACAAACTGAGATACACCATTGG
The DNA here is from genome assembly GCA_037577075.1 of Alestopetersius hilgendorfi. NCBI lineage: Eukaryota > Metazoa > Chordata > Actinopteri > Characiformes > Alestidae > Alestopetersius > Alestopetersius hilgendorfi. The sequence goes on along the minus strand of JBBIGB010000018.1, from coordinate 11,562,542 downwards.
GCCAAATGGACCGCTTCTCCAGACACACATTGGGCCGGTTTCCCGAACAGGGATAAAGACTAGTCCTGAGCCGCTGAGGATTCTGAAAGGAGGTTTTCCTTTGAAATGAAAACAGTTCATGCCTAGAATTAATCCTTGTTCAGGAAACAGGCGTGCTCAGCCCTAGACTGTATGGGAAAATCCCACAGATGGTGTAATTTAATCTAAGGCTGAGCTTAACTGTGTCTAGAAAATTGGCCTAAAGTCATTAATTTGTAAGAGGTGGTGAAACACCCTCCTCAAATCACAAGCACCCTTCAGGAGAGCGCTTACGAGTGACAAGCCCACTTTAAGCCTTTAATATTCAAAGTGCGATTTCACACCTAACTTCAACTCTAGTTTGAATGAGTTATTGAGGGGAGAGAGCAGGGGCTGTCGTAACAGCAAGTCAGAAGATTGTTACTCACAAGGCTTTTCTGATTTAAAAAAGAGACCGCTCCCTTCGTATCTGGGAAAGGTCAGGTCACTGCACCGCCCCTACCAGAGGAGCGTCTCTACGAATGAACAGATCCTGATCTAAAATGTCTAAATGTTGTGTTGAGGTATTTAAGTAACTCTTTTCAAGCACTGAAGATTTTAACATGAAAAAAGATCCCTACTATCAATGGCAAATCCAGTAATCCTACCAAAAAAAAAAAAGTTTTTTCCAAAACATTGCAGCAGTCACTTCAGCTTGCTTGAGGTCACTAACATACGGTACATCCAAGAGGCCAATATGTTTCCAAATCCATGATAAGAGGTGCAGTTGGTTGTAGCCCACAGATTATTAACAAGTATTGCACTAGACTAAGATCCCCCAGTAAACAAAAACCAACACATTTTCTGGTTTGATTTTTTTCACTTAAGACTAATGCCATTGCTATGGCAGTTATGACAGACATGTAGGCTCTTGTTGTCAATCAATGTCGATTTCCATTCAGAATAGCTCAAGGATTGAGTGCAGAAGGCACTAGGTTGTTACAACGTCCCCCATTCATTCTCCCCACAGAAGCTGAAGACCAATTGGACGGTGAAACCCTGTTCTGCAAATACTTCCAACATAAAGGAATGGTTCAGTGACAAAAAAATCTTAATTTACACAACTTTCCCCTCATCCCAAATATAATCTACTAAGACATGCTGCGTGTCTAATGCTTCTTCATTTTTGCAGTGAAGCTGTAAGGCTGATGTAGCTTCTAACTTAAGCCATCTATGTCACCCAAAAATCTTTTTCCACTTCTCCTTCTACTGCTTCAACCGAACTACTTTTATTACTAAAGACGTCAACACATGTCAGCCAACCACATTTGAGATAAGAGGGGGAAACTAATTTTATTTTTCCCCACTGAACCATGACTTTAAAGATAATAAAAAAAGAATAACAAACTGAAGTATAGAGTTCGTCATGAAACTCCATAGAAACAACTACAGGGCTACAGAACACTCAAGGACCATTAAATTAAGGAACGGATAAATAGGCTACGCGTTTTTACAAGCCAGAAACGAGGGAGGTAAAGTGTCAGGCGGCCTATGAGCCCTCGTTTTCTTCTCTTTGGCTCTGCTCTCCAGTGTTTTCCATCATTTCTGAGCCATTCTCTGGGGAGGACGCGTCTTCTCGGCTCTCCAGGTCTGGAGGAGGAGAATCTGCGTCTTTGGGTGGACCCTCGAAACTCTTGGAGTTAAAGGCTGCCGCCGCGGCGGGCAGCCCCGGATAGAGCCAGGGGAAAGGTGCGGCCAGCGGGTAAACCAGCTTGTCCACGTGGCTCTTGTCCAGAAAGGGTACGTAGGTGGCCGCGGTCGACGGATTGATGAAGTAGAAGGGCATGCAAAAGGGAGCCTGCTGCCCTACGCCTGCCATTCCAGCCATCAGAGAGTTCATAAAGGCCATGTCTGGCCGGCTGGCTGCGTCCGTGCCCGCGGCGCCCCCTACCGGCCAGCTCAGTTTGGGCTTTTTGGCCGGCCGCTGCTCATCGCCCCCGAACTCCTGCTTGATTTTTAGTCCCCTAACGCCTCCGCCGTCGCTCGCTCTCTCCAGACGGCCGTCGCTCTTTTCCGCCTCGCCACCGTAGCCGCTGTCGGTGTCCGTGTCGTTCTCGTTCAGCTCCGGATGCTGTGTCCTCTGGATCACTGGCACGCAGTTGGCGTGGCCTTCTTTGGCGTGTCCCTCTCGGTCCCGGTCCCGCTCCCGCTCGTGGCCCTCTCCTCCTCCGGACAGGGGGTGCTGGAGGAGCTGCGCGGACACCTTGTGCAGGTGGTCCACCAGCTGGGTGCAGCGCTGCTCCCTGCTAGTCCACTTCTCTACTTTACTGAGGTACTGCACCACCTCCCTGGCGCACGCCTGGAAACCCGAGTGGAAAGCACCCAGATCCGCCTGGAGAGAGGACTTCAGAGGCCGGTCACCTAACATCCAGAGACATACAGAGAAACATCAGGATTTATTCTAATCACAGCAGGGCACACTGAGGCTGAGCTGGTAATCTCACACAACTTTCCCGAATACGAGGATAAAATGATTACACCAGAGATACCTATGCATGTCTAATTTAACAGCAAATAATCTGTTGAATCATCGTACAGTGATGAAATAATTTAAATCCAGCTGAAATAAATCGGTCTCCTGGACGCAGGCTACAATTAACCTGTCGTTTTACTATTAAAATAACTTTTATGAAACCAGACTAAAGCTTTTTCAAGCATTTACAAGCATTAGTCTGAACTCCGAATTGTGGTATGGTGGAGTTGCAGAGGTTTCTCCTCTTTACCGTTCTGCAGGGCGATGATCTTCTGGTGCTGCTGCTCCGTCACTGCTGTCAAAGCGTTCAGGTGTTTGAGAGTTAACTCCAAAACAACAGCCTTCTCCAGGTGACCCAGCGTCTGAAACGAAAACGAGAAAGAACACGTTTTACTCAAGGTATTAATCAAAACAACCCCTCTCGCGTCAACGTGCTCCAGGTTGCTGACATATGCTCACCGTTAGTTTGAGATGTTCTGGTAACAAATCCTTCAGCTGTCCGATACATTCATTTATCCTGTCCCTTCTCTTCTTCTCGATCAGTCTGTGTGGTAACTTGTACGCATCCTGAAAAACGTGTTTAATTCATATTAAGTTGGGTAAAAAGGGACATATCTGGAAACGGTTCTGGAAAGTTATAGGAAAGTCAGTTAAGTTTAAAAAAAAAGAAGCAAAAACGGGATAAACGGACACATGTACAAAAAATAACCCTTACCTTTCCTTCTTCTCTTTTCATGCCTCTTTTGGATTTGCACATGTAAAGCGAAGTATACTCGACCCTGAAAAAAATACAAAACATACAAAGTTGAGGCACTCATTGACACGCAGCTGTAAGTAAACAAAGGTGTCAGTTAACAGTCGTTTACCCCAAGAAGTCGGCATGATCCAGGAACGGTCTGTCCTGCAGTCGAGTTATTCTTTCGTCCATAACTTTCCCCCTTCTTTCATCCACTGCTGTTTTGTTATCAATGTGTCGTATTTTACTTTTCTTGTTTTTTGTAATTCCGAGAGAAGTGCAAGTCAAGAAGAAACCTGGTGCAGGTTACGTGCAGCAGTGCACCACTTTCAGACTGATGCCTGCACTCGCCTGAGCTCAGCTGCCACTTTGCCGAGGCGTTAATTTTTTTTTGTTTTCCACCGGTATTCAGATATGCTCCGCCCCCATCCCTATGATTGGCTACATCATCTCACCTCCTAGGCTACGATTGGCTGCTGGTTAATACTTTTAAGCGCGTCTCTGTAGGACTCCTGACCAATCGTAACACGAGAGGGCGGGACCCCTTTCAAAAACGGGTGGGAAGAACTTAGTGAATACGGGTGAGATAAAAAAAACAGAGTTATGAGTGTGAACTAGTAGCCAATCGTGACACAAAAGGGCGGGGCCTTTGATGAATGCGGGTGGGCTGAAGAATTCCAGACCCCCACAGCGCGCGCCTTGTGGCGAAGTGGAGCGCACGCGCGCGGCGCAACAGCCCCCACTATAAACTCACGTGTAGTCTGCACCGTGCGGTGGGCTCACCGACAAGAAATTACGATTCAGTGGGAGCCCCTCACTCTGGAATGGACCCTGAGACCCCAGTATGACCGAACCAGACCCCACCCGGGGCGGGACAATTAAACTTAAAACACACTAACCAAAACTGAAACGAAAAGTGAAGTGAGCCGCCTTTATGTGAGCAAAATGGGAAAAGCTCCTCTCTCTCTCTCTCCCTCTCTCCTGCTCCGGGATCGTCTCGCGCGCTGCGTGCTCTAACACGTGCACCGCACGGGATGCTGCGCGCGCACCGAAACTTTACGTGGCGGTTTAGTGCAAAAGTGCAGTGTCACGCGCGCGGTGCGTGAAACCTGAGCCAGAGAAGGAGAGAGAGAGACGAGGGAGAGAGAGACAGACAGAGAGACAATGAGAGAGAGAGAGAGAGAGAGAGAGAGAGAGAACACGGGAGACCGAGAGATAAGACAAAGAGACACTGAGAGAGCGAGAGAGAAAGAGAGAGAGAGGGAGGAGAAACTGGAACTCTCATAAACACACGGGCTCTTATCTAATGAGCAGTGTTCAGGCTCCGGAACTCTCCAGCACAACGTAAATGAACCCCCCTTTCTTTGTAACGCTTTAATGGACTATTCCACCAACACTTGCATTTACGAAGTATGGCTATTTTAGGTTTATTTATGAAAATATGTGCCCACACGTTTTACTCATTTACGTAATCAATGTTATAAAACGTCTGCATCGTTTTCCTGCTGAATCGGAGTCGTTGGTGTTGATACAAGAACGGTTCTGTGGTGTAGAATATAAGCACCAAGTTTTATTGATTTGGGAACATATACTTGGTTATTTTTATATATGTTCTACTTATTACTGCCATGTTCTCTCCTAATATCAGGTGAAAAACTCGAACTCCCACTCAGGCACGTGCAGAGGGTGAGGGTTTAGATGCTCAAGCACTACCCCCTGTGGGCATAGTGCCATTTTTGGCAAGGTTGGAGCCAAAAACTTTGTCTGGTTTCATTTTAGTCCCCTAAAGACAGGTTTTCTTGGTCCCCTGCTTTCATTTGAACACCTACTCCTATAAATTTGCACTGACCCCAGTGGAGGTTTAGACATGGGGGTATTCAGGGGAATGAATGGAACTGTTTTCTTACAAAGTTAAATGATTCAGAACAACACTGTGGGTGTTAAACCAGCTTTGATGATTTTTATTTTTTATTCATAGTTTTTTGTTTTTTTAGTCATAGTCTATTTAAGAGAGTCTAAGTACATTTTGTAATGTCTTTGATTGAATGGATTATAAAAAATAACAGGAAAAACACATGCCTAACATTATATAGGCCATTGAAAACACCTTTGATTCATTGAGGCATGGGGTTAACAAGACCTCTGAAGGTATACTGTGGTAAACTATTCGTATTTTTGCAGTATTGCAGGGTATATTATCCTGCTGAAAGAGGCCACTGAATTAGGTAATACTTTTCTTATGAATGGGGTGTACTTGGTCTGCAAAGTAACAACCACAGGTTTCACAGTTGAACATTGTCCAGGGCATCACTGTCATTAGCTTGCTGCCTTCTTCCCGTGGTGCATCCTGGTGCCATCGCTTCTCCAGGTAATTCTCGGCCAAAAACATGATATAAAAGGAAATGTGATTCTTCAGACCAGGCTACCTTCTTCTTGCATATATATATATATATATATATATATGTACACCTTCTCCCGCTTTTCGCGGAGGTTGCGTCCCAAGAGCAACCGCGTATAGTGAAAAACCGTGTTGTTGTGCCCAAATATGCCCCCAAATAAGCTCCCAAAACACTAAGTTCATTTAAAACTGTGCTTAATGCATTACCCTTCAAGAAAATGTAAAGGTAAATCTGTATTCGCCTCTTTTAATTTAAAATGCCTGCCAAGATATGCAACTTGGAAAGTATTGGGACACCACGGCGAGGTGAGTGTTTTTACGAGTACAAAACCTGAATCACTAGGGCTAAAAATACAAATGAGGGCTCGTTGGAAAGGTCTCCTGGATCTACCGAACTGTGGAATTTGAAGTGTCTGAACGCTTTATCCGCCGAGATATGCAACTTGCAAGGTCATGGGACAAAAGTATTGGGACACCATGGTGAGGTGAGTGTTTTTTGGAGTACAAAACCTGAATCACTAGGGCTAAAAGAACAAATGAGGGCCCATTGGAAAGGTCTCCTGGATTTACTGAACTGTGGAATTTGAAGTGTCTGAACGCTTTCCCCGCCAAGATATGCAACTTGGAAGGTCATGGGACAAAAGTTTTGGGACACCATGGCGATGTGAATGTGTCCCTTTGTGTGAAAACATCTAGAAAAATATAAAAAAGCAAAAAAGGCAGGGGATATTTGCAATTTCCACATGTGGTGATTTCCACGTAAAACTATGAGTTCGGTGCTGATCTGCTTGAATCCGCAACTCCTGATCCGCGTAAAACTGGGAGATTACTGTATTCTACACCAACACAGAACTATTTTTACATCACAAGTAACAACCTACATTTTACAGTAAAAAGATCTTTTATTTCAATCACTCATTTACAGAATTAAGCTGGTGTTTTTATCCAAAGCAACTTCCATTCCTTAACTACAGGGGACAGTCTCCCTGGAGCAACTTGGGGTTAAGGGTCTTGCTCAGGAACCCAGTAGTGGAGTGCTGAAGGTAGGATTCGAACCCCTGACCTCCAGAGGCAAGTATCCTACCCAATAAGCCACCACCACCACCCCCACCACCCCATCATGTTTTATAACATTCATTATGCAGGAGCACACAAGCTGATGCTGCCTTCACTTTTTACCTGCATTAGTAAGCCTTGGGTGCCCAAGGCTTGATTGTCCTTTTTTGGACCACATATGTTGGGTACCAATGAATGTCCACTAGACCTGCTGTTTTGGAGATGCTGTGACTCAGTGGTCTAGCCATCACAGTTTGGTTCTTGTCAGTCACTCAGACCCCTACGCATGTCTATTTTTCCTGCTTCCAGCACATCAACATCAGAAACAAACAGTTCAGTCACTTCCCACCTGTTGATAGGTGCCTTGGTAACATCAAAATTATTGTTTTAATGTGAATTCTGATTGGTGTCGTAAAGGATACCTGCTTAACATGAAAGTGATTTACCTGTACAATACATATAATTTGCTTAACTCCAATATCAAACGTGCACATTTTAATCCTGTAGCTTTGGTATATGTTAAATGCAGGTAAGACATTAGAAGGGCTTATTTAGGCTCGTTTATATTAACATTTATTAACATCATAATTATTCTGGGTCACCGACTACATTTTTTACTCTGATTCTTCTTTATATATGACAATGTAAGCAAGCTACATCTCAGGCCAACCGTGTTAGGGCTGTTGCTTTAAGGCCTGTGTTTTGAAGAGGAGAAAGAAAGGTGTAATGTACTGTAGTTATTGTAATAATAACAATGAAAAGTGTAAGCACTCAACAGCAATTAAATGTATTGCATAAAAATAAGCTGGTGATGCTAACATTCGTTTAACAATTTCTGACTGAAATCACAAAATTAGTATTCCATGAAATATACATGTATAAAATACACATATGTAATATACAAAACACATTTGTGACTGTGTACATGTGAATGTTTATTAGGGTGCAAAACATTTGACCAAAAAAGGGGTAATTTTACATATGATGAGAAATAATACTTATGATAGAAGTTTATGTTAAAAGATTTTTTCCAAATATATCATTTTTTTTTTGGTCCATCCTTTGTGAAATTTTCACACATTGTACAGATCAGTTGTTGTCGGCTGTGACAATAAAAAATTATAGATAGACTGACAGATTGATAGATAGATCAGTTGATGTAATATGCATTTAGTATGTATAGTGTATAATGCACTGTGAGCATGTTAAAAAATATTTATAAGGGATTAGCTGCAAACCTCTCACATGCCTGCAGGTCACATTACTTCTCCATGAGAATCATGTGACAGTTCTGGTGTTGTTATAAAGAGTATAAAGAGATTGCGCAGTGTGTGTGGCAGCACTTGGCACAAGTCATGCATTCACCCACATTTGACAATAACGTGTGATGTCACTAGCATCCCTCATCCCCAATTGCTCTCCTCTTTCTCGTTCTATCTAAGATCCCTTTCCTCAGCTCTGTTTACTGGTGGCTGTTGTAGTTCTGGTCGTGTGTTGGAGTCCCCCTTCTTCGGTCTTCCCTCCTCTCTCACTCCCTCCCTCGGTTTCCTCTCCTCTGCTGCGTTCTGCTCTATATGTGGCTCTCGGGCAGCTCCGCTCCAAATGTTTTCCATATTAGTTCAGAGCCCTCTCTGATTCCAAATAGCAGAGCTTTGCACCGAGAGGAGCCCCAGGCAGGGCAGGGAGGGGGCGAGAAGGTGGAAAGAAGGAAAGGGCAGGGGCTGGGTGTCAGGCAGCACAGTGGAAGGGCATTCAGGCGAAAGAGAGCAGAAGAAAACGCAAGAAGTGGAAGGGAAAGGAGAAGGAAAGAGAAAGAAAGCCCCCAATTGACCTTTTAGAGGAAGAGTAAGACACAGGGCGGAGGTCAGGAGGAAGTATGGGGTCAGAGAAGAATCCAGCAGGGTCCGGTGGAGGGGACAGGCTGGCCAGGCCGGAGGAGAGCCCTACGTGCTGCGGCTGCCGCTTCCCATTGCTCGTCGCCCTGCTGCAGCTGCTGCTGGGCATCTCCACAGCTGCCGTGGCCTTCCTCATGCTTACCATCAGCCCCTCTCTGCTGGCCAGGGAAACACCCCACTGGGCCGGCATCATTGTAAGCTTCTCAGCCCCCTCTTTCCTCTTATTCGCTACTGTCCTCTTCCTCAGTTCCCAGCATGCCTTTCTCATTGCTTGGGCCAAGCATGAGGCCAGCACATCAGCCAACCTCACCAAACCAGTAAACCATCGCAGCCCATATGCTCACTGCAGCACTGTTTTTGCATGCATTAAGTGACTAAGTGGTTCAGTATAGACATACAGTCATTTATATCTGATGTAATTCTTTTCAACACTTTGAAATATTACCTTGGTTGTTGTTAGACAGAAATAAATGACACGGGCATATGTTCTTAAAATAAATGAGCTAAAAAGGGTTCTACGGAGGGATACCACAGACGAATTTCCTTTAAGACCTTTGCACCACTCAATGTATAGGCTCCTTAAGGAACCAGAAGTGGTTCTATGGAATCACTTCTATGAGTCTTCTGGATGTTTTATTTTAAAAATGTACCTCTAGAATAAAGTTGTTTATTCAGTAGAGAAATACCATTATTGCTTTTGCAGAGGACCTGTTTACAGGGAGCTGCTTCAGACCCTGGCCTAATTATTTTTGTTGCGCCAAAGTCACACCAGTTAAATCAGAATGATTTGCTGTTGCCCAGGAAAAGAATATCAAGAGAACAGTTTCAGTACAAAAGCTTTTCTGTTGTTTTTTTTTGTTTTTTTTTTAAAAATCAGACATGAGAAACATCTTCTGAGAGCAGAAGGTGATTATGAGTGTCAAAGTGGTCAAATAATGAGTTGCTATAAGATCAAAAATATCTATATACATTATTGACGTATTACTGTTTTTAGCTTTTTTTCTTGACATAATTAAAAATGTCTCATTGCTCTTTACACTTTGTCAATGTGTCCTTACAAATATATAAAAACAAATGGTCTGGAATTACTTACATTAAAATCTAAATCCTTTGACTTACATTGAAAGATCATTTTTCCTTTGTCCTGCAAAGATTTTTGAAGATATACATTGTTATACGGTGACAACGTAATCATAAGAATATATGTCAGAATATATATAAGAATTTATTTTGAAATCAACAGTATTATTAGATTGTTTATTCTCTCTTTGCATCAGTAACAGCTTATATACATTTGAAAGGGCTTTACACTAGATATTGGAATATGTGAGGACTGCTTCAGTCACAAGAGTGTACACTATATGGACAAAAGTGTTGAGATGCCTCACCATTACAGCAGCAGGGACTTTAATTAGATTTCATTCAAATACATAGACTTTAGTATGGAGTTTGTCCCCCTTTGCAGCTATAACAACTTCCACTCTTCTTGGAAGGCTTTCCGCAAGATTTTGAAGCGTTTCTGTGGGCATTCATTCCGTAGAGCATTTATGAGGCACTGATGTTGGAACAAGAAAGTCTGGCTTGCAATCTTCGTTCCAGTACATCCCAAAGGTTGGGGTTGAGGTCAGGGCTCTGTGTGGGCCAGTCAAGTTCTTCCACACTGAACTCATCCAACCATGTCTGTATAGAGCTTGCCTTGTGCACTGGGACACAGTCATGCTGGAATAGAAAAAGTTCCCCAAACTATGTCCACAAAGTTGGAAGCATGTCTTGGTATTCTGAAGCATTAAGATCGTCCTTCACTGGAAGTAAGTGACCTATCCTAAACCCTGAAAAACAGGTGTGTTGCAATACTTTTGTCCATCTAATGTATAAACTGTGCACAGTTGAACACGTGCACCTTAAAGCAGTTGAATATCTTAATTACATCGGGGGATAGGTTACATTTGAGATATGTAACTACAATGTACTTAACATAGATGTGACTTGAGCTTTAATCGCATTCTTATATTTGATATTGCAGCACATTACAACAATTTTAATGCCCATTTTCTGCGAGGTCAGATCAGGAAATGGCATTATATCTCATGTCTTTGTTGAGACAGAAAGAGGGTCAATGCCACAGGGTTTTTATAAATGAAAGTTTTTGGTTTTCAAAGCCCCTTTAAAAAGGGATGATTACAGCAATTTCGACTCAAATGTATATAATGCATCTGACAACATGTACTTTGCCATAAAATAGAAACAATCTAGTCTGATCTTATCTATATTCAACTTTACAGTTGTAAACTGCATGGTATTGATTATTACACACCCATATGGGAAGCTTTTAATCAGTTTTACAGGCCTGAAAAGAGGCTTTGTACAAGAGCACGCAACGGTTTGTGTTTATGCTGTTAGCCGGATGCGCTGTTTTACAGATATTTCCTGTTCGGCTATGCTTTTTTATAATTTCATCATGTGAGGTGGTAAAAATGTCGCATACATTAAAGCAGTTCTTTATTTTTTGAAATAAAAATGACCCCTTCCCCTGCACTCAACCCCTTCACCGGCTCACGCACGCACACACCTCATCAGAGTGTATCTCTGGACACTGCAATATCCCGAGTTCAGGCCTCACGAGACCACTGCTGTTGGAGAAAAACACTGAGGTCACCAAGATTTCTCTGCTTAAGAACCTGGGAAAAACAATCAAATTAGATACTGCACGTTAGTCACAAGACTCCAATCACACTGAGAAAGGGATCGTTATCTTAGAAAGCTGGGGAAAAAACCCATTCAATTTGGCAAAGGCAGTTTTTATACTATCAGATGACAACTCAGTGCCGAATTGCACAATGCTGATTATACCAATCATGGTCAGCCTGGCAGAAACAGAGAAACGAAGGGACTCTAAGAGGCTTGAAAATGAGATTAGTCCAGTCCAGGGGGATGGTATGTGTTTATAACAGAGAATACAATGGTTACATTTGTCAGCATCTGATTGTGGGATACATATCCTTGCTAAGTTTCTAGAAAAAAAACTGAAATCGTAGACCTGGCTACATTTGCATGTGGACTATGTTTAAATGATTGTATTAAATTTGGGAGGCTAAGTGACAGAAAGTGTACTGAAGCTTTTTTGTGTGCTGTGTTGCAGCTGTGTGTGGTGTCTATAGTGGGATTTGTCCTTTACTGCATCACCTATCTGCCTGAGGAGAGAACTTCTCCACAGTTCGTCATAAAGGTGAGACAGAGAGAGAGAGAGAGAAAGAGAGAGAGAGAGACACACACACACACACACACACACATAGAAATGGAAAATGTGTATTTATGCAAACCATTTGCACATTTGTAGTAATTTCTTAAATTTGGTCTCACAATCCTGAACTGGCTTTAGGGTTCGACAGCATTAATGAGAGAGCTCTATCATGGTAATCCAAAAACAAGCCCCAATATATGGCCAGTGTGAATGTAACCATTTCCAGTGCCAAGCATTAATCTGTAGGCATTAGGCTGGTGAAAGTGCTAATATGATTGATAAAACATGAAAATGTATGAAAAATTCAGGCTTCAAGCCACTGCTGTTTTTTTTTTTCAGAGTAACCATTTCACCCAGTTTTCTCCGCACTTAAGTTGTGGCTAATTCGACTCACTAATTATATCTCCAGTCACACAAAGCTACCAAGCTGATAAAGGCTAGCACATGCTCTTTCTGATACACATGAATAGCCACCATATATTTTCATGTGGGGGCATTTCTAGAGTTGTGCTGGGGCATGCAAATAAAAGAAGCACAGCATAACCTCTTTCTTTATACTGGGGACTGTATTCCTGCAAGTCTTTCATCCATTTTTTTTAACTTTTGTTTTTCTTTCAGTTTGAATTGCTGTTGGAGTAATGACACATCAGAGTACACATCACAGCTTGTAAACTGGTTATAATAAAGGATGGTTAGAATTTAAGATTAATTTCTAAAAGCGATTTAAACAAAATGCACTTCCGTCCTTTGTTCTGAAAGCAGAGAGACAAAGGGAAAGAAAATCATTTCACAACAGCCTCTTTATAGCCTAATGATGTATACAGTATATTTGCAATATGTGCAGTATACAGTATGTGCTATATGTACTAATGGTCTGTTGGATGGCTGTGGCATCTCCAAAACTCTAATGTCCAAAACCAAGGGCCAATGTTTAAATGGCTGTGTTTAGATAATAAGTTTTATATTCTAAGAAATCACATAAACAGATTAGGAAGTTTACTTGAGGTTTCTTAACAGCTTGGGCCATTCTTTCTGTTGGTGTTCCTGTGAGTAGTAATGTAGTGTGGAGTTAATGACATTACACACAAATATCGTTTGGTCTTTCTACATTAAATGTGGACATCTGAATAGGGTGTATGGGTGTGGAAAGCCATTCCATTTGATAGAGTTTTGAAAATATCAGGAGACGTGTAGATTTTCCCTCTTACCTGCTATCAAAATCTGCCACTGGTCTTTTCTATGTTTGCTAACTGTGCTGTCCTCCCTTGCCTCAGCTCCTGTACTTCCTGCTGTGCTGTGTGGGCCTTTTCATTTCCATCCTGGTCATCGCCTTCCAGAGCTACCATGTCTACCTGGCTAATGGCTTCACTTGCCAGAATATGGGTGAGGATTGTGTGTGCACACTGCAGCCTGAGGACCCCATTGCCCGCACCTTCACCTACGCCCAGGTCAGCGACTGCTCGGCCGTCACGAGCACGCTCATGCTCTACTACGTTCTGCAGTTACTGCTGAACCTGAGCCAGGCCATCGTCTGCCTGGTAGGGGCCTTCATCATGTGGAAGCACCGCTACCAGGTGTTCTTCGTGGGCCTGCAGATGGGCTCCCCCACCACCCAGCACTGGCAGAAGGTTTAGGGGCAGGAACCAGGAGAACTACTGAGAAGAAGAAAGGTTCTCCTAGAAAGAAAATGCGTGGCGTGGCATGAGGCTGTTCTCTGTGTTAAAGGACAGAATTTTATCTTTCTGAACAATATGTGTGTGTGTGCCTGAAATGTGTGTTTGTGCTGGGGAATCTGCCTTTAGGCATTTTGCATGGAGTGGTACTGGCACACTCTACTGCTGCGGCAAATGATACAGTCCCTTTTTAAAGCTGTTGTATTTTTCTACATTGGATTCTAGACATTTCCACTAATGTAAACGTATACTGCCAGTGCCAAAGAGGATATTTTAATACATCTGAATATAGGGTGCAATAAGAGAGCATTCATTCTATTATGGTGATTGTGTACTTTGGATTTTCTGTCATACTGATGGCCTTAATATTTAGCATAGTCTAGAGACGAATCAATATAGTGTCCAGCTGCTGACATCTTTTTTTCTATTACGAATAACTTAATGCTAGGATCCTAATGCAAGGCTACAGAGGTGTGGGAACAGAATTAAGTACTGGCCATGAGTTAGTGAAGCCTAATGAGGTTATTTCTGCTATTGTTAGGTCAAAACTACAAAACTATAGGATGTTGTGAGGATTAACTCATTGTTGTTTACATGCTTTACTAAGTCATGCATCAAGGTTCTGTTCCAATGTCTTAGAAAGCTGTGGCCACATAAAGAGATGTCACCAGCAGGACTTTGTAAATCACCACTGTTAACTTCTCAGCAAAAAAAACCCCACAGTATTACAAAAAATTTGTACAACTAAATGTGGCATTTCAAACAATTCATTTTTTTTCTTAATTTGAATAATCTTGTAACTTGTAGTATTCATATGACTCTCTATGGCGTGGAGAGGATAAACCTGTTTACCGACTGTGGCTGTTGTTTATATTGTTTTATATGTGGTTTCACCATGCTTGGTCAATATAAAACTGTTACATTGATACTTTATGTATGTGTGTGTGTGTGTGTGTGTGTGTGTGTGTGTGTGTGTGTGTGTGTGTGTGTGTGACTCATGGTGCATTCCTATTTTATCATAGTTCCTTTGTGCTGGACAAAGGTCAGAAATCAGTCGATTTAAGGTTTTCAGATAAAGAAACCCATACACACACCCAGACAGGCAGCAGTCAGGGGCATGAGATATGTCCAGTAAAAGTACTGGCCAGGTCTGTGGTCAGAAGTCTTGACTCACGCAGGCGGTAAACAGCAGCCGCCACTGCGAGTGTGCAGAGGGATGTGGGGGATTGAAGGGGGTACTGAGACGGGCAGCAGGGCACTGCAGCAACATTAGCAGACACACTGTGATTAAAATAACATCGTTTAGAACAGAGAAACACAATATAGATTTAAAAGATTAAAATATGCTGTTTTGCAAAAGTATTTAAAAAAATTGTATGTGTAAAAAAACAGACTGTCTGCCTTTTCCATACAGAGGCTGTCTTAATCAAACAGTGTTTTTGCAGCAGGATCTCCAAGTGAGTTTGGAACATGTACATCATTGAACAGAAGCTTATAGAGTAGAGTTTAGAAAAGGTGCTTTGGTAAGAAAGCCACCCTTAAATTCATCTGTGACTCATTTTTCCTTACAGCTTTTTTTTTTTCTAATAAAAGACATTTACATAAGTCTTTCCCTCACCATCTAGCGGCTTGTCTCCTAAAATAGCCATCTCTGCATTTCTCAGACAGTTTATAAAGTATAGTGCAGTATGTGTATGTTGCAGATCTAGCATTTGGAAAGTATAAGAACATAAAAAGAGTGAAATATATGTGTACCATAGCTGTAAAGCTGCTACATTTCGGAACAGTAGTGTATGTTTATGGGGCTATAATACCGAAGACATTACCCCTTGGTGCGTAGTTAAAATGGATGACTGTAAGCATGTTCTAGAGAAGTTCCTCTGACTGAGGCGGCAAAAATAAATTAAATAAAGAAATATATTGTATATAATATAAATCTTTTGTAAATATGTTTTACAGAATGCACAGAATTCAAATCCCATTCACCCTTACGAGAAACGGTTGCACACTCAGTTTAAAGTAGCTAAATATTGTCATTTCCAGCTTAAAGTGTTACACTACTGAGCTGGACTATGATATAGCTACTCTACATTAAGCAGGTTGGAATTAACATTTTTCCACCAAGCTAATATTAACTCAATTACATGGAATAAAAAGAAACAAAACACTAAACTGGAGCACTTGGAACAAGTAATAGTGAAGCATGGATAAGAACTGGGGCCCAGAACATTTACTTCATTAGCTTAGTGCTTGGGCCCATTCATATTCAGGCCATAGTCCAGAACACAAGATTTCTCAGTTAGAAGAATAATAAAATCCAATGCCTCTCCTCCTACTAGACAGGTGTGACTTCAGGCTTGAGTTATCTGGTTAAGTGAGAGATCCTGCTTTGTGAAATACCTTCATGGTCCTGACAGACTTGGGACCCGCCAGAATCCTGGAGAGCTGTCCAGAACCTTCCCTCACTGGAGGGACAGCAGCGTTTCACTGCTTTGTGCTGTCGTTTATCAGATTAAGCAGGAATGCTGAGTCAAATGAAAAAAAAAAGTTTTCTGTTTTCTGCTGTTTTTAGGGAAGAGGGCCGCAGGGGTGTTCCGCCGCTGCTCAGAAACTCTCATGTGACGGCCCTGATCTGCTCCGCATCCTTCCAGCATGACACAAGATGTCACATGCAGGCGCATCACATGCAGGAGAGCAGGCGTGTTTAGATTAATGGGCGCGATCAGTGTTTTTCAGTGCTGTGATTTTTTTTCAAAGCAGGATCTAATTAAACCTGGGAGTTCTATAACCATGTCTGATGTTTGTTCTTGGGAAATGACTCTCTGGGGGAACAGATGGATTTAGAATTGAAACAGCAGAGTGTGAAAGTGGATCGTTTATTGCAAATTCTACACTGCAGTGTTTAAATAGAACTAAAAACAGCATGTGACATTTTGAATGCCTCAAAAATATCAGTTCCTAAACATTTTTCTCAGAGGGCCTGCTTGTCTTGCAGTGTGTGTTTGTGCTCGGTCAGTTGCCACCGGCTGTCTTCTCCTCCCAGACATAACCTTCCAGAAACACTGGACTTTCTCCTGCACAAATGACAGCTGTTTGCACCACTAGCTCAGTAAGAGGCTAAATTTAACCAGTGTCGCAGAGGCAGCACGAGCAGCCACGGGCCTCACGTACCAATCTGCCATTTCTGGAAGCAGGCCAGGCCCCTACCCACACAAAACACGTACCACATATTACTAACCCCAAAACATGATTTTGGAGAGAGGGCCCTGCAAGTAGGTGCAATGTTTTTCCACGACAAAGGGCTTAAACAGGTGAAGCGTGCTTCATTCTTTATAAAGGATCTATGGAGGAACAGATCTTGGTTATTTCTTTTCTCCTGGTCTAAACATTCTGTAATATCACAAGGCCTTTATCTCACAATCCCAGTGGAGACAATTGCTAGGAACAAGCATACTTCTACCGATGTTAATCATTTACCCCTGCCTCCAGAGAGAGAGAACTTAGGTCTATAAATACTCTGGGAAGGGAGTGGGGGGTAAATGTCACATGGTCAAGTATGGGTCATTTTGTAGGTGACTTAACACACGGGTGTGTGTGTGTTTGACAGGTGCACTGAGGAATGCAACAGAAGTCACATGACAGTCATGCACATTCATATGTATTTATTACAGTATCTTGACCGCATAAAACACTCTCTGATATGTGTCCAAGACAACAGGCATTTCTGCAATTCTCATTGCTGGCATGAGTCATTTGTGCAAATTCATCCCCCACAAAAAAGAAGAAAGATTTAAGGTGACTTCTAATCTCTTTTCACGTGATCTGTTAGCAGGCTTTTTCCCCTCGAAAGCACATTTGGATTTTATAGTATGATAAAGGTTGTTCCTGTTACATGATTGAGTTATTCAAGCAGGATCTTTTAACCATGTCTGCTGTTCTTATCCACAGGAGTATACTGTACCAATCTAGCATTTACCCTTCCCCTAAATACATTCAGCAAGTCATTAATTACTCACAAATAGCAGTTTGCTCTATTATTTTCTGTACAAAGAAAAAAAGGTACTTCTGGTGCAGCGATTTGCATGGCAGGCACAGTGTAGGTTTTTTTTAAAGTAACACAGCAAAAATGTACAGAATTGACAATCCAAATGAGTGCCAACGGGAGCAGGCGTTGGCTTCCACTGGGAGATGAGACAAGGCATCTTTTTTTTTCCAGTTCTGTAGTCTCTTTATATCTAAAGGACATGAAGGACACTTTACTCAGCAGTTTGAATAAGTATGAAACAATGCTCCAAGGCACTTCGAAAGCAACTCCAGATAGATCCTAAAGTTCACCTTGAATTATATTACTGCTCCAGTTGCTGCGATAAAACAGAATGACAATTAAAAGATGACTAATACTTTATCGTTAAAATTTCACAGACACCCTTTCCAGGAGAGATGAGCTCTAGAGGGGAGTCTAGTGGGGACATAACAATACCAGGAGGGAGGTTTTTCGGATCCTTCCGCTTAGCCGACAACCTTTTTCTCCCAAATGTTTTTAGAAGCTCAAGGTCAGAACAGAACATTGCTCAGGCCATGATGTAAGCTGAGATGAGATGCAGTGTGATGACATGGTGAAAGTAGTGCTGGCAATGGTGTGAATGTCCAAGTGTGCACATGTGTTGGTCATGGTCCTGGTCTCAGTGTGCAGGGGGAATATGATGGTTTGACGGCTGTGGTCCCAGGAATCCCAACCTCTGCTTATTTTTCCTCTGCTCTGTCATCTACACACACACACACACACACACACACACACACACACACACACACACACACACACACACACACACACACACACAGAAAGAAAGAGGCCATTCCATCACTCTGCTCAGCCCTCAGAGGCAAACTCAGTGCAGTAGAAATATAGAATATAGGGCAAGAATTTCTTTTAGATCTTCGGGCCTTTGAAGGCGGAAGACACGATTCTTGCAGTGAAGACTGGATATTTGAAATACATTTTTAAATGCCCTTCATTTCAGGAGAGCTAAGTTACAATAGGATGCTGATGTCAAGAGCACACCACACACTGATCTGAAGATCCACAGCACACTCTGTGGGTAAGAATACCTGGCTGGAAAAATGTTTATAAATAACAACAAAGACTTTCTTCTAACTAACAGAAATAAACAAGTTGTTTGTTTTATTAAACAGAAAATCCATGGATTTTTCTACATCTACAAGATGTACACAAAGTCATGTGATATGCACATTCTAGAGAACCAGTATCTAAATCGTTTACAGTGGTAATAGGATTGGTGACACAAACCAGACGTCTAATGCTTCTTAAAGCTACTTTACATAAAATAATGACACAGAAATGGTTACAATTGTGTGACCGTATTTCTTAGACAGTTTTATGATAGTTTTGAGAAGGTAATAACCTCAACTGTTATCTCTTAAGGCGACATGTTCAGAATATTTCATATAAAGTAACTGTTTCTGAGATGCAATTACAGGTCATTCTCTGAATCGGTGAAGTTAAATGGCTGCTAGGTTTGACTGAATACTAATCAAACGTGCTTGGGTGATCTGGGAGCAGTGAGTAAACACTGCAGACGTGTGTAGTGCTGGAATGTGAAGTACGTGTGAGATTGAAAGAGCTCTGAGTATTCACACTCTACTAGGCAAAGCCGCTGTCCTGCCTGCTCTGGGTCAGCTGTAATTCAGAAGGGCTGGAGCAAGAGGTGTGGAGGGTCTGTTTAATTAGGCCTGGTCGCTGAGAGAGAAATCGCTTTAATAAGTTACTTAACATCTACAGAGGGCAGGGGGAATTACAGTCAGGCTTCGGCACGTGACCGTCAGGAATCAGAAAGGCTGCTGGAGAATTACAGCATCCCCGTCTTACTGAGCCT
>JBBIGB010000018.1:11519015-11534661 GCA_037577075.1 Alestopetersius hilgendorfi | reverse complement strand
AGAGAGAGAGAGAGAGAGAGATAGAGAGAGAGAGAGAGAGAGAGAGAGAGAGAGAGAGAGAGAGACAGAGACAGAGACAGAGAGAGAGACTGACAAACAAGAAATCTTCACTCCAATCCAGCCAGTCACTCAGCTATTCATCCACACGTCCCACGCTAAGATGATCACAATGAAACAAAGAGAGGACCATTTGTACACATAATCATCTGTGCTGTATGTTGTGTACATATGATATAAATGGGAGAGGAGTGAGCATCTGAAAATGTGCAATTATAAATTCTCTTCTTATCAAGTGTAGATCTAATCATGAGCAGAAAGAAGCAGCTTTAATCTATCCACTTACTCTGAGAGCAACGCTCTCAAAGAGAAATGAGAAGACATTCATCTGCAGAAAAGGAGGCTATAATGAACAGGGTTGGTGATCGATATACAAATATATGTGTTTTATAGAAAGCAATAAATGCTGTTATTGACCTTGAACTGCAGCTAACTTTTCATTTTACTTCACAAATTTGATATTAATAGTCAGAACTGCGGCAAAAACTTGCAATAAAAACAGATAATAAATCTGAAAAAAGATGGTCCATCACATGAGACATATGTCATATTAAAGTTTGTTTCATGCATTAATTTCTTGCAGTGTATGAAAAGTGTTCTATGAAATTGATTTTTTTATATAATTATTGCTTTCAAACACTGAGTGTAGAGAGCTAATGTGCATTTTATTTCAAATTGCAAAACATGACAGCATGTTTTGCAATTTAACATACAATTGTATCATTCACTGATTATTTTCACATAATTTGAGCGAAATCCAGTACAGCATTTAACCCATGCCATGGCACTAATTATATGATGTTTCTATGATATAATTTGTGCACAGAGTATCTCATGTCACATGTAAATCATGTTACCACTGAATAATACCAACAACCAGCCCGTATCGATAATAAATGGCAGTAAGCTCAGTGAAAGTTACTCATTAAGAGCTAAAAGATCAGAGAATTAGACAATGTCTCTCCATCTCTCTGTCATCTTTGGGTGTGCGTTTGATATAGTGGAGACACCAGAGTCCCTGCGGACATGTTTTTGTTGTAGCTCACATGGAGAAAGATGTAGGACATAAGAATGAATAGCACTGGTTGCCTGATCCAACTGAACACATCATAAGACAAAAGCATATGGCCACAGGCAGTGTCTCTGTTGGCTAAATTTATCTTGAGCAAAACAAAAAGTCATCTATGTTACCCTTCATCTTGTGCGAGTCATGTGTGAGTAAATGTATACATAAGTGTGAATGTGTGTATAAAAGTACAGAAAGAGAAAAGCTGAGAGCAGATACAGTGCTGGGTCATTATGAAAGTGTCTCGGCGGCGGGATAAAAATACTCTGTGTCCTGTCAGGCTCAGTAGTAACAAAAAGCAGAAGTGAAACCGAACCTGACAGACAGACAAACAGAGCGAAGTGGCACCAGCAGTTCAGCAGCAGGGCATGTGAACACTTCCACAAATGAGTAACCTAAAGTTGAATAATAATGAAGAACTGAAACCTTTCTGGTTTAATACTGATAGACAGCCACAACAAAAGGGTGACTGTATTAATAACAGTCTTTAACCTTAAAGCTTTTAACCGCAGGTGTCGGTATGCAGGCCCACACTTCAATTCCTCCCTCTTGGAACTAGAAAGTTTATATTAGATGTGGGCATGATAAGTAATGCAACAATACACTTTTCAGAGTACATCACAGCTTAATACTGCGAAGGTCCCCCGTGTGTCACGGAAACATCTCCGAACCATTGACACATAAACCCCATAACACTTCTGTATGGGTACTGTGGTATCTGTCACCAACAGTGTTGGGCAAGACACTCTAAAAATGTAATTAAAACACAGATTACTGATTGATTCCTTTAAAAATAATCAAATTACTAATGTGTAATTAGTTACATTACTAGTTAGATTATTAGTTACTCCCCACCCTCTAAAGAAGCTCTTAAGTCACACATTATTATTACAAACTTATGACAACACAATAATGTTCTTGCCTTTAACCAAGATGAATTTAAAGTAATGTTTATATTTCCAGCTACTGAACACATACTTCTCACTCTCCATGCTCACTTTTTTTGAGCTGGTAGGGCTCCCGTAGATGATGTCACGCATGCGACTGTCAGACAGACATCCACCTGCCACTGGCTGCTTACTGTGAATTATTATTTCTGTTAAGCACTTTTATGTTATTGGTAATGTAAAGTTGCTTGAAACTGTAACGGTAATCTAATGATCTAATAACGCGTTACAGCTCAACATGGTCACCAACAGATTCTTTAAGCTCCATAAGATGCTTGAAGGAATTTGATAGCCACATCAACACCATGACCAACCATGTTTGCCAAAACATTCTTACTATTGAGCATCCTGGTTCTGTCTCTTCTCCAGGTAAGCGACACACATGTACCTGGCAAACCACACGATGTATGCGGTGAAGAACTCTTTGATGCACCGAGTATTCTGACAAGTTTCTATCATAGTCAGCATTACTTTTTTCAACAATCTGTACTGCAATAATTGATTCAGACCAAATGGGCCAGGCTTCACTGCCCCATGCACATCAGTGAGCATTGAGTGTCCATAATCACAATTTGGCCCTTGTCAAGGTAGCTCAAATTCCTATGCTTGCACATTTTTCTTGCTTCCAACACATCAGCTTCAAGAACGTCAGTGTCTGTTCACTTGCTGTCTAAAATATCCCAACCCTTGACAGGTCCCAATGCGATGAAACAAAAAAGTTATTCAGTTCACCGGTCAGTGGTTTAAATGTGATAGCGGATCCTTGTACACAGAGTTTGCAAACAACGACTAGTATACAGTAACGGCATAAACATCAGTAACGTATGTCAGTGATTTATTTATTTGTTGACATTATCAGTACTTTGATTTAGAGCCTTTTAAGTGGGCCACTAGTGTATTGCTGGTCCATTCCATCCATGCCAACTTGTTAATGAACAGAAAAATGTAATCCCCCCCCCCAACACTGTGATGTTATTATATTGTTAATGTTTTTAGTAATAGTAGTAGTAGTGATAATAACAATAATAATAATAATAATAATAATAATAATAATAATAATAATAATAATAATAATAATAATAATAATAAACGATTAGCCTAAAAAAATAATGGGGTTAGTGCACAGTCCTACCTGATGTGCCAAGATGTAGATGTTGTGGCCCACATCTTTGGGAGTGATCTGATCTCCTAAAGCCTCCACATCAACCTCGCTCTCCAATCCTTGTGCATAGGCCTCCTTAATCACGTCCACCTGTACACACACACATACACACACTGCATTCATACACATGGTATGTGCTTTGGGTGGTATCTGTTTAAAACAGCAGGGGATGCATTTTAATTACACTGGGAGACATACATTTATCCCAGTCAGAATCTAAAACAATAATCTAGAGATGTGTAATTTAGTTTTTTATAGCCTAAGGCCATCAGACCAATCCTCACTCACCAGCTCATTGGGCCTCATCTTGTTCAGGATCTGTTCTGCATTCTCACTGTCATGGCAACTCTCCATGATGGCCAGAAGCAGTTTGGAGGCATTATTCTAGTGAAACAAAGATCGTAGAATATTCAGATGTCTAAGAAGCCAACTCTTAGATTTAATTACAGCCAACTGTAAGGCTGTAAAATATACAGCAATGTGAAAAAGCCCAGAAGACTGGACATGTCCCTCACAATAGTAATCTTTAAAATGAAGAGATTAGATTAAGATTCTACTAGAGATCGAGTAAGTTTTCCATCAAGGTTCTAACAGATCACACACACAGAAGATGTACTTTTTGGCAAACTCCCCCCATGAAATAGAAAACACATTTCACATAAAATGGCACAAGAGCCTCTATCACACTAACCATAGTAAAATGACAGTGTGTAAGCATTGCAGTACCTTCAGTTCTAGCACAAGGTCCATTCTGTTCTTTCCCAAAGGCTCAATGGGATTTACTATGAGAGCGATAATGATGTCAATGCCATTGGATTCGTGCTTGGCTATGCATGACTGAGGAGAGGAGAAAAGACATTTACAAACACCTACACCATCACTGGAGCTCGGAACACGTATATGTTACATTCAAATCAAATTAATTCATCAATGCATTCATTCAAATTAAAAATTTCACTTAATTATTACAGTCTTATTATCTCTGTGAGTATATGGACTGTCTACCTGGTTCTCATGGCAGGGACCCTGGCAGTATTCAGTGATGGTCTCTAGTGTCTGTCGAACCAAGTCAACATTCCTCTCATTGATGTAGAGGCCCAAAAGTCCCAGACCTCCAGTGGTGCTGCCACAGATACAGTCCAGGAACTGCAGTGTCTCACACACCAGATTGTAGTTAGTTTTGTTGTTCTGGTCCCGAAGGAAATTCTGTGTAAAGAAGTAGAGACTGAGGTCAGCATGAGCAACTCACCATCACTTTTTACATAACTGCCAAACATAAACTTTCCTCAGACAAAAATGTTCGCCTTCTTCCTTTGTAGCTCAATGCAGACGTCTATTTAACCCTGCAATGTTCCCCCACAGAGTTTGTCTTTTTAAAAAGCCTCTTCTTAGATTTTATTTCATTTTTTACCTCATTTGCAGCTCACTGAAGCAAGCAGAGGAATCTCCAAAGTATCAGTCGATGTCACATTTGTGTTCACAGGAAAAACAGGATATTTATTTTTGTACATTGTGCCTTGTTAAGTTTTTTGCAGCCACATACTGTCATGTTTTGCAAATTGAAATAAAATGTACATTAGCTCTCTACACTCAATGTTTGAAAGCAATAATTATATTTAAAAAATCAATTTCATAGAACACTTTTCATACACTGCAAGAAATTAAATCTATAAATAACAAATAATCTAGTGCATAGAAACATTTTTTTGTTTTAAGAAAACTTGAAATTTTCTCACTAAATTGACAGATAATTTTTCTATTATCTTTTTCTTTTTTTCATTTTATTAATTTATTACAATGATTTATTTGATGTGTAGAGTTCCGAGTGGGTTATAGACGGGTGGCGAGGTTCAAGAGCAATAAAATAATCGAAAGATAGGCCCAGGAGGGTGGCTGCTGAGCACTGTTACACTTCTGCTTTCAAAATGATGCTTATTGCACAAAAGGAAGAATGAACTGCTTTATTAGGAAGTAAAGAGTGCATTAAAATGACAAATGCATGTACAGGTTTATCTGTATTACTCTACTTCTGCATTACTCAGTTCCTTTAGGTGTACAACATTATGTGACATCCAATGGAAGTAACACCTTATCCATTGAGAATTCTTAATAATTATGCCTTGCAAAATAAATGTATGGTAACACAATATTACAGCATGCATTTTAAGCATGTATTGATTCTTCCAACACTGATATACAGATTCTGACTGGCCAGTAGCTGAGTCTGATATTGTGGTACCTGCAGGTGCCTGTTGTGGTTCTCACACAACAGCTGTAGAAAACGCAAAATGGGCTTCATGATGGTAATGGCCTGACTCATCTGGACCTCCTCCACTTCCTCCTCCGTTTCCTCCACCCCCGAGCCCGCCACCTCCAAGTCTGGATCTCCCTCCTTGCGAAACATGCCATAGGCCCTGGAGGTGGCACAGGAAGCCTCTTTAAGTTGGCCCCGCATCTCCTCTCTTAGGTGAAGGGAGTCCCGGCCTGCAAGAAAAGCTAAGTGTAAGTGATTTACATTTTCAAAGTTAAAAGAGTGCAGAAACGCTACTGTGGAAGAACACCTGACATATAGGTTGATGTGAAAAAAACAAGTATTTTTTTTCTTTGACATATAGGTTGATGTGGGGGGGGAAAGTATTTATTTATTTATTTTTTTACATATGCCCTTCAACTGTAGCCATATTATTAAAGTTAAGACATATTTATTCACCTGTTTATAACACTAAGATGTATATGATACAGTGACCATCTGAATAATAGTGCTGTTTTATATATGAGAATCTGAAGTGTGGGCCTACATATAGTCTACATAGGAACTTTAAAGAGTTAACACAATTCTTTAATTTATTAACCGTTAAAATGCAGTCGGAATGTAGTCCCTTTGCTTTTAATCCTGGACAATGGAATGTCCTTGAGACGGCTGCAAGCCAGAAACAGCCTGCCCAGACTTTCTGTACTGAGTGCTCCTATGTATGTTTGGAGAAAATGGTTGAAAACCTATAAGCGCTCATTCCAGCAAATATACACATGCACCCAATATTGGAAAAGCTGCTGTACACCGACCTCAGGGAGCTCTACTCAGTCCCCTTTCACTCAATACACAGTGCCCAACAGTATTCCATTGCAAAACTGTGTTGACTTGCACAAAACAGGGAATGGATACAAGAAAATAATTGCTTGACTTCAAATGCCTATATCAAGAGTTAGAACAACCATTCAATTCTAAACTATAATTAACCATCCTGGAAGCAGATTCAATAATATTTTGTCACATTCAGGAGACAAAAAAAAGAACCAATATCTAAAAATAGATTTCAGAATTAGGTTTTGAAATGTTTGGGACAATCATGTCTCCAAAACACTGGACTCCAAACATTGAAAGTGCACTTAATACCAATATGGTGGAGGATCTGTGATGTGGGGCTGTTTCTCCTCCAAATGTCTTGGCAGTGCTGTTTACATACATGGCATTTTGGATTGCAGGAACTATCAGGTGATTTTAAATTTAAGTAGCTGTCTCTACCAAGAAGCTAAAACTTGGTTGTATTTTCTAGCAGGAAAAATATCAAAAGCACACATCAATGTCTACTTCAAAAAGGCTGAATGAAGAGACCCAAGACTCATGTTGAAAATTATCATATCTTAAACAACATTACAGGCAAAACTGTTGGCAAAAGGGGGTTGCACAAAATACCAAATGAAGGGTTGCCAAGATTTGTGATGTGTTTTTAGCAATAAAATGTATTTTGGGGTCAACTGCGACTTTTCCTTGTGGTAATGGGCTCATGTAGAATATGATAAACACCAAGGCATATTTTAATTATCCTCTTCACTCATATTAAATAAGAAATACTGGAGGGTACTGTACAGTATTAACAAACTACTCTCAGTCACAGACAGAACAGAAATTCTATTCTCACATATAAGAAACAATAAGATAAACCTGTCCTTTGAAACTGTGAGGCTGACCCCTTACTCGACCTTGTGATGTAGGATGTTCAGCAGGGAGTGAAGGGGAAACAGCCCTTCATCAAGCCTAGTGCTCAGCTGCTGTGCCTCAAGCCCACAGTACTCAGACACGATGAGCACAACATCCTTCTTTTTTTACAGATGCACTGCTCATGTGATTGCTGGTGTACTTGGAATGACTCTGTACTTTAGTGTTAGTACTGTAAGCTAAGCCATGCTCCATTTGAGATTACTGCTTTTTAGCCCAGAAGACTAAATCCATAATATAAAGACAATTATACTTGAATCTTAACATTCTATAAAGCTGCTAGCAAAATTAAAAACAAGACATTTCATCTTTAGATTCTTCAGCAATTTCATTAATGCTAAAACTAGCTGCTCAAAAAACAATACCAAATGATATATAACCTGCAGCAATTTGACAAAACGTATACTAAAGTGTACCTTTGATTTCCCACTGAATCAACAATGCAAGCCAAACACTCTCTACTGATCAATTCATGCTTTGTGAGCTGATGAATGACGTCCTGATTAGTCACTGGCATCTACTGAACCTCAAGAGGCTACACAAAAAAGCTGCTTATAGACATCAATGAACACACGCAGCAGCAGCAGGTAGAATACGTCATCAGTAGACCAATCCACTTTAGGCCAATCCCATTTACCCAGCATGAAGTAACACACTCAGTGTTTGGACATAAAAAGTAATGCTCAGCCCATCAGTAAATACGGAGTTATTTTCTGATGTGTTGAAGGATGTACTAGAGATGAGGTGTAAGAGTGAACTGGTGTGAGGAAGCTAATGGTCTGGGTCATAGGTCCACCTCTCTTGTGCCTGACGTTGGACACTTCACTCTCTTCCTCTCGCTTTCGGCAGCTGATCTCGAACATGTTCACAGAGACAGTGGAGCGGATTTCCTTCTGAGCCAGCTGCATGCGGTCGAAGAAAACCTTAAAGAACTTCTCAGACTTCTTCTGTTTGTGGAGCTGGCTGTAGAAGGAGTTCTGCAGAAAAAGAGAAAGGGGGGGAGGGGAGACAGGGTGGGTGGAATGAATGCCTAATAACCAAATAAGTTATGAAATAAAATAACTGCAGGGAATTTTGCAGTGTTTGCACAAGCAGTGTGTGCACAGACCTGTGTTTGTGTGTTTCCACCCCGCAGCAGAGCAATACCCAATAGGATGCTCTCTTCAAACACACGGTCATTCTTGGTGCTGACGATGAGATCAATGACCAACTCTGAGGCTCCCACACTATCCAACAGACACTGAATATCAACCACAGTTGTGCCAGGCTTATCTGAGTCCTGCCCTGGAGAGCCAACTACACACAAACACACAGCATTACAGTTATGAGAAGCAAGCACTAATACCATAAATGTTCATGTAAATAATATTGGAATTAAAATGAACCCTAAACTGACTGAACAGTCCTAAGTATGATAAATCTTGCTTAATTCGGCCTATATTTTTGTTCAGTATATGACAGGGCTGTACAAAATCATTTGACAATCAATAATGCAATCTACACCATCATGATTGAGAAACTGCCAGTGTTTAGAATGTGCAATAAGCAATGAAATGAAGCCTGTGCCGTTGACAATATTTACCATTGTGGAAGGCAGATATCACATCTATACAAAAAGCTAGTTGTATACTGCAACTTCAGGCCTCTGGAAAACACATATGCCTCAGCTCTCATAATATTTTATCAGATGCCCTTATCCAGAGTGTCGGACATCAGTGCTTGTGCAGGTTAGCGTGTATTAGCACATGTGGACGTACATGTGGACGTGCCTAATAAGCATGTTTTTGTGTGTGTGCGTTGCCAAAATAGCTCTGATTGCCAAGAAATGGATTCAGTAAGTCCTCTGAGGACTCCCTGTGGTCTCTGGCAACAAGACATTAGCAGAACCAGAACATCCCAGAAATGCTTGATTGGAATGAGATCCTGGGAATATGAAGGCCAGGGCAACACCCTGGTTTCCTCTAACCATTTCCAAACAGCATGTGCTGTATTGGCAGAGCTCATTACACTGCTGAAAGAGGCCAGTACCACTGGGGAACACCATTACCATAAACGGACGAACCTGGTTTAAGTTGATGGCACATATTAAACAGAGGTCCACAAGGCTACCCAGACCCAGAGTTGCCCAGTATAACTTTCCCCAGAGCATTACACTGTCCTGCCCACAGTGCATCCTGGTGCCACCTCTTCATTAGATACATGGCACAGCTTCCACCTTATGTAAAAGACAAAGGACTCATTGATCCAAGTCATGAGGTGATTGCTTCCATCTAATCGGCATCGCATTGCTCCAGTAATATTACTGTGTCAGTATAAGCAGCAATTTTGACACTTAGAGTACTGGTTTATTCACTAGAGAATACTGATGCAATGCAAGAATTTAGTCTAGGGTTAGCTTTAAGCAGCTTTCCAGCTGAGATTGAGATCCCTCTCACATTGCTGCAGTGCAGCCTCCGCTGGTCAGCTGCATCCGACGATGACGCAGCCTCAGGGCCTAGTCCTTGGATCAAAATGAGAGTGATTAACAGCTGCTACTGACAGGGCAAATGACTGCAATATTCCAGCAGTGTCAGAAGTGTGGTACCTTGCACCAGTTCGAGGATGAAAGCACACGTGTATTAGAGAAATTTGGATGTGAAAATAAATGTAGCAGTGTCTTCGCTTCTTCACCTGGACCTAGTGAACCCAGGGTGTGCTTATGACTGTGTGCCATAGGCTGCCTCACAAACAAGCAGCAGTTCTCTGCAGGCCATCTTCTTTAGATGCTTCATTATAACAGAAAAGTTTCAGCATCATCTCCTTGGTAAATAAATATTCAGGACTCATCCCTGAATAACATTTTCATCCAATCATCTACACTCCATGATTGCTTATCCTCAGCTCACTGTCACCTGGTTTTCTTCTGCTTGGGTGCTAGTGATGGTTTTCGTTTGGCTGTTCTGGCTGTAAATGCCATTTCATTCTGCTCATTTCTCACAATCAGGTCACACTGCCACCTGTTGCCACAGGTTTGTTTTGTTTTGTTGTGCATTTTCTGTTTTGAAGGCATCTTGCTGTGTTTTTTATATCCTGATGCACTGCCAGCTTTTCTGGTTTTGCCTGTGTGCTTTCCTGTTATAATCTTTCCACTTTGTTTATACTTGTCCTCTATTTTACACACAGCTGACTGGAACCAACGTCTTTTGCCACACTGAGTGCCGACTTTCCTTCTTGAAGGACTTTTAAACGCTCCATTGTTTCAATTCAGTTCAAACGACTCTCTCATCAGTGGTCATGCTTCCTTTCAATTAGCCAGGTCCAACTGCCCATTAGGGTCTGCAAGCAGTCTTTTAACTGGAGACTAATTTGCATTTTTAGATTTGGGTGATTATTTGTCTTAGAAATGCTAATTTCTCCCTTACACTTGAACTGGAAAAATGTGCCATTCATTTTAATAATATCATTTTATTTATTTCAGGTGTGCCAGAATATCTTTCCTGTGCAACATAAATTGTTTTGTGTCACATCTATGATTTGCTTATTTGCTATGAAGTATAAGAGCTGGGTGAACATTGTCTAAGTGTGGCAAATCCATCATTTTTGCCAGGGTTGGTATTGCAAGTTATTTAATATACGAGAGAAATCATTTTTCATTTTAAAGAGGCTGTCAAAATGTTTTGGGTCAATTATGGGACAGCCCAAAAAACCAAAAACCAAAAACAGGAGCTCTGATCCAGTAAAAATCATTTGCCCTTATGCACCCCTAATGTACTGTTATAAGAGCAATAATGCACATGAACATCACTCTCATATATTTCAATTTGAGCAATCCATCTAGCTTTCTAGACTCATTCTAGGAGCCTTCAACAGAAACAGACCCTGCAAGCGCCCAAATGCATCTTTCTCACTGTCACTCCCAACACTGGGCCTTAAGAAAATACCACCCCTGCAAATGAGTCACTGATCTTTCAAGCAAAACAGTTCTGTCTAGTTTTGTAATCTGTTCCTTTACCATATAAGCTACAGAAAACTTCCAGGCATGGCACCCCTGCTCTCAAGGCACAACGAATATTACAGAATATAACCTAACTGTGAACGGTAAACAGTACCTCAGGTGTTGAACAGATCCAAACACACATCCTGAACATGCACAAGCTGCTGCAGGCTCTTTAGGAATGATTATGTATATAGTGGCTGAACAGTTACAATGCGCAGAATGTGCAGAATAGCTATCTCTGGCATTGCTTGTAGGAGTATTGAAAATTCAGAATTTAATTTCTAACTCCACTAAATAGACTTGAACCAGTATGTAACACTATACAGCATGAACTGTTTGAAATGATGGTAAACCAAAATATTTCAGAGAATTCCTACATGTGAACATAAGTGAACTTTTGAACATCTTGAATGTTGTGATATCATACATTAATACCACATTCACTGCTTCTAGCAAAGATGAGATCTAGAAATAGCTCAGACACTCAGGAAAAACATGTCTCAGCTTTCGGACAGACTGATATCACGCGACACATCCTCAGCCAAAATAGCATCAGGCTAAGTGGCCGCAGGCAGAGCGGCCTTGGGTGGTGAAGTTGATGTGTCGTCTGGGTTTGCATTCTTTCTAACTACATTAATTAGAATTGACTACAATCCAATCTTTACCTCTAGAATTTGCACCCAGGCCAGTTGGGGACGTCAAACATATTTACTTATTTAAGTATCCTGTAGTGTGGTGTGGATGCCGCTTCATCGGTGTGAAATACAATTTTGACGTTGTGTGTAAAAGAATGTCAACCATTATGCACTGAAATGAACAGAGGTTGTCAGTGCATGAAGAAGTTCCATGCATGGCGGCTAAATCAAGCGGAATTCATACTACTGAAAAGGAGAAAAACTTAATAATAAACTTACATTTTATTTCTATTAAACATTCCGCTGTCACATACCACCATAACAATGGCATCATTGTCATTGACCATGCTTGTTAAGATCCAAAGTCGTGTTAGTTAATGAGAAAGGATCAAGATTCTTTATTGTGCACATAATGTGATAGTCTTTGGAGTTTCATTAAAGGGGGGATCTTGTAGTCGTGCTATAAAATGTCACCTTCATCATTGTTTCAAAATTGTTTTTTAAATTCTGTAGTGTGGGCCAGGCATAATGAGATGCTACAAAACACAAAAAAAGATGTGCTTAGCCCTACTTTTAATTACCCCTAAAAATATTTGAATGAAGTGGCTGTTAATTTGTGAAACCAACCCCTTAATTTTACCTTAAAATTAGATAAAAAAATAGATTTTAGGCATAAGTGTGAAACCCATTAAACTTAAATTTAAGGCGTTAATTCCGGAGGTTCTATCATTTAAGGGGGAAATTTGAAAAAGGTAGTTTTACCCCTTAATCAGCCTTAATCTGTGGACTTTTCCCTTTATTTTCCTTTATTTCTTGTATGGGAAATTAAGGTTGAAATTAAGGTCATTTTAAAGGGTACAGGCGTTTTATAGTGAGATGTTAGTAATGATTAGCATCCAGTCTGAATAAAGAAGAAAGGACATGCAGACAGAACTAATGTCATACGAGTGTTGGTTGGGGCCCTGTACCTCCAGGGGATGAGCCACCCCCGCTTCCATAGTCCAGAGCCTTGGAGTGGAGCCGCTGGTTACCAAAGTAGTGCGCCAGCATAGTCTTCCTCAGTGCATTGCCCTGCAAGGGAGAAAGGGCATATAAGTTCTCCAGCACATCAGATCTGGTATAAATAAAAAAAAGTGAAGTGAGCGTGGGCTAAGTACACTATATGGACATACGTATTGGGACACCAGGCCATTTCATCAACAGGGACTTCTGACACTAATGACACTACCTTCAAATACATAGATATGAACATAGAGTTGCCTCACCCCCCTTTGCAGCTGTAACAGCTTCCACACTTCTTGGAAAGTTTTCCACAGGATTTTAAAGTGTTTCTGTGGGAATTTGAGCCCATTCAGTCTGTAGAGCATTTATGAGGTCAGGCCTGGCTAGTAATTTCTGTTCCAGTTTATCCCAAAGGTGTTGGATGGTGTTGAGGTCAGGGCTCTGTGCGGCACAGACTGAACACATCCATGGAGTGTGGAGCTTGCTTTCTGTCCACAAATTTGGAAGCATGGCATTGTCCAAAATGTCTTGGTAAGTAAAGTGATTTTAAGTAAATAATGGCAATTGATGGTTTAAAAAAATGTAATTATTATATTAGAATTATATAATTTGTACCCCATGCTCCACTAAATTGTAAGACTAAAACTGTTTTATGTCTAACTGACTAAGTGGTACTGTTTTATTTCACAAAAATGGATTTATTCATATGGTTTACTAGCCATCAATGAATAATTAAGTAAACAGAAGAATGCAACTCAGTCAAGTACCTGCAACAGACTCATCCTGGGGAAAAAATGCTGCTGCTGTTGTTGCTGCTAATTCAATTCCTTTTGATTCTTCAATCTAACTGTAACTACAGATTCACAAGACAGAAGCAGGAGTAAAGATGACTTCTAATCGATTAACTGTGATCCATGGCTTCTGAAAAGTCTTATAGATGAAACAATTCGACACTCTTCACATAACACACAGCAGGGGTATAAGGGAGAATAAATAGTCAGATGAAGAATGTCTGTTCCAGCAGAATAACTACAGTGTGAGCAGATATTTAAACCAAGACAGCTTAAAGGTATTTTATTGCAAACAAAACCCATTAACTTTACTGCTTGCCCCAGTTGAACAATCAAAACATGTTTGAAGTTGATCATTCATCTAAATACATACTCAAAACTTCACAACCTCCTTGAATAACATCCAGCTTTTCATTAAGGTGGTGCAAACTCACAGATGTGGTTTAGGACACTGTGATTTACTGTGTGCTATAAAAACAAACAGATGTTGACTGCTACAGATAGCAATCATAGACAACATCAGGGCTGGAAAAGACTGAACCGGGATCAGATCCACTTTATTTATGACAGTCATTGTTTCAAGATTAGCACCCCTGCTCCTGATGTGGTTTGAGGAAACAGGGCCTGTTGCCTAAAACAACTGCCTGCAGAACTAAGCTACACAATAAAATTTTGTTCATTTGTAGCTTGTTAAAACACAATGGTTTCTTAACTATATCCATAAGCCACATACCATGAGAGAAACTTTGGGAATGTATTTATGGAAACGATGTCAGCGGGTTTTGGCTTGCATTTATTATTTAGTATTTATTAGCAAGATTTCCTTTGTAGCTCCAGTTCTAAACTAAAGAAGTAAAATTTGGACACCACGCCATGCATTGGCTGACCGACTACATCTGGGTTTAGTTGTAAGCCTGCACAGATTTTATTTCCCGTGATGAAAAACCTTAATTAATGAAACAAATAAATCTGATGAAGCACTATACCACAAACAAAATCAATATGTGCATTCTAAGTGGATTTAATCATGTTCCCACTTAATGACTCCCACCTGTAGCAGCGATGAGAGAAGACAAATATGATGAAGATGCAAAGACAAGAGAGACACCTGAGAGTATTAGAAATGCTTTTCTCAAAAAACATAAATCCGAAGGCAATTGTCAAAGTTCTTCCTTTTTCAGCAGCTAGTAATGTTACGAAAAAGCTTCTGTCTTAAAACTGTTAGGACACTTCCAGGATGTGGCAGAAAGAAAAAAAAAATAGATGAAAGAAGTCTGCTAAGGTTGGTGCTAGCTATGGAAAAACCACCATGCAAGACATTTAAAGAACTTCAGGGTTACCTGGAGCAGTCTGGCATGGTACTTTCAACATGTACCACAGACTACACTTTATACCAAACAGGGCTCCACGGCCGAAGGCCAAAGAGAAAACCACTATTGACTAAAAGGCAACAAAAGACTAGAGCTCTTTCGGAATGCAGAGCATCAGTTTGTTGTAAGGCAAAAAAATCAAACCCATTTTTGGGAAAATGTTGTATAATAATACATGGTGGAGGTTCTATCATTTTGCGCGGCTGCTTTGCTGCCTCTGGCACAGAAGGCATTGAATGTATCGAAGGAATGATAAAATCTACAGATTACCAACGTATTTTAGAGTAAAATGTGTTTTCTAGTGTCAGAAAATTTTTTAGAACTTTTAGGTCTTTTAGCAGGACAACAACCCAAAGCTCATATCCAGCAGCACAAAAGAATGGTCATATATAATCTAAGCAGTTGTGACTGTTCCAAATATGCTACAGCAAAAGCTTTGGAGACCAGCAGACCAGACAACTGCAGGCTACCCATTTCCCTGAGGGAGAGGTGACAAAACGTGCTAAAAAAGAGGGAGAGAGAAAGAGTCAGGTGGGGGAAGTGAATTGGCAAAGAGGGTGGGAGTGTGAGGGAGACAGAGAGAGAGAGTGAGAGAGAGAGAGAGAGAGAGAGAGAGAGAGAGAGAGAGAGAGAGAGAGAGAGA
>JBBIGB010000018.1:11457078-11471875 GCA_037577075.1 Alestopetersius hilgendorfi | reverse complement strand
CTGCAGCCTGGGCTAGCTAGCATTGCTTTGAGTATTGGAATAGCAAAACCAAAATAGTTGTGGCGTCAACAGGGACCAAACTCGTGATCTCCCTCAATGACACTTTGGAGCCTCCTGAACACTTCAGCTTTACTAGACAGAAAGGTCACCTAATGAGATGAGATGAGGCTCAGTAAGGAGAATTACAGCAAACATTGCCTGAATCCCGCATAATAAGAGCTCATAATACTGAATCAACAACCCATTCAGCTCTTTCAAGAGGAAGCCCTCAACAGTATTTTTCCCCCACTCACCAAACCAAATACAGTTGCCCACATCTCCTCATACAACACAGTCTCAGGCGCATCTCAGCCTCTTCTGACATTTCATCAAATTAGAGCTCAATTCAATAAACTTCCATTTAAAGCTTATATAAAGATAATCTGTTTGTCTCCCTGATGTTGCCAATATATCAGTACACAGGGATGAATGCACTATCCCAAGTGGTCTCTACTGGCATGCATAGAGACAGCAGAGCACACAGAGCGTGACAACGCTCTGTCTAATCACTCCGTACGCTGACACAGCACAGTCCACACAAGACTCACACACCACGGGAAATCGCTCGCTTCTGTAGAAGCCTGATAAAAGTGCAGGGGTTTAACACAGTTCCCTCAACGCCTCTTACACAGTGGTGTTGCCTTACTTAAATTTGAAAATACTGTTAGTGTATCAGAAAACACTGAGAACCTCAAACATTAAAGTGCAATTATAAACCCATATCAACAACATGCCCCTCACTCTCTCACAAGGGCCTCTCAATTGCCATCTTTTGTGGTTATCTGTTAAAGATCACTGTTAATGATCAACACATTGTTAAACTCAATTAAACGTATATGTTTAAATATCTAGATAGGCTCTGGCAGTTCTGTTTTTGGATAGTTTATAGCTCACTTTTTATACGATAAGGACATTTTACTTTGCAGTGTTTTGTAGAATCAAGTTATTTTTACACAGAAAATATCAAAAACATAACAGAATATTGATAAAAATGTATTAAATGAAACCTGAAATATGTGTGTTGTTTCACATAATAAAGTGCTAAGGCTGATGTGCCAAAGCCCTGTTATGGAAACTTGTTGCTGTACTATTTCTGTTCTACCAACAATAAAACCCAATCTGCTTCCTCTCCAAATGTCACTCTAAGACAGTAATGTTACCAAATGTCACAGTGGAATTTATGACTATATTCAGCCTAATGGGTCTGTTTTCTTGTTAGTCATGTTTTGGTACGTTCATGTTAGTCATGTTAATTATGGCAGTAAAATAATATATTTGTGGTAACCTTTCTACTATGGTTAGCAGTAGCTGGACCAGAGTCTGTAACAGCACCTTTCATTAAGAGTCGTGTGAGTAGTCATGGTTAGGGAACAGGCAACACATGTAGGTGATCCATGGTCATGAGACTGATCTTGCAGACCAGGAGAGCAGGAAACCATGACGGTGGTCATTCAAGCTGACTGGGGGCAGCTGTTCCTCTCAGGTAAGACAGACAAACTGAACACCGGCAAAGTGACTAATGAACACACTAGCAGCGCATTATGATGAAGCTGCTTTTTATTAATCATCAGGAAGACAAGTGATGAGTAATATTAATTTTGTTATCATGTTGTTTCTGTGCTGTGTTAATTAATGTGCAATCATCCGTTTCAGAGAAACAGACGCGTCGTCAGCATTGTACCTGTTTCCATCAGCGGTTTCTTGCCCTTCCCCTGTTTGAGGTAACTCACCCTCTTTAAAGAGTGACGTAACAGACCACCATAGCTGCTTAGAGCAGGAAAACACCACAACACACCGACAAGTGCTGAACCGTCAACAAGAGAAGGTGTGTTCTAGAAAACAACAGGGGTGTGTGAACAGGACTGAAAACACAGTGGCTGTAAACAAAATTCATTAGGCATATTAATCTGCCTATAATAAATTCCAGACAGTTTTTTTCACCACACTCCCATGCCCTTGACTGCTATTTAAATATGAATGCAGATTATCCTAAACTGCTCAGTCATCACTGGCCTACTATTGACCTCCAAAGGAAGCCCATTCACCTTCTGTGGTGCACAACAGATTTTCACCTAACGAACACGGATTAGAAAAGTTAGTACAGAAGCACTATGCATAAGAGGTCCACTCATTCATCAAACATTATATAAACAAATACATTACATCAAAAGATGTCAAGCCACCACATAAACAATTGCGCACAGAAACATCCTTGAGAATTATGCAGAAGGTTTCATATCAAATATAAAATTAAACAAGTGTGTATGTAAGTCTATAACCCAGAAGGTCCAGAACGTAGGTGTAGACAAATGATTAAATTGTTTAATTTTGGCAGGGCTCAACCTTCCTCCACTTCCTCTCATGTCTTAAAACAGAGACAAAACATGGCAATAGGATATGTAATAGAGCGTTAAGTAGGAAAACAGGAAAAACGCTATTAGACTCACTTCACATGCTCATAAATGAATCTCCTCTCTTTAAGCACTGGAACTTCGAAACACATTAAGGCTCTACTTTAAGAGACATGACCTAGTGGAAGAGGTTAAATATGAACTATACATGGCCTGACTGCAGTTTACAAACATGCTCATTACAGCTCCATTTACTTGATGTGGAAGGGAGACAGACTTTGCTGAGGTAGGAGGCCAAAAAGACCCAAGGCTAGAAATCGGATTAACCAACCAAAGATCCAAGAAATTTTACATACCTGTGTGTCAAATCGTATATATGATAATGCTTAACCTGAAATCAAGTATTTATATCCTAATACACTGGGCTCTTCTAAAAAAGCAAACAGGACGAAACAGTTGAGCGAAGGGTAGAAATTAAGTGATGGGTAGCAATTTCTCAGGTTTGTGTTTCACAGTAAAAGCTTCAATGATCCAAGCACAAGTTCTCTGGAAACTCTAACTTCAAACTCATATCAGTGCAACAGCATGTTGAGACTGGTTCTCATGGGTATCTACAGAAGCACATATACAGACAAACGGAAAGGGTGGCAATTCTCTCGCAGTTCTCCACCTCCAGGCCTCCTGCTCTGGGTCATTCACTGACACTGTTCTGGCTGTAGTGGCCAGCATTCAAACACTTGCTACAATTTGTCTGCAAGCACAAAGGATTAAGCTTACTTGACATCAATATGACCTTTTTAGATACCTTGCTGATGCTTCACTAACTACAGTGCACAGTGCCCAGAGATATCGAGTACTTTTCCAGAACCAACAGTGTGAAGCTTAGGTGTTTGGCATGAAAGGTTAAACTGTTTATTTCTGAAGCCACAGAGAAGCCGACGCAACTGGTGCAGTCATGCTGCAACCTGCACACTCCAAAAGTGAAGCACCTCATTTAAAGCATGAGTCATGGCATCAAAAAATGAGACTTGAACGTCTCAACCAGTGCTTTTAGTGTAATGAGAATTAGTCCAAAACGAACCCACCAAAGACCAACCATAGCTGAATCAAAATACTTTAGATCATAAGGCTATTTTATAAGGGTGGGTGTCATGAGAACATGTCACTGTCATGACAAATTACATCCCACGTAAAGTGCAATGTCTCCATTCTGTCATACATGAACACACTACAGCACACAGTGTGAACAGCACAAAATTGTTTTTCTGTATATAACATATTCACCAAGTGAAGCAGCGGGCAGTCATAAATGTACCACAAGAGTGGCAGTGTGTTTGGACGGTCCCTTGTTCAAGGGTACCTCAGTGGTGCCACTGATAGTTCTGGGATTCAAACCAATGACTTTCTGATTGCAGGGGCAACTCCCTAACCACCAAGCCACCAGCTGCCTCTTTACATCATAATATGCTTTCCTGTATAATTATATCAAGGATTTTGTCAGAACATAAAGAGCCCTTTGACATGCACTATTTTTAGGCACAAGTTTAGATACTTGGGGTTCCCTTTATAGAAAACAATGATCAAGTGCATGTTTCATTCCAGAGAGCAAAATTAGGGCTTTCTAACAATTTATAATATGCAACAACGTTATATAAAAAGCATTATATTGACGCCTGTTAAGTATCGCGATGTTACACATTACTTTCACCCACTGGTGCTCAATGTGGTCTAGAGGTCTCCAAAGCCGAATCAGACTACTGTCGTGGTAAATTGACTAGGAGATTGCTTTCACACTCTCGAGCACGATTTGAAAGCCATAAAGTGATTCTAAGAGTCGTAACAGAGAGACAGCTTTGCATTCCTGTTATGTGATTTGAATGCTGTGGACTGTTCCCCCAGGTTGGGCCCACTTCCTTATTCCAGGCTCAGATACTAGAAAACTCTCTGACACGTTTCAAGATCTGGTCTACGACGTCCACAAGGCTCGATACGAGACCCCAGATCAGGTTAGGGGTGGTGCTGGTGGGAGGTCACGTACCCCAGAGTGCTGATGAAGCCGTTGACAGTCCCCTCCGCGTACAGAGACACGATGTCCCCGATGTGGAGGAAACTGGACCTGTGTTCTGACATGTTGAGGTTAAAAAGCAGTCCAGAGTCGCAGAGCCCGGCCGGAGGGGCTCCTCCAGCTCTCTCAACTCTTCGTCTAGTCAAGCCAAAGCCAAAGCCTCAGACCATCAGGCAGGAGGCGGGGGTCCTTCTCTGAGACAGGAAAACATGGTTTTCTCCCCAAAGCTGCAGAAACAGGAGGAACTGAGTGGCGCTTTCTCAACTGACGGCTCTCTTCATGTTTGAAAGTTCTTCCTGTGAGACAAACGGAGCTTTTTTCTCCCCACTACAACACTACAGGGGGGGAGGAGACTGGTGTTCAGGGCTGAGCTGAGAAATGAAGGAAGTGAAGAGGCAGACTGCTGTGGTATGTGAGTGAAGTGAACAAGTCTGAACTTCGACAGGGCTGTAGAGCCCAGCAGCTGAGAGTGAACGAAAAAGAGGAATAAATCATTAACAGTCTTTTTTTAATGATAACTAGTGTAAAATGAGGCTGTGTGTGAGAAGCTGGTGTGTTGTGTGTGTGAGAGAATTACAGACACCCAAGATTTCCAGAGGTTTGGTTTTGTTTTGTTTTGTAGCTCTTATAGGCAACACCCCTTTGTACCACTCCCTGACTAAATAAACGATGAAGCTTTTATTTTTGTCTGATTATTGACACTGGGTTACGTCTGAGGACCAACTTTACCTTTAACCCCCAGCTTTC
This sequence comes from Alestopetersius hilgendorfi, assembly GCA_037577075.1. Classification (NCBI taxonomy): domain Eukaryota; kingdom Metazoa; phylum Chordata; class Actinopteri; order Characiformes; family Alestidae; genus Alestopetersius; species Alestopetersius hilgendorfi. The sequence goes on along the minus strand of JBBIGB010000018.1, from coordinate 11,466,673 downwards.
ATACCAAATCAGGAAGTCAGTGCATTGTTTACATTCACAGTGCCTTGTTTACTACTCAGTAAACACTAGATATATTCATGAATATTAAGAGTCATCACTGTAAAACAATAGATTGTGGATAATGGTTTTCTTTATTTGTTTATTTTTAAATCAGCATCTCTATAAGAATGACAACCATTCCATGCCAGTGTCTGTTAAATTCCTACACAAGCACCTCATTCTATTGTATGAGGTACTGATTACAGATCACCTGAATCAAATCTTATTTAATGAGGAAGAGTGAATGACTGCTACGTCAAAAGTAATTATTGCCATTTTGTTTGAGTGAACAAGAGATTTGTTTTCTTTGAATTATTCAAGTTCTGTAAACTGCATGATTTCTCTTATTTTGATGTTTTGTCATTTCCTTTAAAACTATGCTTTAAAGGAACGGTATTCTTATTTATTGTCACTTTTATTTATACGTACAACATCAACGTCTTTTTTTCATATAGAAAAAAGAGAGGGGCCACGGTTTTCAATGACATAGGCCCTTTGAGTTATCTTGGGTTATCGTTATCCATAAAATGTCACTTTTAGCCTTTTGGGCACCACATAAAACACGGGTACACACTGCCATCTAGTGTACAGCCTTTATTCTTTCGTTGGGTCATTTTACTACACCTGCAGGTGGGTCGCCAGAATGGTGACTACAACTTGATACAAGGAACAAAAGCTCCTTTTCAGTTAAAAAAAAAAATCATTCAAAATTTTAATGCTCTAATTGTTCTTAAACAGCTCTGGTAAATCTCCCGACAGAATGTGATCAAGTATGGAGGAAATCCAGCAAGCATTTTGATCGATTAATTGCCAAATATGGGCTAGTCTTGCCTTTACATTCAGGTTCATTGCAATAAATATCCTTCATACGCTTAAAATTGAATATACAGGGCATAGTTTTATTTACTTTTATTGATGTTTGGTGTGATAAACATAGCCTGTTTTACAAGTGAACCATTTTATTAGTAGAATATGAGCCATCTTTCTTGAATGGTGTGCTTCAGGAAAAATCAATTGTCTTTTTTTTTTGCTTTAATAGTAATTTATATTTTGTAATTATTAGTCAAACTACTCAATGCTAATAAAAAATCTGTTGCACTTTCAAACGACACATCTTCATTGATCAATTCCCAGAGAGCATATTGCAGTTATGTTCACTTGACAGCCAATCACACCTCACACCCAAACAACTTAACTTCATTCAAAAGTAACAATAAATACTGACTACAATTGTCTGCTATTAGAATACAGACATTCCTTGAAAAAAGCAATAGACAATGGACAAAGCTTGAAAAGTTGACTACGAACCTGAACTAAAGAAGAATATTTAAGTACAGTTGGTCTGCCCCATTTCTACTGTGTTTGGTTTTGTGGTGGAAGACTGTCAAACAAAGCCGTGGTTCCCAGTAAACTGAAAAGACTTCTCACATGGAGCCTGTAAGAACACTGAATATTTTGGTTGTTTGAAAAAGTCAATCTGACAAACAAGTCAAATTAACAATGAATTACTACTGTTTCTGAAAAACCTTCAGAAGCTGTTGGGTCTTAGAACTTGTGGCTAAATCCAAGAACTGGCTGAATCTTTCATCTTTGGGGAGTTCACAGCCACTTGCAGTATTAGATGTTTTTGGGAGAGCATTACGGAGAGTTCTTATCACTTATTTTTTTGACTGTGTAGGTGTGTACACAAACAATGAAGGAATTCATCAGGTGGGTCAAAGAGAAAAATCCTGATGTAGTGCATTGTTTTTGCACCGAAATGCCCACACGGCTAAGACTTCATCAAAAAAGCTGTCTGTGTGGTGCACAACTTTCATTAAAGCAAGACCATTGAAGCCCAAAAAGCCCAAACCCACAAATAATTGCTGATGAAAAGTGCTCCCTGACATCTTCCAACTTTTGACAGAGTCAACCAAACAAATACACAAGCACTGGCAAACATCAGGAACTCGGCCTAGACTTTGTACGTTCCAGTATGTTCCACACTCTGCCTGTGGCGAGAGCACATGTGACACTGCAAATGTTTCCTTTTGTCCACACGCCACCAGTGGGCCTCAGAGGTAATCTCATTTAAAATTACCTGAAGAGAAATGTACCTTGTATTTTCATTCAGCATTGACGGGTTTAAGGAATGCTCAGCAGGAAACTAATCTCTGCAAGTGCAAGAACAGCTTGCCAAAATCACCACAGTATAAAAGTGCTCTTCACTGACAGCTTTGTTTTTGGTAAAAATAAATAAATAAATAAATAAATAAAACTCCTCAAGGGTACCTCAGTGGTGCCACTGGCAGTTATGGAATTAGAACCTATGACCTTCCAATCACAGGGGCATATCTTTAACCAGCTGTGAGATTTTTTTCATAGTGCAGAAACAGGAAAAAGTTTGGAGAACACTGCGCTGAATGAACAGTGGACAATAGTATCTCCAGGATTACAAGATCCCTATAAAACAGAGTTTCATGAGTATTACACAGCTCTGAAACAGCTCAGATTTTTTTTATTTCAAAGAAGTGTTTTTCAGTAATGTAGAAGTCGCATTGTTTAGGGTGTTTTTTTGTTTGTGCTTGTTATTCACGTGTACAGAGTATCAGTGCCGCTTCTAACCCTCCAGCAGGTCGGCGTGCATCTTTCATAGGCATCCTGAGACGGTGTATAGTGTGTCTGTGCTAAAATTACACTTCACAACACACGAGGACGAACAGAGAAGCAGGACAGATCGCCCCACCCTCTGATTCTCCTCCGCCTCAGTCAACACGGGGGTTTGCCAGAGCCGTCTGCATTACAGATCGATTAGAGAGAAAAGGACTGGTAATGGAGTTTTGGGATGTGTGCTTATTCATTGCATTTGGCAGTTTCTAAACCATTGGAGCTTTTTAGCAGCACGCTTTGCCTGGAGCAGGACTAATGTATGTTTGGTGAAAAGGAAGACAACAGAGAGCTGATAGGAACGTGACTCTACTCTTTACAGCCTCTTTACAAAAAGAAATTCACCCACATCTGAGTTAGAAGGAGATGAGCCACTACTGTAAGTAAAATAACCTTGTCCGAGCACACAGTCTACTCACCTGCTGGAACAGGCTGCCTGCAGTTTTCGTGCTTGTACAGACTTCACCGTTGCTGAAATGAAGTGTTTTGTCTATATACGTAGCGAGTGTCCACCATTCTCAGTTTTTACATGTATTTGACAACAGGCGGTCGTGTTTATTCGTGGTTAAAGTCGTTCGGTTCGTGTTGCTGTGGTTCAGTTACACAGTTGGCACCGTTTGGGATCAGGTGCCATAAGTTTCAGCCAGCTCACATGCTGTCCTTTGTTTCTCACGATGGCCCGTTTCACTGAGGTATTCAGCCAAAGTCGTTTTATTATTACTTTTAACTGTTTTTTTTAAGGCAGAATGTTTGGAAATGAAAGTGACAAACCTCAGCTTGCTCAAGCCTTTGTTGTTGTTAACGAGACCTTCAGGGAAGTTTTGGCTTAGTGTGTACGGAAATCTTCCCAAATCGGTTTAATCCTGAAAGAATTTCTGCTGCACCCGACTCGCTGGCCAGAATGGATATTTTCTCTGAAACAAAGTTAATATCTTAGCTACCCTCTGTAAGTCTGTTTTACCTTTCAGAAGCTGACTGGCTGTGCTATGGACACCCTCACCTGACCCTCTGAATTTTCTCCTGCCCAAGATGACTGAGGTGGATCATGCTTACATCAACGAAAACGGCAAGGATGTGGATAAGACCCTGGACTGGAACTACATTGAGTGGCACCAGGACGATGGCAAGGCCAAAGGAATGGATGTCCATACTCAGACAGATCACAGAACAGCCGTGGACAAAGAGACACAAACGTGCAATCCCTTCATAATGCGAATAGACCTGGCCAGGACGTCCACAAGGCTGAGGTACGGCTCTGTGAAGGAAATGGACGGCCTGCCAACGCCACTGTTTCAGTTTGACAGACAAGCCCCAGCCCGGATCTCCACATCTCCCACTTTGAGAAGGATGAGGAGCACAAGACTTCCTTCTCGGGAGCCAGGGAAGATGGACAGCACTCAGGAGGAGTCTGGGACCAGTGAAACCACCTCGCCAAGGAGTCCTTTGTCTCCAGTGCTTCGTCAGATCTCTCCTCTTGCCGCCAGTCCGACGCAGCCCAACGGGGAGGGTCATGGGGACGGTCATTCAGACACCTCAGTGTCCCGAGGGAAAATCAGATCGCATAGATCAAAGACAATTGATAGCAGTGGCATTTGCACAGGGAAGCAGTTTCTTAGTCTGAATGAGAGTGTCGACTCTGACAGCACAACTGATGATACTGAACAGGTAAAACAGAAGAAGACCTCTGGTTTTAATACAAATTAAATTAATATTAGATGACGTGGAGGTTCCTTAAACTTCCCCACTTTCACATCTCATTTACTGCAATTGGCTTTGGTTCATCCATTTGAAGATTTGTGAGGAAGCTGAATTCTCCAACGGCACTAATCCAAAGAACCAATTCTGACATGTTTAATTTTAAGATTGTGCGTTTATATGTATTTTTTGTTTCTCCCGCTCTAAAACGACTGATGCGATTGCCCATCTCATCTGTAAGCTCTTTCTGAGCTAAAGGTGGTGTATTAGAGCGGGACAGGAGTGCTCCGGTAGCAGGATTGGGAATCATTGCTGTTAAACTTTAGGTGAAGGCACACTTTGCAATCTGACAGCGATAGCTGTCATTTTAATAGACATTGCCTACGGAATGACGGTCAATCTAGACTTCATATCTTTTTATTTGTGAGCAATAAATCACACCGAAAGCCTCTGCATTCTTCCCAGTTGAAGCCTCTCCTCTCATTCTGCTCAGCCTCCTGGGGTGGCAGTTCACAATGAGCGCTTTTGACAGCAAATGAATCAGCAGTTACATGCACTGACAGCTTCAGCAGAGCCTACGTACCCCAAACCCCTTGAGAAAGTTCCTTTATCGGGCCCCTATTCACTGCAGTCAGCAGTCTCTGAATAATGGAGGGGTCAGCGAGCGATCAAAAGAATAAAAGGAAAACCCCGTTCCCCCAGTCCGTGTATTCAGCAAGGCACATCGGCTATAGAGCGGGGACATCTCAGCAGATGTGAGGGTTTTAAGGGGTCTTAAACCCCCACACAGTTACTTTAAAATGGCAATTTAAGGATGAGTGCTTGTGAAACTGATATGCTGCTGATGTACACTGTGCAGTGGAGCAAATCATGGCTTGCATTGAGCCAGTTGAGAAAGTCCACTGCTTCCACAGAGGCTGAGCTTTTATTGTAACTTCTTATGCTTACATCATATCTGTTTTTGATTGCAGGTAAAGGAGTCCAGTCATAAAAGGTAGGTGTGCTGCTCCACTATCCCTACTGTTTTGCATGAGCAGTGGCTTGGCTAGTCAGATTTGCATGTGAGTCACATTGTCTTTCCATTTGAAACGCATGCTTAAAGTAGAGGTCGTAGTACATGCAAAATACCATGCAGTCTCCAGTCTGGGTAACAGTTCAAAATGCATGACATTTCACTTTCTGGCAAACCAACTGTTCCTCGTTCTCTAAAACCATTCCTCACTTGTTGCTCAACATCTCTTGTTTAAAGAGCCATTTCATTAAAGCAGGAATTTGTTTGTGTGGAAACATGCCGTCTTCGATGGCCCAAACGCCACATTGCTCAGCAGAGAGCAGCCCCGGTAGACTACGGGTAGCTGGGCAAAGGAAGGCCCATTGTTCATTGTGATGCTGCTTTGTTAGCAGCACATGAACTCAGTAAGCAGGGTTATTAGAATCCCATGGTTCTATGCGGACTAGACAAACTCTCATTAGTGCTGTTTTCCCCCACCAGACCCGCTCCGCTAGCCTGCTGGACCACGGGCTCCTTTTCTGTGGCAGATAATTAGGCAGCTATTGTGGCCTTAATTACAGTGTGGCACTGTCCGATGGCAGAACACGTCCCGGGACGGGGATTGGATGAGACAGTTCTGCAATGGGGCATAATTATTTGATGGAGGTGCGAGGACAAAGCTCCCTTCTTCGTGGTAGCTCTGTGGCAGTGGACTTCATAAAGAGGGGGTTTTCTGGCCTGCTTCAATGCCATGAGGTTGCATTATGGATGTTCTTTGAATTGGACTGCAATTAGCGATGACCTGTTTTCTTTTATAGATCTTAAGCCAGTTCTCATCCCCATTTTTCATCAGGAAAGGGACTGAACAGTGTTGTTCGTGTCGTGTCTCATAGCTCTGATCTTTGTGTGTGGTATGAATATGAACTAGGCGCAGCCTGAGAATACAGCCAGGAGACTGGCACTTTGCAGAGAGCCTAGCAGTTTGCAGAAGGACTTAAACACATCAATTATTATGTTAAGAATAAAAAACTCTTTAAAGGTACCAACACAGCAGGTACTGTGGGACTGGGTGTTGCTTTTATAAGCTCCAAGAATGTGTGTATCATAGCAACAAAATATATAACACTAGTGTTTATCAGTGTGTGCTCCCATGGTCAGATGCTGACAAACACAGAAGGGCTGATAGCAAAGCTGTCTACGCTGACCTTTTCATGATTCAGCTTTTTTTTAAAACTCATCTTGGCTAAAGGGTAGTTTTAGTGTGTGTTTGTACATTTAAATTCTGTATTACCTTAAAATGCAAGATAGAGTGGGTTACAATCTCTTGTCGTGTTAATAACTGATATTTTATTCTGGAATAAGTTACACAGTTTGATTGAAATAAGATTGGCTAGACATTTCATCCACACTCAGTCATCTGCTACTACCGCTTATGAATCCCAGCCCTGAAGTTGTCTGGAAAGGCTGTCTATGGCATGTTTGGGGAGGTGTTTATAGAATAAATTGGGGTGACCAGTGACTGCCAGTGTTTTTGAAGCAGTGTTAGTTTCATATCTTTAGTACTAAATTAAAGAAATACGGACTTCTAAATACTAGTGTATATATACAGTTTGGATGCATCTGGTGTACACAGTTTGTTGATTACATGATTTGTTGATTGTCTAAGTGAAAATAAGTACACATGCACAGAGAAAAACTCAATGTACAATCTCAATGTGCTGAATTTAAGTTGATGTTATTTTCCAGTGTTGTAAACAAAAATATAGTAGAAAAATGCCATATTTAAGTTTGTTCCCTGCAAAGCAGGAGTGTCAACAAAGGGCCGGTGTGGCTGCAGGTTTTTGCTCCAAGCAATCATATAAGCACACCTGATTTCACCTGGTCTCAGTCTTCAAACCGTTGTTCCGGTGTTCTCCTTATTTTCCTGCTGGTTTAGAAACAACAACCTGAAGCCACTCTGATCCTTTGTGGATAAGATTTAACACCCCCACTGTAGAGGAACAAATAGTGGACAACTTCACTTAGAAAATCAACAAACCATGTCATTTGACTGGGGAAGTTGCATGCAGCTGTATATATATGTAGCATCACACATGGGCTTTTTGTGAGAGCACAGTCTAAAGCTGAGGAAACCAGCATGTCAGGTTGTTCAAAATGTTTCTTCCCCCATTTACAAGTCAAAGATTGTCTGCCATTGTGAACAGAGTTAATAAGGAACTGGGCTGAACATAATACAGAGGAACTGTAAACAATACGGAGGAGCCAAGTCCACAAGTTTAGTTAAATATACATTACTTTGTAAAAGTAAACCTGGAGTTTCCTGGACTGAAGATGCTCATTTATTTTTTTGCCCGCAATGCTGACAGCCCATGAATTGCTCTTTCCATTGGTTATTTACATCATACATTCACCTCTGTGTGTGTATCCTTAATACACACAGCACAGGTGGCTGAAAACAAACACTGGTAGCTTGATTGGTGGTGCGGTGCTGTGCTGTGCTCCCACAGCCACCGTCTGAAGAGCAGGGTGTTGATTTTCCTGTCTTGCCCATTCTTTCTCTCTTCTGGTCTAGTGGTTCTGACATAAGTCATTTCTTCATTTCATTCTGTAAAACTCATTGCTAAATATTGATCCACATATACACTCTGAACAATAAATATTGGTGGTTGTTACACATGCAGTGGAGTGGCAGAAGGTTTCAGCTTTTCATTTTTGGGAAGGCACTGCAACCCAACGATCCTGTTGTAAAAGCATTCAAGATTTGTGCATATGTCACTCAGGAATGAACTTATTCTTACTTGATTCTAGTGTCATTAAACACTTTGTTTCATCCATGGTCTTTTTTGTAAAACAAGCCATGCCACAATGATTACATAATCGCAGATCACAATGACTGAGCTAATCACTATCATTTAAGCTGACTGTAATTATTTTCCACAGTTTTATTATTTTTGTTGTCATTTTTCTGTTTGTCATAATTTGGAGGCTACTGAATATGACAACTGTGAAGAAAGATAGCTTATTGATCAGTCTGGCTTGTTTCAAGCTTGTACTTTTAATATGTACAAACACTGAACAAAATGAGTTATTGAAATTGTGCATGTCTTCACATGATGACTAATCGTTGGTTACCCTTTCATCCATTTGACAGGCCTAGTCTAATCTCAGTTTAAGGTTACTGATTGTACTATAACCACAGATTTGGGTTAGTACACACATACTGGATGGGGGAGGGGTAGCCTTATAGATTCCTGAAACTCAGCAAATACATCTGTTATGCTCTCAGTGACTGGTAGCCTCTGGGCCCAGAATGCTCTTTGAATTTCCCATCGGCATAATTCTTCATACCAAAACCCCTGCTCTCGACAGGTTGCAGGAGCGGAGGAGAAGCTCTGTGGTAGTAACACTTCCTGGACTGGATGTTTCCCCTGGTGACCTCTTTGTTTCCAATGGTGCTGCAGATATTTTAAACCGATCTACATATTCAGGTTAGTGCATCATTATCAGCACAACATGAAGTCAGACTGTATTCAAATCATCACAAATCATCGCTCTGTTACTATGATTGAGCTTCATTACCCAGTCATATCCTCACAGTTACTCTTGCAGCTGAGTGGCATGTGGACTAGTGGGCCTTGCATGTTTCACTGTATAGTACACACATACTTATTTTATGAATGAATTGTTCTGTACCATAACGATACGTCAAACATGAACTTTTTTCATGTTTTTTCCACAATTTATTGCAGATACTAAGAAGTCAAAATGGCCTTTTTCGAGACGTGGCACGGTAGGTGAAATGATAGAATTTACTCAGATTAAGTAGAATGGAGTTGTGGAGTACGATCTATGTTTTGATTGTTTTCAGTTGCACGTCCCCAGTGTTGTGTTGACTGCATTCTTGGAAAAACTTAGCTGAGGTGGAGCAAACATTGTTCACTGACCCACATAGAGCTAAAGCAGATTTGCATGTTCCCCCTTTCCACCTCATTCGTCCACCCTTTATATGACAGATCAGCCTCCACACAGCACAGACGTAAACTCTGTTACATAGATAGATAAACTCCAAAGACACAAATGTGTCTCTTAATGTAATCACAGAGGATCACAAATTCTACAGGACAAAGTATCTGCCTGGTTTTCCTAGGTTTTTGTCATGTTACATTTTAGATCTTCATACAAAATGTAATGTAAGACTAGGAGAACATGAGGAAAAACAAAATA
>JBBIGB010000018.1:11427549-11438897 GCA_037577075.1 Alestopetersius hilgendorfi | reverse complement strand
ATATATATATATATATATATATATAGGACACTGGAGTGTGTTTGGTTTGGTAGCAGCAGACATTGACAAAGGCAGAAATAATGCACCACAAATCATATATATATATATATCCATCTTACATTTACTCAGACAGACACAGTGACAGAAGCATACAGTACTGTTAAATGAACGGGTAAAAGCTTTTAACAGCGTCAACCTTCTTTCGTAATTTTTTTTTCTAATTTGCAGCACTTAATTGTACTGTTTAAACAGTTTGGGACTTCAGAGTCGTATGTTAGCATTAGCTAGCTCATTTGCCCAAGAGGCTAGTCCGTTATTGGGCTAAGCTAGTAGCAGTGATATAAACAGTCGGAGTGTCACACAACCCAGGGCATTTGGTCAGGCTGACACCCAAGACGTATGGTATAAGACTGTCATAAGATTATGACCAACAGACAAGCTTTTATGCCATTTCTTTCGTGCTGTTGTTTCCCGGGCGGGCCTTCATTTACAAGAGTTTACGTTAGCATCCATATCCTAGCCAGCTAGCTTTCCACACTGAAGAAATAATACAAGGCTTTCTCTAGTTTTCTCTTACCATTTGTAATATTCGCCTGAACATTTTCTTCGCTAGTGTCTCCTTTGATAAAGCACACAACGGTCAAGGTTTGTTTTTTCTCCCTCGTTGGTGTATAGTGTTATTTTCTGGTGTTTCCACCTGCCCGGAGAGAAGCGTCCAGCCAGCCAGAGGAGGATCCCTGGCACCGGGGAGGGACTCTCACACACCTCGCTAAAGCAGAACAGGTGACAGTGGTTTAATATAAATTATTATTTTCAAACATCACGACCCAAGAAAGGCTACAGTGCCTCACGACCGCCTCGGTTACTTTCTATAATCGTCGCACGTTTTCTTTCCCTCTAACACCAAATTCATTTACAGTCACTCTTCCCATGTGACTGTATTTAGTTCTAATACCACACAACAGATGTCCACCACCTACCGGCCAGGAGGGAGGCGGTGGGCTTATTGTGGCAAAAGCCAATGTACAGTCGTTGACAAAAATCAATTCCAACAATTTAGTGTGAACACAGATTTTTCTGTAGACCAGTAAACACAAAGGATTAGAACAGACCCCCTAGACTTCGAATATGACACACTATAGGGACAAAAGTATTGGGACACACTTGTATTTCAGGGTTTTGGCTAGGCCCTTATTTCCAGTAAAAGGCAGTCTTAATGCTTCAGCATAGCAATATGTTCTGGACAATGCCATGCCTTCATGCCATGCCTTTGGGGAGGCACCTTTTCTCTTTCAGCATGACTGAGTTCCAGTGCACAAAGCACTCCATGATTGGATGAGTTCGGTATGGAAGTTCTGCACAGAGCCCTGATCTCAACCCCATCCAACACCTTTGGGATGAACTGGAATGGAAGTTGTGAGCCAGGCCTATGTATTTGAATGCAAGTCCCTGGTGGTGTAATGGTCAGGTGTCAAAAACTTTGGTGATAGTGTTCTTTTGGTGGTGCATTTTAATAAGTTTTTTTGCAGCATAAGCTGCCTAAAACTTTCTTTAGAGTACAGTAGTTTGGACAGTGTAACCCTGTGGTGGGTGTAGAATGTTTTCCCGGTCATTTCTTGTGTGATGATTTCCCAGACGAACACATTCTTGAATCCATACTGAGGATGTTGATTCATACTGGAGACCATTTCATGCATTCAGAACAATGAAACCACAAAATGTTACACACATTTGTATTTGCTTCTGTTATACTGCACTTTATAGGCCTTTACTTTTCCTCAGTACCAAAAGGACACTCTTTTTCCACATATGATGTGACTAAGGAGAAATCTTGCAATGGAACATTAAAAATTGGTGTTCAGGCAAAGATGCTCAGATGAAATATCACCTTTGCTCATAGTTTTGCTGTTACAATTCATTTATCTATTTCACATGCTTGACTAGGCCCAAAGTCTGGCTCTTGCATTAACCCTCCACACAGCATATCCAAGGCTTTTGAGAGGACAGACAAACTGCAGAACAGGACTGCTGTTGTGTTGAAGGGAAAGATGCTTTGTGAAGTTTCTGTCAGTGCAGAGAGAAGAACAAGGGGTACATGAGCCTACATTGTTTAACAAGCTGAGTTCGCATTTAAGACAAACCTGTGAAAACAACTTAAAGGTTCACAGCCCGTTATACCTACATTATAGGCAGGAAATGCAACAAAAGGAATCAAAAGCACATCCCAGTGAACTTGAGGATGCCCTCGAGTACTCCTTCAAAGGCACCCAAGTTCCTCCATTTCAAAGTTTGTATTTGTATGAAAACAGCATTTAAAAACAATCCTTTTTGCTATTTGGTTGTGAATTTTTACATCAAGTATTTTCTTGCACAGCTTTATAAACCTGTTACTACCTAAAGAAGTTTTTGATTCTTTTTCGACATTCTTCGAACCACCACGCAAACCTGAATAAATTACACTACAAATCCAGGCGTCATGTGTCAGTTCTCCTGCACCTCTTTGTAATTCCATCAAAGGCACACATCCATAGATTACACTGCAAATTGTCCACCAGCTTTCACTTTCTTTTCCATTCCAGCACAAAAATTTCCCAAAAAAATCAATACACACTAACAAGCTTGACCCCAGAGTCAAAGGCAGGTTGTCCTCTGGGAGTTTGGTTTTAGTTTAAAAAAGCATCTGAAATAGTAAACATGAAAAATGATACATGCAAGATAAACATGGTCTTTCCTAGTCCATGGAGAATTTCCTTTGAGTGTGGCACATGGCACACAGCTGCCCTCTGTTGGCAGTTCTATCTGTGTAAGTGGGGCAGACTGCAGTCCTTTGAGGTGCTTTGGTGAAGGACAGCATTGTCGTCCAGGGCCGGGGGCTCCTGACCGTTGCCGTTGTTGGGGCCACAGCGAGGGGTGAGTCTGCGGAGATACTCGGCATGGACCGGTTTGTGGCACTGCAGCACCCGGATAGCCTCATCAATCTTAAACCATTTCCTTTTGCGGCCTGAGGAACAAATTGTACAACATAAAATATTTTAGACCTCAGTATATACTAGGGATTCAGATGTAATCACCACAGTGAGATGTATTTTTATACTTATTTAGCCAAGTGCTGTTATTATGTAACTACAGTGTATTTACTAACACTAAACAAACCAATATTTTCAAGATAAAAAAACCAACATGTCTCTTCTAAGCTTTATATGTAAGTCTGATAGTGAAATCGCTTTCTGTGATCTTTATGACCTAAGAAATGCACATTTAACATCAAACCCTTCTGAGTGATTTAGTCCCAGGTCAGGAGTTTGGGCCCCACCCTCAGATTTAAAAAAAATAATGCCGCTTTTTCAAAAAATTATAAAGATAAAACATACGGAATCCCTGAAAAATGTAACTGACTGTTTAAGTGTAATATAACAACATACACTGTAAGTGCAATTTAATGGCCTTTATCAAAGAGGCACAGATTTGTCACATTTTTTCCAGAAATGTTTGAAAATCATTTGTGTCCAAGCACCTTCAAGCAGGCAAAGAGTTCACTCTCATTTAGTAAATGGAGAATTTCGAACTTGTTGCACTAGCTCATCCCATGCCAGCTCAATGGGAGAAAGATCTAAGGAAAACCTTTGCTTTTCTTTGGACTGGATATCATTTTGACACCATTTTGGATCATCATACTCTTGAAAAATCAAATTTTGTCCAAAGATAACATAAACCAGAAGGAATTGTGTGATGATGAAAAAATGAGTGATACTGGGAAATACTGAAAACCAGTTGGTTACATTTGTCCAACGCAATTTGTAATACATTTTGAAAAAGCATTGTATCTTATTTTTTAATCCCAAACCTCTGGCTTGTAGTGTGAGTGTGAACACCCTTGCATAAAATGTGACATTATGCATTTTAGTCTCATGGCCGCTGTTAAATTTCAGCGATAAATATCCAACAAGAAATATCCACTGTCCAAATACTCACAGGCTGCATTGTGTATTTTTTAATCTCTGAAAGTCTCACACACACATACACACTCTCCTTTCCTGTGTGTGAGAAGCCTGCTTCTCTGAGTGTACTGAGGTTACTGTGCCCTATTTGGCAGCCATGAGTCCAAGCAGGAGCAAGAGAGGCCTGGGAGAGGGACTGAGGAAAGTGGAGTGCAATGACGCTGACTGGAAAACAACTGTGGCACGCCTCCCGGCAAACAAACTCTGGGCTATTTATACGGCAGCGGCAAGCAAAGGATTACCAGGTTTTCTCTTTCCACACCATCTACAAATAGTTTACGTTTTGAATTACACAGTCTGTGGACAAACAGTTATTTTTATGACGCTACCCCAATAGCAAAAATGTAAATTTCTAGGGCAAAACCACATGATTGAATAAAGGCCTTAAACAGATGCAAATCTGTGCTTGCTTTTCTCAGCATTCAACTGTCCATTGGTGCCCGGATGAGAAAGTATTTTCTACTGGTTCAGACAGTGTGTTCCAGCCCCCCTAAACCAGCAAAGCTGGATATTTGCAGGACAAGCGCTGGGAGGACTTAAGCCCTCAGTTCACCCTGGTTGACTGCAGGCGGCTGTTGAGGCACACAAGTTTGAAACTGATGTTATGCTACAATTTAATATACTTTTTTTCTTTTTACAGACAACAATGGTATGGATTCAGTTCTTGTACTTGGCAGAAATATGATGAACCAGCATTCACCAAGCAAGGCAAAATGCTTCTCTTCTGATTTTGTTCATTCTTTTAGATATCTATTGGAATGTGATCTTTCAATGGGTTTTCTGGAAGGCCCAGGGAAAGAGTCCAGATGGGAAATGAAAAGATCAGGGGCCCATTTCCTAAGGGCTACCAGGATAGCAGCTATTGTTAAATGGCAGAGGAAGAATCTGAAATCAGGCACAGGCTACCATACCACTGTGTTCTGCTACAAAGCTTTTGGAGTACACAGCTCAGGTTAATGACGTCTTTGTTCTTGCTGTATACTTTTAAAATACATACTTACACACCACATGCCGCAGAGAACCAAGCCTTCTGCATTTAAAAACTGCATTTTTAAAATGCTGATGTCACTGCTAAAGTTTCAAAAAATGTCTCCACTCCTTACAGTCAACATATGGAAACTAAGACTTTGAATGTATCAAAGTTGTGATGTCACAACCACAGAGATATTTACATAAACCACCCAGTCACACTGATGTGATATGGATTGCTGTTACTGTATAAAGTTTGGTTTGTATCAGAGATTTTGGAGTGAAAAAGGAAGAAAGGGTAAATGTATAACTACAGCTTTGTAGTTCCAGGCATGGAACTCTATTCATGAGGAATTTACAAGAGTCCACCAGCTTCTTCTGTACATTTAAAAGTGATTTCTAAATGTAATATTTCTTTCAATGTCAGTTTTAAAGGTACTACAGATGGAGCAGCTCTAAAGCATGGAGAGGTTGGAAGATCATCATATTAAAACTAATTATAATTTGTATGTTTACAAATGTTATAGCCTCAGGACTGAAGAATGCAAATACATGAAAAATGTAAAGTATGAGTCTTGGAGGAACATACCAATGTTAACAGAGTCCTCCCAGTCCTCCAGTGTTTCTGTGACGGTGAGCACATACACATACGTTCGATGTTTGCTGTCTTGGTTCTGCTGCAAGAAAGGCAAAACTATGTTTTCTGACAGTTACTACAGTAACATGCTGTGCTTACACATCTACAGTCCATTTCAAATTGCAAACCACAGCAAATTTATCAAGCAGAATTACTGAACGGTGAAGGGTTTAAAGTAACATCTGACTTTATGTAATTCAGCTTGGCGTCTCACCTCAAAAACCCCCAGTAGTCTGCCAAGGGTGCCCCTAACACCAGCCTGTTTGGTCAGGGACAGAACAGACAGGGAAAAATTAATGTGTGGTACATCCTCAGAAAGTGGAAAAACAAATCTGTATTTCTCATTACACACAAGACAGTGGGTTTTCATAATGTGATTGTTGATCTCTCCCTGTTAGCCAAATAAATGTATCTACATAATACACCTTTTAGATGGCACATATGTTAATAAATAAAAAAATACATCACACTACATATTCAAATTCATATCCGTGCCTGAATTATAGGAATGATGTGGGTGAAACACATGACCCCATGGAGTAGGATCTGACCTTTAGGCCTGGGTTGTGCTACTTGTATCATAAAAAGTGTTTTATGGGTGTAGCTCTGACATAAGTAGAGGGACAGTCTAGTAGATCTGTCTGATCGCACTGGCTTAAAAAAAGGATGGGCACACGGACGGGCTGGAGCTGAGCCAGCGTCCTGACACATGTGGCCGAAGCTGACCTGAGAAGGCTGAGCCGTATATTTCCATAACAGAGACAGGATTCCAGCATGCTTGCATAAGAACAGCATGTCAGCCCTTGAATACTGTGAAATAACCTGACCCGTCTCTGGTTACCCTGTCTACGGAGGTCCTCTCCCACTGTGCCAATCAGCCTGAGGCTTAGCTGACTGACAGATTCACAGAACAACTCATTATCAAAGCTGATGCTCCAGTATGGCATGACTGGTTATGTAAGGTGCAGTGACCACACAAATGTTTCTTTACAGAAACTCAGTGTGGGTTTCCGCTCCCAGTCGGGCTCTTTTTTTAACACTTATTTTGCTGTTCAATAAATAAGTGCCAGAAAAAGCAGTCAGCCTTACTAGACCTTTAGTGTAACACCATAATAGCATTCCGTCAGAAACTCAGACCACAAAGAGCATTGCTGACACACGACCAAAATTCTATCCTACTACTCTGTCCTTACACGATACGGTGAACTGCCTGAAATCAAGTTCTGGAAAATACAGCAGGTCAGAGTGAAATGATGTCTCAAGACTAAGCAAGTGGTTCTTTGGGGGGAAGGATATTTTAGAAGCTTGCTGCTGTTCATAAAAACCTTGGGACATCCCACCTCTGGCAAAGCTCCAAGGGGTAGTGCACAGACCCCCCGAGACACAGCATGCCACAGAATGTTGTAATTTACAAGCAAGGTTTATAGGCTGCTCCTGGGTTTCTGACATAGGTTAAGTTACAGCTCTTCAAGCACTAAGAGACAAACAGATCCCTAGAAATTTCAAGTACACATTGCAAAAGGGGAAATGTCGTGTTTGTTATTCAGGGATTCAGAGAATTTAATACAAACAGTGCACAAATATCAAATACACCCAGTGTACCTGGATTACACTCGAGGTAGCATGGTGAGTTACTGTGTATGCAGAAAACATCTTAAACAGTAGGATTTGGCCTGTCGTGATCAATTTGGCCTGTCATGATTAATAACAATTAAGGATTTAATTATTGGCATTCTGCAAAACATGCATTTAGTTAAAAATAAACAACAAAAACAATAAAATTAAAGCTGTGATAATCTTAAACATTATATTATATTACAATGACAGGCCTAGGTTAGGCTATCTCTCAAAGCATTTATTACACATATATTTCTATACTATAACCAAACCGTTTACAAATTAAAATGTACCCAAACCCATTGTGACAATGAGTGATTTTGGCACAAATTACTCATATGCCAAAGCTGTTTTCAATTGGTTTATTAATGATATAATAATATCAGTACTGCATCATCACATGGCAAGAGTGCTTTCTGTGGAAAACTGACCATAACTTTGTGCTGCATTCCACCAAACCCTCCTCTGAGCAGAGACAAGTGATCACAGTTGGATGTAATACAGTTAAAAGAGATGTACAGAATCATGTCATCTCATCTGACATTAATTGCACTAGCTGTCTTAGCAAGTGTTGCATCTGTAGCTTTCAGCAGTGGGACTACCTTGTCATTTCTTTAAATAGCCAAATATGTTCAATGTCTAGCCTTACTTTGAAAGTCATTACTCATGTGTAACAAGACCTCTGTAGATTAACGACGGAGAGAAGGGGACCTTCAGCTGCAATTAAAACGCATGAAATATCAGAGGCAGATTCTCAACAAAGGGATGTATTGGCACTTTCTCTGAGCAAAATCAATGTAATGCCCTCAGATTGAGGCAGTCATGAGCTTCCAAATACTGGAAATAACTCATTCACCCTCATTTAGGGACAGGTCTTTTCCAAATGGAAGAGGCCAATGGTAACAAGAGACTGCCTCCAAATGTCACCGACATGTCTCACAGTTGTCAGCAGTTGACCCCCTGGGTCAGTCTTACCCAATGCTCTTCCAACTCCTCAGCCTACCCTTGATAGTCAGCTTTAAAACCATTAACACTACAACCTGGGCACATGACGCGCTCTGTATAATCATGACGAGTGAGGCGGCGCGAATGGGAAGGTCAAATGTAACGGGCCCAAACCCTGGTTGGCAATCAGCGGTATTTGGTGAACCTATAGTACTGTCACGGTATCATATGTACATGACTCTCATACCTAAAGGGTCTAAAACAGTCCTGAAGGTGTGGGCAAAAGTTCACAGGAATGCAGCTTTGCTGGCAGGGCATGCAATAAACTTAGCTCAGAGTAGTTTTGATGGTTGTGGTCAGTGTTGTAGTATTGTCTTACATAAAGCACTTAAGAAAGCTGGCAGAACCAAGTTGCCAACAAGTGTGCGACATGGAGTCAGTACACAGTTTTATTCCTCGGAATATGATCACGCAAACTCCTGAAGTGGCCCATGACCAGTACTCATCCATTTTAGAATAGGACAAGTGCTTTTGCACTAATATAAATTTCTCTGTCACAATTCCGACAGCATACAGCAATGAATCATGGTGGAATTTAAAGAGAAAACATAAAACTGGTGCGTCCTTTATTATGGCAGTAAAAATTCATTTGGACAGTCTGTTGATCAGTTTATGTGTTTAACATTATTGACACCTGTCTTTGCCAAACTGAAGAGAGAGAGTTTCAATGTGGTCTCAGCTCACCTCCTCATAGACTTCCCTTACAGCGGCTCCACACGGCTCCTCCTCCGGCTCCATGCCCCCTCCTGGAACGATCCACTGATCCGGATGCCGGCTGCTGCTCACAAGCAACACCTGCTCACCCACCACACACACAAACAGCCAAACACAGAGGAAAAGCTCTGTCAGCAAGTAGCCAAACTCACCATGATAACCAGCTTATCGTCATATCTTAGTTACATAACTGATGGCACCCGGACAACGCTAGCAGCAAAGCCACACATTCACTCTAGCTGTGGTCAGAACCTCAGTTTAGGGGTCAAATGAGTACAATCGGAACAATAATGAAGAACTTAACTCATCTAAAATTACTGTTTTGCTACTAATTTTACATTGCATGATCATTTATGTAATTATACAATACAAGAATTAATTATTAATAGCTAAATGCATAATGAATTACACCTACATCCTATTCATATTCCATATCTAGGTTGTTTTTGCTTTGGTTTATACCAAAACAAGCTTGTATGTTCAACAGCACCCTTTCATCAGTTCTAATCAGAATATCTCCCCGTGCTCCCCAGAGTCACCTTTCATACTCATAAAAGATTTATTTTCTTCAGATTCAGTTTTGATTTTTAAGTGTTTTGTTTCAATGAACTACAAATGAGAAATGCTTAAATAACATCTAAGAAAAGGAGAACTTGAAAGTTTTGTCAATTCTTCTTGGCAGATCTGCACCCAGATTATTCAGACTGGTTGGGTGATGCTTGTGGACAGCAATTTCCAAATAACGTCACAGATTCTTGGCAGGACTGATAACCTTTTTGTTGTTCAGCTGTAGCTTTCTTGTAGATTTTGATGTATCTGCCTGTATTTGCTTCATTCATTTATCCTTCAATAGAAAAAGGACAGGAAAGGCATCCTCACAGCATCATTCTTCCACACCCATACTTCCCTGCTGGGGTGGCATTTGTTGAGATGGCCAGGGTTTAGATTGTGCCACACACAGAATTTTATATTTTGACCAAAAAGCTAAACTTTTGTATGGAGAACTCGTTGAGATTATTGACTAGGGCACTTTCAGTCTCCGTAGGACTTTCAAAGTAATTCTTGGCCTTCTGTGGCTTCCTTCCTCATTAGAGCAATATCTTTCATCTGTTTAAGCCAGGAGTTTCCACAGCACAGGGGCTGTATACGAGTGCTTTCACACCTTCCTTGTCTGGCCTGGACTTTTCAGTTTGTTCCAAAACAAAATAACAAATACATAGCTTAGAAGTTATTGAAATTATTGAATGAATCTGTTGAATCTTTTCCATTTTAATCATCATCGGTGACTAAAGAAATCACTGAAAATACTTGTACGCACAACTGACAAGCTCAAGGCATGAATCTCTGATTTCACACAACACTGTTACTCTGGACACCCTCCTATATTCTCCCTTGCATTAATGTCCCTGCAGCATCTAAATATGACCTCTATTTGCAATCTATCCCTATCTTTCCACATTTGGCCAATCACTCTGACTCTGGTTCTAATGAGGAGCTAAAACCTCCAGCCCCATGGAGAGATTAAGAACTGCAGGGACTCTACTGGAAAAGTGCAAGCTTTTCAACTGGCTATTCAACTGGGTAATTCTATATCAGTCAAATAACTTTATGCAACTCAAGTGAAACAGCTGTGTGGGTCACCTGAGTGGAAAAAAAGACATCACAGTCATTTATTTCACTTAGATACAGTGAGAATTAAACCTTACAGACTGACGAAACCTTTGCTTATGGCCAAGGCTCAACATTAAGGATGACCCAGAGGTTGGGACCAGCTGACTAATGTGTTAGATTACACTGGGTAACAAATTTTCACTGCAACTTTTGATGTTTCTTAGTCAAGTTTTGCACGCTGATTCAGAAAACTGCATCAGCTTTTTTTTTTTTTTTTGGTTCTGGAGATAAATTGTATGTATAGTTTTCATTATAAGGTTGTTATAATAAAACTATTATTTTCATATTAGTTGCACCGATGCATCTCATGCTCAATGCGTGAGAGTTGGCACCCCTGTTATCTACATGCACGACAAACAAAAAACATATTCATATGCAAAAAGTTATAAGTATAACAAAAGAGCATGTCAGCCGAGTCACCAAGTTTAGTTTTTTCTAAAAATGATGTTTCTAAACCCTTGAAGCTACAAGAAAATACACTGCCCTCCATAAATATTGGCTTAAGATGTGCTCTTTAGCTTCTAATAAATTCAGTTTTGTTCTAAATAATATAGGACCACAATGAAAAAAAAAGGAAAATCAAACTTTTAATTCAAGTGCATTTATTCAGTGGGAAAAAAATCCCACATTAAGAAATAATTTTTTTACATTAAATCATGCGTGCCACAATTATTAGCACCCCTGATGTCAATACTTTGTACAACCCCCTTTTGCCAACAAAACAGCACCTAATCTTC
>JBBIGB010000018.1:11405330-11421514 GCA_037577075.1 Alestopetersius hilgendorfi | reverse complement strand
TTGAGATTGTTGATATTTTTCCACAATTTTGGTTCTCAAGTCCTCACACAGTTCTCTTTTCCTCTTTCTGTTGTCCATGTTTAATGTGGCACACACAGAGACACAATACAAAGACTAAGTGAACTTCTTTCCTTTTTATCTGTTTTCAGGTGTGATTTTTATATTGCCCACACCTGATAAAGAATGAGATATAAATATGGGGTGTTCTGGTTTTAATGGTAAACATTTCTGGCATCATCTCTGTCAGAGAAAAGGACCTTCTAGTCTAGTGTTCTATACTGATTTCACAGAGACCTGTTGTGTGTTCAGTGAATATGTAACAGGAATGTCATGACGTACAGGCAGTGCTGAGTTTGGACATGTCACTCAGTGATATCAGCTGTAGGTTAAGTAAGAAAGTAGGTGTCAAAGTGAGCAAGCATGGAAAGTTTGGAGTGTGAGAATGGTCTGTGTGCCCTTCAGTCAGAAGTGACAAAGAGAAATGATGCAAAGATATAAGAAGAAAACAAAAAAAGAGGAAAAGAAGAGAAAATAAAACATGAGAAAACTTGAGAAAAGAAAATAGAGGTGAAAACACGAGAATAAAAGAGAAAACATGATGAAAGAACAGAAGAGAAAACATGAGAAGAGAAGAGCAGAGCAGAGAAAATAAGAGAAGAAGAAGAAACAGGAAAATGAGAGAAAAGATGAGAAGGAGTCAGAAGAAACAAGAGGTGGAGAAGAAAAGGCAAGAAGAGAGGGGAGGGGCTAACAAGACAAGAGGAGAAATAACAAATAGATCAGATAAGAAGAAATAAGATGAGATGAAAAGAGAAGATGATTAGCAAGAAAACACCAGATGATATGGGAGGAAACAAGATTAGTAATGAAAAGATGTTAGGCAAGAAATTTCAGAAAAAATAACAGATGAAAGAGGTGAGGAGAGAAATTACAGGAGACCAGATGAAGAGAGAAGATTGACACAAGGTGGAAATAGGAATCTGCCAGGGGACAGCCAGTGGCTTCATTCCACTTCTATAAATTGCTGCTGATAGGTCACTTGGTGCTTTAGCACATAGTGTAACTTGTTTCCCCCGCTGGCCCCCGTCTCTGCTCTAATCACATGAAGGAGACCTGGAGGATTGTGCCCTTTTGCTATGCTGAATATTCTCAGGCTCCAAGGCTCCCATGCCATCTGAAGCCGCCTTGTGTCTTCCACCCTCGAGGTTCATTTCTGTAAAGGGACAACTCAGAATATGTACCCTTAAATTCAAACAACTACATACCTTCTGCTAATTTGATCCTCTTTACATTTCCGGAATTCAGCAGATGCTTTTATCCAAAGCGACTTCCAATTCCTAACTACAGGAGACAGTCTCCCTGGAGTACCTTGGGGTTAAGGGTCTTGCTCAGGGACCCAGTGGTGGTATGCTGAGAGTAGGATTCAAACCCAGAGGCAAGTATCCCTCCCAATAGGCCACAGTTTAGACATTACAGTACATTTAGACATTAAAACTGACCTTGATTGGGCCAAACAACAAAACAGAACACACAGATGTGGGACAGTGTACTTCACAGAGGCAGGACTGGGGGGACCATTATTCAGTTTTCAATGTCCATGTAATCATGTTTCGAAATGTAAATGAAAACACACATTGATTAATTAAATCACTTAATCTCTCTTTACAATACACTATATTACGCTGTATAACATAGTTGACAAAGCTCACTTGTGGCAGCACTATTGAAGATAAATGCAGAGTAATTTACACACATGTGCACGGAAGGGGCTTCATTTAAGTAAAAAAATCACTTTCCAGTGAAGTTTCCCCTTTATCTTAAATACCTGTATCTCTTTATACATCACAATGGCTTCACTGTCTTCTGATAAATAAGAATTGGACAAAGTATATTGTTTTGGAGAAGTCCGAATGTGATTTCAAGGATGACCTCCTGCTGAGATTTAGGGTTCAACTTCATAGATTTTTTTTTATATTCAACTTCAAGTTCAGTTACATTTAACAGATATTTAGTTTAATGTAAGCAAGAGACAAGCTGAGCATCTCCAACCATCTACAGTGGACCATCCAAATAAAGTGCTAGCAAAACCACAGAAACACCTCACACTACCCTATAAACTGTACAGAATTATTTCACATTGTTCAACCTAATTTGCTCAGTCTGTATTATGAAAAAATGACTAAGTCAATATTGCAGGTTCTATACAGAACTGCAAATGTAAGTCAATGTACAAAAAAGGAGTGGATTTGTAATTTTTCACAGCTATTCTGGGGTTGAGAGAAAAAGTCAGTGGTCAAGCTTGATTCCAAAATCTGTTCATTCCACTGTCTCCATGCACATGCTCCCACATGCAGAGTCCATGTGATGGTTCATAATGAGAGAGAATTACAGGAAATTCATGTGCAAAGGGGGCTGTGTGTGTGAACGGATGCTACTGGACTGACCACTGAAGCAAAAAATACTAAACTGTACTTTGTATTTTTTGCAGCTTTTAACTGTATTAACTTTATTATTCACACTAAATATCTGTACTCTAGTTACACTTCCAAAAATCTTCTTCTTTTGCATACACCACACACAACACCACACACAAAGACAACTTAGAATGTATTTGTTCAAACAGATATGCACTTACCTTTATATGTTTCTCACATTTTCTCATTCCAAGCAACTTAGATAGATGTAAGCAGCATAATAGGCTCACTTTTTATTGGACATATACTGATGTAGTGTGCTTGAGTAAATGTAAATACTTCTTGACTTTCACTCATACTTTGGCTCAATGCTTCCACTTTTAATTGGACAACATTTAACATGTGTCTCATTCTGTGGCCCCTTCGTGCCGGCTGGGATCATTTCTACAGAATGATGTGGTGTTCAGAGGAAGATGAGAGCCCAAAACCCTGTGATTCCCTCCCTGAAAGTGAAGCAATAACCCTCCATTACTTAGCTTAAAGCAGAGAAACAATGAGAGTGAAGGTTTAAATTTGATTACTGAATTCAGCAGCAGGATGTGAGCAGGAAAATGAGGGAAAACAAAGCAGACTGATGCCACTGACCTGAAACTGCCATTTTAGTGCATGATTTGGACGATTTACAGTTCTGTAGTGCAACACAGCAAATCTGCAGCTGCTTGGTCAATAAAGATTACAGGAGAGTAGTAGACTAATCTCTCAAGGAACAAATTGTTAATTCAAAAAAATAAAGACTCAAGGACTCATGAAGCAGAAATAGTCAAAACAACAGGTCAAAACACACCTCAAGTTCGAGTGCTTTACAGAAATTAAAGCATCAACATTCAGTTAAGTTCATTTAGTGCCACTGTTCTCCATTTAGGACTGTTTTGATACAACATGACAGGGCTCAAAAATGAGCAGCAGTGGCACAATCTGTGTTCTATCGTCAACTAAACAGAATAAAACACAACAATGGAATTAGGGACTAAACGCATTGGATTGATTTGGTATTCGCTTCGGAATGGTTAATACTCAGAGCTGAAAGGAGGCACTTAAGAAGGCTTGTGATTCTAGCATGGCTGGACGATTTAAGGAAAATATTTCATTTCAGTTTTTTTCCAGCTAATATTGCAATTTAAAAAGTCCAGACTGGCTATTTTGGCCCAAAGGAACAGAAAATCCTATTTTTTCCTAGTGTGCCAGAGTGTCAGGTAGTATTTGGGCACATGGCTGTTTGGATATATCTGCTTGATCTACAAGCTATTAACACATTCCATGTTATTTCCCTTTTACAATTATTTTATAACCGATCAACTATTAGAGCAATCAAAGCAATAATACATAATTACAGTTCTCGTGATCCGGAAGCTGAGACTGTTATTTCTCGTGGACTAGTGGTTAGGGAGTTGCCCTTGCAATCAGGAGGTTGTGTTTTCAAATCCCTGGACTGCCAGTGGCACCACTGAGGTAGCAGGGCCCCATCCCCACACACTGCTCCCCGGCTGCCCACTGATTCACTTGGTGAATGGGTTAAATGCAAAGACCAGTTTCGTACCGTTCAGACTGTGTGCTGTTGTGTGTTCACGTAAGAAAAATTGACACTTTATTCATCTGCATTTAAGCCTTTCACCCGAGTGACACAGCGGACAGCCAGGAACAGAAAGCCTGGGAAACAACGTGTGGGGACGGCACCGTGCTTATGGGGAACTCAACGGTGCCACTGTCAGTCCTGTAATGCGAACCCACAACTTTTCGATCGCAATTCCTCAACCAACAGGCCAGCAGTTGCCAGAGAGTGAGAGCGCAGGACGAGGCCAGTCACTCCTGCACATGTTGGCTGAAGATCCAGCAGTGGAGGTGAATGGGATTCCAGTGGTGGGACTGCAGTGCCAGATGCACTAGACCCAGCCTGCGTCTATAAAAGTGGCGGACTGCTGTTAAAACCCTGATTAGACACTCGAGCAGCTGCTCTGGGAACGCGATCTGCATTTGTTCTTTCTCTGAGAGCCTTCAGAAGTTTGGCAGGAGCTCTAGTATGCTCTGGGTTCTGGGAGCTGCGGGAGAATAGGAAGCTCCAGCTTCCACATGACACATACTGCATTCACCAAGTGTGTGTGTCATCAGAAAACGAATAATTAAAAAAAACACACAAACCCACCTCATCCTCGTGCTCGTTCTTAAAACACAGGCACGCGGCCCGTTTCTTGAAGCCTTCTCCGTCATACGTCCTGGTCTGGTTTGGCTTAAATTTCATCATGTATTCCAGATTCAAAGAGTCTCCACAGAGGAGAGGAATACAAGATTATCCACACCTGGAATGTGTGGGTTTCCACACACACACACACACGCTGCTCCTCGGACAGACGGGAGAAAGTCGCCCCCCAGGACTCCTGTTTTATTCTGAAGCAGAATTGTCAAGCTGGAGCTGGTTCCCCTCTCTCTGTTCCTCCATGGCTTGCTCCGGCTCTCAGCGCGGGGAAAGAGACCAGACAGAGCCGCCCGGGACACCAACAGCCGAGTGAGGAGAAACCACTGAGCACCGTTTCCTTCTGTCCCCAGTCTGTACCTCCAGCTCACGGACGCGTTGTCTGTACGTGTCTTCTCTCTTACACACACAAACTGTCTGTCCGTCCTTCTTTTCTTTCTCACACACACTCTTTTTCTCTCTGTCTGTCCCTGCCTCTGTTTCTCTCACTCGCGCACACACACACATACAGGGCCTGAAGCGCTCCCCGCAGTGAGAGAGACCACGCGGACACCCTGACCAGTTCAGCAGCGCAGATATGGCGCCACCCAGCGGCCAGCCAGAGTAACAGCCACTATTTTTGTAATAAGTTTTAGTATTTTTTCTCACCGACCGTTTATTGACCACTTGCACTAGTGTATTATATTATACTGTATTATGTAAACAAATTACTTTGATACATTACCTTAATATAAAATATCGTTATTAATCGATTATTTATTCTTTTTCAATAAACATTGCAAATGATCTTAAAGAATGTTTATTCATTATTTCCTCCATAACTGGCAGTTTATTTTTTGACCTTTCGTGTTTGACTTAATAAAAAAAGCAGTTAAAACCAATACTTGCAATATATCATATTGTGTATACAGTAAATGTCATTTTGACACATTATCTTCCCTGTAATTGTTTACTTTAAATGTTTATACTAAATATTTGTAATAATGGATTATTGGACATTTATTCATTCACTTATTCTTTACTTCCATCACCTCAGATTTATGTGCTTTCGTGTTTTTTCGTCTTCATTTGAAATGCCTCCAAATACATATAACAGGATATCATTTAGTTAAATTTGAATTACTTCATCACACATTCACTGAATGCATTTGAAGGCTGTATTTTGTATTTTTCCCACATTATATGAAGGCAATCTGGAAAACAGACCAAGAAAATGCTTGAAATTAAAGCACAATTTGATTCGGATTTGTCTAAATTTTGGCATAATTAAATGGCGCAGATGTAAACACAAGTTAGAATAGTTCAGAGGTATGAATAGGAATCAGACATCTGAAGAATTAAATGCTTCTAAGAGCTGCTTCTCAGCATTTTTTTTTTTTTACTTTTGGAAAGGTCTGGTCTGTAACATTTTTTAAAATCCATTCCAGGCAGAGATGCATGGCAAAACAGCCTCAGACAACAAACAGCAGGAGCACCACCTTTCAAATTTCTGAACTAGAGCAGACAGAAGCTGCATGTACAAATGTGTTTTTTGGCAGTTCTCTAAGTTGCTCAGCACTTTAGGACTCTTATTCAAGTTGGCTTTGAAGCAATTATTACATTAAATAGTACCTCTCTATGGGTTTGGTGATGCATCCCAATAGCTGTTAGTGTCCAGGTCCTCTCCATTAAAATCAGAAAACTGGAAACCATGACAGCTCACTAATCAGCACCTGTAAATGATCACCTTACCATCATTTTACATAATTCCCTTAATGTAACAGCAGAACAAGAAATAGCTAAAAAAAAAAAGCAACTCAACTCCAAGGAGGTTGAAAAAGATCACAAGTCTTATTAATCAACAGATTTTATTTACAGAAAGAACAAAAGTATGTGGACTGTTTCATGTCATTCAGAAAGCAGGAAATCATTCTCCCCTTTAGAAAGAAGGAATTTACATACAGTGAATCGAGACATGTCAAACCAAAGACCAATCATGGAAATGGAGAAAGCATTCATTGATCGTAGTCTGCTCCTGCACACCTCACCCCCACCCCCGTGCCCCCTCAAGAAAGACCTCACTGTCTGCACACCACCAGTACCAACTCAACCTACGGTTTGCAAAATAAAGGCTAATGGGAAGAAACAGGCAAATGAATCTCGATGCACCAGACTGTGACAGACGCAGGAGAAAGCGCACACCAATGATGGAGCTTAGAGAGTGCAATTAGTACAGCGATGGCAAGAAAGATAAAAAATAAAAATACTAACACCGAATACGATAACATAATTGTTAAACTAAAACTCATGGTACGATTTTGCTTCTTGTATGCGGCCAAAACAGAAAGAAAAAGAACGAGAGAGAGTGTGAGAGAGAAAGAGAGAGAGTGTAAAAGCCTATGTTAGAGTCAACACGATCAGCGTTCACAACAGTTAACATTATGATGGAAGGCTAATTTATTGTTAATTTAGTCTAACCCTTGCCAAAGTCAACAAATTTTGCATCATTTGTTATGTGGCAATTATTTTTGTTTTTTTTTAAAATAAGCAACGCAATGTGTTTTTTTTTCCTTCTAGGCGTTCTAAAAAGAGGAGGAGTTTGTAGTTTACCAGAAAGGGTGTGACTAATTAGGGGCTAATCAGCTGCTTCTCAGACAAGCAGCATAATGGCAAGAACAAAACAAAACAGAGGTTAAAAGAAAAAAAAAAATGTAAAAGTTTATCCGCCACCCCCCTCCCACCCTAACCATTGTATGAAGGGACAAGTGAATGACAGCCAGTTTTTCTTCATCTTTTTCTTTGAAACTACACTCTTTACAGCAGAGGTCTCCTACAGCCTCCCAGATCAATGGAAAAAGAAAGCCACGTGAGTAGATCTAAATCCTCTGCCCATGCATCTTAACAGTTGTGAATCAGGACAAAGACGTTTTTTTTTTCTGCTAATGTGCCTTTAAATCACAAATTGTATGCAATTGTCATTATTTTTTTCTTTTCTTTAATATATTCTTTGACAGTTGTTTATTATAACATTTGTTTCCCTAAGACGGTGTCCTTTAAATGCAAATGAATAGGTCTTGGCAGAACATGAGGAGTTGTGTTCACACATGACTTCCACTTTTTATTTTTCCTCTTTTCCCCCCTCCTTTTTCTAGATTTCAAATATTGTTCCCAGCGTAAAGCCTGGTCCATGTCCGGGCTGAAACAGACAGAAACAGCAGAAGCATTAACACACCTTACACTCAGACATCGACTGGATTTAATACAGGAGCAGAACACATTTCTCTGTGTAACAGGATGAGCTGTTGGAAAGATGACCCCAATGAGGGACTCGTACTTCAAAGACTCAAAGACATCTTTTTGAAAACCTCAGCGCTGAGCCGAGCTAAATCATCTAAGGCTCTGGAAATCAACAGGACTAAATCACAGAAAAATGAATTACTGGAGTGTGGGCTTCTTTCGTTACGAATCAGCATGACTAACTGCAAAAAAATCTGAGCCTTTATTCTTAAAACCTTTGACTCAAAATATGCTTCCTCCAAAATGCCTGCAAGAAAGCAAAAAAATATGTTCCTTTGACTAAGCTCTAAAACTCTAGTATAAGGAACTCTTACAAGCAATACAGAGCTCATTAATGCAACATGGTACAGACACATGGCCCCCATTCTATGAAAGGGCAAAAAATTACAAAAGCTATTTCATTGTATAATGAAGTCAAACATGAAGTCAAACATGAAATACACTGAAAATAGGACTGTTATTATTTAAATGTGTTAAAAATGAGAAACATTTTCACATTTCCGCATGTGTACACTGAGTCAGAGTGACTTCACAGCAGGTTCGTGATATGCAATATACACTTGGTTTATGCATAGATCCACTGTCCATTTAAAAACAAGAGTTCTGCAACACAACTCCATAGGATACACAAGGTTGCTCTGATGGATTTGATGACACTATATTGAAGCAGTCCCTCTTACTCAAAAGGGGGAAAAAAATATCGCCCATGAATAGACAGCAATGACAAACTGTAAACTGAAGAGTAGTGCTTTTGTTTGCATCACTGAAAGAAAGCAAACACAAAATGGCAAAACATCATGAATGCACAATCAGACAAGTGACAAATTAAAGGAAAAACCGTCTTAGTACGGTGCTGGGCAGCCACAGGCTGCCAGAATAGCTTCACTGTGCTAAGCCATAAATCTCTGGAGACATAAGAGAGACAACAGAACATTCTTCCAAAAGATAGTCCCTCACTTAGTGTTTTAATTGCTGTGGTGGACAGCGCTCTCTCACATGTCAGTCCCAGGTGATGTGACCCTTTCAAATAAAGGCACATGTGGACCCAAACCATGCCAGCAAAATGCCCCAAAAGCATGACAATGCCATTTACACCATCACTGTAGGTGTCAAGCATTTAGACCGGTTCTGTTCTTTTGGTACAAAAAACACACATGCACTCACGCACTTGTGGTGAATATGATGAGGTATATGAACTATCTGACATCCCTTTTCTGCATTTCTGTAGACCAATAATACTGGAGTGTATGTCCTGCAGGCCTGATATATTCCTTTGGAGCTGATAATGGACCATTTTGCCAAAAGTCCTACAGTGGCACTCTCAGGTACCTCAGGAATAGGTTCTCCTGTTTATCCCTGACATATCCTCACAGTCACTGAAAGGGCACCTTTGACCACCATTTCATTCCCATAGATCTAAACATAGACGTCAGTTCGACCAGTGTTCCTACTAAAACACCATCTAGTTTGGTCATTTTTGGAACTGAAGCTTCTGATATCTGAGGACCAAAAAAACATCCTTTCAAAGCTGCTGTCTTTTCATCTGGCCATCTTCATCCAAAATTAAATGTCAACTAGGCTTGCTCAGCATTTCCCCCATGCCACAGAGAATCTAAATTACTTAAATGCAGTACAGCTACACTCATTAAACCTCAACCATTATTCATAAATTTCTTTAATTTGTCAGCTGTTTGAAAGTCTCCGTTTACAAATATGATGTAAAATTTACACAAAAAAAGTCAAGTCTGAGTTTTACTAAGAATGTAAAAATCCAGTATTCAAGGTAGACAACAAAACCCATCTGTAACTCATTTGATTACTGAAATATTTGATAGTGACAGTCCAACACAACAGAAGTGTACTTTTAAACAAAGAGGGAAAAATGTGTCATATTACCAGAAATCTACTACAAATCTACTGCTCATATTAAAAGACACGTGGGTTAATGACATTTTCCATTTTTCAGTAAGAGATTGCTCATGTCATTACTATCCATTGTCAGAAACTATTTCTTAGAATGATGTTCCTATGGTTAATCACCCACCTGTTTCTATGGCTTGAGCTTCGTTGGTCTTCCACTGCTCTGCAACATCATTTGCTAGAGGATCATCTGGGTTGGGAGCACTTAGTAATGCCTGGATTGATAGCAGGACTGTGCGGATCTGCAAGGTTGGGGACCACTTATTTGTAAAATGTATTATGTGAGGGAGAAGGGGGGTGGGGGAGGGAGAGGGGATGAGTGTAGATGACAAGGAGAAAAGTAGCAGCCAGCTGTATTTTCACAACAGTAAAGGCAGGCATATTGCAAATATACGAGGAAAAAACTCTCCATGAGGTCAAAAGTATTGTCCAAGAGGCATTTTTCTCTTATAGATTATTATAACATATTATAAAGGCAAAATTCCCTAAATTCAAACACAGTGAGTCTTGGACTCACCAAGCTCTCTCAGTGAAAATGCAATTTTTTATGTTTTCTCATCAACAGTACAGAGGGACAGCCAGGTTTTCATCCAAGCTGTGCCATGGACTGGCTATTACAACAAGAAAAAGATGCTGACCACATTAGGAACCACTTATGACTAAGGAAGCCAAAGTAAATAAAAAAGTCTGAAAGCTCCTACAAAAAAAGCCATTTCATACAACAGCCGTAAACAAAAAAGGATGTTTTTGGTGCCTGAATTTTTGACCACCTAAATGCTCCACAAAGCAAACACAAACTATCAAAAATGCTTTGGGATTGGTACACAAAAGTTAGTTGCTAAGCACAGAACAGTTGCTAGCATTTCAGTACACAGAACGCATATTTGGCCAATTTATACAATCTAGACCTGGCAGCTCATTTACACTGCGGTTAAGGCACGTCCATCAGAGCCGCTTCAGGTACTAAGGGTCACAGAAGTTCTGCTGCAATATAAATGTGGCCACACTGCAGTGACTGACTATTAAGAGCAGTAACATATCCTGAAGCATTCAGAAGAGCTCTACATTAGACAAAAAAAAGAGGAAAAAGAGTCGAGTCTAAAAATTAGGCTTATAGATTTATGTATGTTTATGGTCACTGGTTCTGGGACTTACCTTTCAAAATGTCTAGACATATTCTTCCCAGCTTGTCTACGTTGGGGTGATATATTTTGGTCATGAAGCGTACTTTAGGAGCTGCCATGGGGTATTCTTCAGGAAGAAAGAGTTCAAGTTTAAAAGTCCCTCCCTCAAAGGGGGAGTCCTGAGGTCCAGCGATGACCACATGAAAGTAGCGAGCGTTCCCCTCATCTGGCTCTGCTTTTATGCCTGGCACTGGCTCTGCCAACAAACGCTGAGTTTCCTACACAAACACAAACATTAAAGGGAACAAAGACAACAGGTTAAAAGAGGAAGTAGCTGAGCCCATGATACTGTGCACTAATTAGTAATGGCACAGGCTAACATAAGCAGAGGGCATGCTTGTTATATATTACAGCTTACCAATGGAAAGGGTCAGATATGGGTTTCATATATACAGTTCAAGTGTAATGAACTGACATTTATTATTAAAATAATTACCTGCTTCAGTGTAAGTCAGTACCTAAAGCTCATTGTGCTCCTTTCACAGATTGTTTCTCCATCTGTTGCCCTTTTAGTACAGATCATGAAAAGTTGAAAGCAAAAACTGCCCTGTTCCTTGTTTAGCTTCACAGTGTATTGAGAAGACAGAAAATGGCCAGCAGGTATATACAAATTTGATCTAAAATTTACATAAATTAAATTCTGTATGCAGACTAGTCACCAAACACCCATTTTCAGCATTGCATTCTCAGTTCTGATTTAACCCTCATTTGCTTTCTGTTTGCAGTAAAAGAAAAAGGGCAAACAACTGATTCAGGAATTGGTTTAGAAAGTTTGTGCAGCATTGGCACAAATATCTATAAAAAAAAAACCAGCCACCCTCAATTACTACTCCATATGGAAAATAGTAAAATAGTTAAGCATTAGAGTCCTGATGTGAATTATGGAGATTATACACCAAAAGCAAAACCACACTTGCATGTATTCTACTTTGCATTAAAGAGACATGGCTATTATAGATAATACTTTGGTATTGTATGAGGGACATAAAAAAATATGAGGGTCTTTTTTTTTTTTTTAAATGTCCCTCATACTTATCACACTGACTGGCTGTTCTCATTATCTCTAATATGAGAACTGTGCTTATGGATTTTGTAAAACATGTGAACATATGAATGAACACTCAAAAGCCCCAGGTACCAAACATCCTCTTCATGGCATGATCACCGTTTCAAGAGAAACTCAAGTGAATGCATCTGTTCCCTCTATTGAAACATAATTTGCAAAGAAACACACAAATTGTGTCACAGGAAGGGATGTGTGGTGTACTGGCATGCACTAGGTTACAGGACAGGATGCAATCTTCAATAAACAGGAAAAAACTAAAGTGCTAAAAAAAAAAATCCATATATGGCTAGCCATTCTACTTCTCTACTGAAAAGACTGACTACACTAAAACTACTGTAACAGAGGCTCCACATGAGTGTAATTTGCTGCCATATGAAGTAGTAAGCACTGCACTGCCTAAAATAAGCCCACAAGACAATCCCGTTACAAAACTCTTACATGAACAATGTCAGTTAGGGAAACCTCCAAGCTCTTCATGACTTAAAAAATCTGGTGTCACAAATAAAGCATGTAGATCCTTAATAACAAAATAATGTAAATTCGTTCATTTCAATTATTAAACCTGGACATTCCATGATGACAATGTCCAGTTTTTTTGTCTAATTTTTTTGTCTATGGATATAGTATAGTATATTCAGTATTGTTAAAACTGAAACCATGCTTCACATGTGCATTTGCTTAATACCCCCCACCAAACACAGAGGAGGAATAAAACATGAACATGAATTTCATTTCCCCTGCAGTTGTTTTGAAGAGTTGGGCAGCTTTTGTTTCCCTCTCGAAAGAACTTGGGACAGTGATTCACTGAACAGTGATGCAATTTTTCATATATTCCCATTCCTGATGCTTAATCATTATCAGAAAGCAGTAATGAGATGCAGAAAAAAACTGAAACCATGACCACAAGCTGCTTCTTCTTTTGCTTAAAGCTAACAAATGCATACACAAACCTATCGTGAAACAAACAGCCATTTTGCAATGGACAAAGATCTTTGGTTGAGGAAGACACTGGGCTTTTATCGCTTTCTTTTCTCAGACAGAAACAAGGTTGCTCTTAAACTCAATTTAGCTTTTTAAAATTGCTAGAGCACCTGCCTCATATCACACCCAAGTGGGTTTTGCTTCCTCAATGCTGTCTGCTATCAACGGAAAATTACGTGTCTTTATTTTAAAAGCAGCAACTCCCATTTTATCTACAGTTTTACAATTATCTTCTATACAGTCAAATGATGTTTAGTTTACATGTCAGTTCTGACCTGCAGCTGAGTTAAATATATATTGTCATGTACCTGTAAAAAATTCACACACTGGTCCACTCACTCACTTTTCAGATGTTCATACCATTTCCAAATATAAAACTACATTTGTTCATGTATAAATGCTGTAGAGCATTGGAGATAGTGCCCAGCAGTTATAAGATAGACAATAATACAAACAGTGCAAATTAGTCTCAGAATCAAAGTTTTCCACCATCACAAATAGCTTAAATCCACTTTTGAGATCAGTGATGAAAAGGGCGTTATAAATAAAATGTATTATTATTATTATTATTATTATACCTAATGTATTGCTTTTTGTGCACCTACAGCAGAAACAGGTCATTTGCAAAAAAAATCAATATCTATGGTGGTCAAGTACTGATCATATCCACAATATGCTCAAAAAGGTACAGAGTTATGTATTACAGTCATATTGCCCAGCCCTAGCTTACAGCCAACTTTAATGGGATGCAACACTAACAGCCTAAAGAACTGTATTACACAGTATAAATGTCAAGATTAATACCGTCACTGTAAACATCAAGCACAATGAAAAATAATTATCTAGATTTGACATTGAAGCCCTCAACTGAAGGTCCATCTCTCCAGTCTAAACTGCTGTGTGTTTTAGTCCCCTATTATTACATAAATGGAGGTGAATTACATTCTTCCATGAACAAGGTAACTGGACTAAAAAAAAACCTGGCTGTCATCATAGTTTTGCCCAGTTCTAAACAAAAGTCAAATCAAAAGTGCACAAACCCCACACAGACTTTACTTAGCCACCTAGGTATATTCACAACCGCCAGTGCATGCGGTGAATCATTTTCAAATTTATTATTCTATTTTTAATCAGTCTGAGAGAATGACATCCGCAATCAGTTAACTACTTGTTCTCTTGCTCCACCCCTGCTGTACCTGTTCATTTTGCTACTGTGAAGAGAATCTATTGATAACCAGAGGGAGAGAGGGAGAGAGAAAGGCAAGGCCTCCCATATTAAATTAGGAGAGTGAACATGCATGGACCCTCTCCTTATTTTGTAACTGTTCCTTGGTGGTATCTCAAATTCTTTGAAAGGAAGAATTCAATGCATGTAATGACCATCATGCAACATGCATTTAAGTTGCCCTGGCTGAATACAAGACTATTTTCTCTTTGGGCTATGGCTGTTACACTACCTTTAGCTAAGATTAAACTACTAAATGTCCTTGCTTTTACACAGCAAACCTTGTATTCACAAATATTTAAAGAGAACATGGCATGTATGATGAAGACTTGACTTGAAAACCAACACCCCAGGCCATTCCACTGGCTACCACCACAAGAATACTTCAGACCTGCAGTGGTTCTGAACCACATTTCTGGAGTTAAACACATGCCGTTTGTGTAAATACATGACGTGTTTGCTTCAAGGTCAAAGGAAGCAGAAAATTGTGCTTCAGGTATATCACCAAGACCAGCTAAAGCTAAGTTAGAGTACACATAAAAAGTTGATATATCTGTTTTCAGCAGCCCACAGGTGCAAGTCAGCCTACACTGCTCTACCTCCTATGATCCGTGGTCCCGCTACACCGAAGGAGATGGTAGCCATTATTAGGAGAGTGAGACAAAGTAACCTTCAGGGCCTCTGGAACCACACACCCACATGAGTAATGAGAGAGAGGATCTGATATCACCTGTGGAATGCATGAGTCTGGAGACGTGACACATCTGAGAGGTGCACAGCTTGATTAACCACTCTCCGATGTTCTGTTGTGTAACCTGCCCACAACAGGCTGAGCACCTCTGCATTCCTCTGCATCAACTGCTACACAATGACCCTTGGACAAATTAACTCGTTTATATAATGCTGGAGTTATTCTGAGACCTAAACTGCTTCAAAACCTGTTCATGAAATTTTCAACAAAGAGCAAAAACAGTTCAGTGAACAATGGCTATGTTTAAAAATAATGCTGTTAACTGCAGATGTACAGATGCAGAATGTGTTGTTGAGCTAAAATGGGGTGCTTCTGCCTGGTTACAACTTTAATCTCCTAAGAAATTGTAGTATTGAGAAACTGCATTGAGAAAACAATTGAGTAACTGCGCAAATCAGATAAAAAATCATACTGTTAGTGTGCATGCAAACTATAGGCGCATGATATGGGAATCATACTGGTGGTGGATGACTGATCCATATGATTGGCACAGTACTGACTATTATAGTCAATCAATTTTCGAATCCAATTTGTTTTTGCAGAACTTTTAAGCCATGCTGGCCTACTGTATTAAAATGTCTGCATTTCATTCTCTTGAACCCTCTATAAATACAGGTTACATTTCTCTGTAATGCAAATCCACATGGATTTAGTCCCAATTTCCCTCCACAGTGCACATCAGCAGAAATGGATAAAAGCATTTTGTGGGTGGAGAGTTCTTGCTGTTTTTTCCTAAATATCATTCAGAGAGGAAAATTCCTGAAATATTTCAGATAGTCCATGGACAAAACCATGCAGAGAAAACACAGACAAGAGAGGGGCTCCCAATCCCAGTCTCACGCTAAAGGGTTGCTCTCAGGCATGTGCTCCCAGTCCTCCCACGCCCCAACACACAACACTGATGCTCAGTGCACACACACACACACACAATATCTAGTTACCTCTGTCTCCAAAATAGGGGTTGGGGCGTGGGGTTAACTACCGTTAAATACACACCTATAATGATTCGTGCAAATCACCTCTTTATATATATATATATAATTTAAAATGACATGGCATGCTAGTAAAATATACATGAAATAATATTTTGTTAACCCAAAACCAAAATCTTTAAAATAT
>JBBIGB010000018.1:11349562-11360748 GCA_037577075.1 Alestopetersius hilgendorfi | reverse complement strand
AGAACAAATGAGAGGACAACCTGCCGGCAAAGAAAACAAGGGCCCATAATTAAACATGTGTGATCGAGCTTCTGTGATCACTGTCGTTATTTCACTTGGAATTTGGCACTGTATCGAGAAAAAAACCCTTAGGTCTTTAATCGGGAAAAATAAGTGGCAGATATGGGTCTACAACACCTGCAAGTTTGGACTCACCTGGTTAACAATATGCAAGAAATTTGGCTTTTGTAGGTTTAACCTAAAATGCCTAAGAAGTCAATACTTAGACAAACACAAATAGTAAAACTGATGCATATATATGAAATTATTTCTCAAACTAAAACATCCTTGTGAAGCTCTTTGAGAGAAGAGAGAGTGGCCAAAATGGCTTTACTGTGCCAAAGTAATTACTTTACAGTCCACTATCCAAGCTTAAATCTCTGGAACCATGTTAGGCTCAGCTGGTGATTTGGTCAATTTGGTTAAATTTCAGTGTAACTGTAGAAATAATTTCAGCATTGGGCCTCTAAAAGTTAAAGAGGTAAGTTTTTCAAAAAGAATATGTTTTTTTTTTTAATTATCCACATTCGAGTTAAACACCTTTCAAACAAATAATCAAACTTTCAGGCACATATTTTCCAGTTTTTTGGATTCACAGAATTTGCAAAACACACATCTTTTAGGCAAGAGCCAGAGGATTTTGCAAAAGTCTACTTAGATGGTTATGAATTCACTGTCTAATTTGTTCTTTTCATCTACACCCCATTCCATTTTTCTGATTTTTAAGGAGGATAAAGTCAACATTTAATAGGATTTAAATGTAGTACTAAGCTACTTTTTTTTTTTAAACAGATCTGTGTTTGTTTTCATGGCTTATATCTCACTGAGATTCCACTGAGATGTTCAGGTTGGTGTATCTTCAGATTAATGAAAAGTTCCACGGGTCCCATAAACGTGGTGAATCGGCAACGCCATAAATTGTAATGGCTCCAGGCCCCAAACCACAACAAAACTGAATCACAGAAATGTGCAAGAAATTTCCCCATAATTCAACAGCGAAACATACTTGTCAAGCCTGTTTAATTTCCCTGAGGACAAAACAATATTCTGGCACACACTGTCAAGCTGTGGTGCCATTCTAATCCATAACTCTATATTATTAAGTCCTTATGGCTGCCGTTTTGATTCATTTGTGTTAAATATATCAAAAAGTTCTTACTTACTTTTTACTCTTGTCGTTGATATGCCCCGTTTCAGCTCTATGAAAGCCAGTATTTAGAAGCATCAGTGTTTGGGTATAGCCGTATAATCGCTTCTTTTGGGAGTCGAGGCGGGACTGTGAGTGGATGGGGTCATGGGGAAAGGGGACAGTGGTTATTAATTAAGCTCTACTCTGAATGAAGGCTAATAGTCCTCCCCCAAGCCGTTCTCCCATAGTCTCCCATCAGAACTAAACTTTGGCTGACAGCTGCAGAGATACAGCAGCAGCATCACCTCCCTACTGCCGAGATATCAGCCCAGCCAGGCCTACTCCCAGACACATGCTTCATATACACTCATGTACAAACACATATGCTAGCACTTATGCATCTACTGTCATGACATACATGTGTATCATGTATGCGTCTCACTATCTCTCACTTCAAAATGCTTTAAAAATATGATTTTCTGGTTTATATTCTATGAGCAGCCTTATGGACCTCCTAGTTGCTAGCGTAAGGAAACTTAGATTGTAAAAAAGTAACATAAGAGAGTACCCCTAAATTTAAAAATTAATGTCACAATGCTGTATTCCAATACATTTTACATTCATACACGTAAAGAGTAGCTACATGTTTAAAATTGTGTCAAGAAATTAAAAAAAGGGCAAAAGTTAGAGAGTACATTTAAAATAAGAGCAATGATTTTGTTTTCATCTTTAGTATTAATAGCATTTAGCCTTTGTGTGGCTATGATCATGTTTTTAGTAATGTTATCCTTACCTGGCAACCCAAAGGAAAATAACATTAGTTATTTGTTACTGAATTACTGCTCTTTTCTAAACCTCATGTGCACTCCAATAGTTGGTCAGTGCAGAAGACTGATTAATGCTTTGCTAATAAGGTAAGGTAAAGTGTCCTGTTATAATCACACATGAACACACCACAGCACACAGTGTGAACAATGTGAAATTCCTTCTGTGCATTTAACCCATTCACCAAGTGAAGCAGGGGACTGCCCCCAGCAGCGCCCAGAGAGCAGTGTGTGGGGATGGTATCTCGCTCAATTATACCTTAGTGGTGCCACTAGCAGTTCTGCGATTTAATTTCCAGGAATTGCAATTATAGTTTGTCTAAGTGTTACACCTCTCTGTCTAAAATTTGTAATGTGTTTCAATTCCCAGATTTCCCTCAGAAGAGACATATGCAGTGGTGGGCCTGACCTCCCTGGATACCCATCCCAAACTGAGAGTGAGATTTGTTAGATACTCACTAGATTGTGTCACCATTTGGGGGGTGGTGTTGTGGGGTCACATTTGATTTGATTTAATTCAAAAGGCCTTTTGGTGGATAAGCTGCCAGGCAATTGCCCGCATACACCTTAAAATGAAAATGTCTGTGAACTTATGGCCTATCTTGTTTTTTGGATGTAAGTGGCTTGTAAGTAAACTGAGATGCACTGAGCTCAGGCATTAAATACTTGAAAAGGTCTTAATTTGTTATGAAATGAAAACAGATTAATCTCACTATCACTTTAACTGAACATTAGCATTCCTCCAGTTCTTTAGAGGGTGTTGGATGTCCTGACTGACTTGAGACCCCACCCCCTTGGTGTTGGGCTAATCTTGAGTCACATAAACATATTAATTTAAAGACACATTGTTTATGTGAGAAGAGATTTAGCCAAACCATGATTAGGGCTAGCATTTATATACTCGCAAACCAATCTGAAAAGAAACTTTTAATCATTTACTCGCTGTTGCTCCATCCAGAGTGGTTCTTTTTGAGTCAACACAGAGTTTTCTGAAATAAACAAAACCTTTGCCATTGGATATCTGCTGTTTGTGGAGCTCAGAGTGTGTATGTGTGGGGGGGGCATGGGACAGTGGGTGGCCTTGCGGGAAGGACACATCCATGGCTCTGCTAAAGGCTACTGTAATAGTGTTGTAATGCATTTCACCGCAAATGTGACCCAGTGAAAGAGGGGCGCCCTGTCTTTCTCACACGGCCTAGACCAGCTGTGATCAATCGCCCAATGTGGTGATGTGACCAATCAAGCTACCAAAAAGTCTCAAATCTCAAACATAAGCTGTTTCTTTGATAATTCACCCTAATTTTGTTAAACATTGACAGGATTTTTGAGGTACACAAAGGGACGGGACCAGTCTGCCAGTAATAAAATATTCTGAAGGTCACTGGGTTTGATGTTTGATCTCACATTAAATAAAAAATTGTAAAAGGCTGATGGCGAGATAAGGTGATCAAACAGCTCTTTAAACTGTGAAACCACTCGTCACTGTCCCCAAACATGAGCCGTCAAGGGCTGCGACAGAAATCTGCTAGAATGGACCATAACAAGGTCCATGACCTTGAACTTTCACAACTTTTATCTAAAAGAAGACTTGTTAGCACGCTGTGGTAGATAATGCAGCCAGGGCTCACAGGCCTTGCGAATCAGAAATGCTGAGATAGACCGTGCTCAAACAATTTAGACCATATTCTCAATTGCGGTGACTAAAGAATGACTAACAATGCAATCTGTGTTGGACGAGACTAATTTGATGGAAAAACAAATAAAGTGTTGCTTGCTATGAATGCTCAGTGTAGTCTAAAGAGCGATAAAGTGAAGCATGTTTACTTTTGCGTGACAGAAACCAGAGTCCTTTCATTTCTTAACAATGACTAAGTGAGCCAATTTAAGCAAGTCCACATAAACAAGTACAGTCATTCTGGACCAGAGCGCTACGATAACATGAAGAGCTTGTGAGATTGTGAGAAGCTCCAGTTACTCCAGCATCACTCTTTCCACACTCAGCTCATTAATAGTGTAAAACTAACTAATGACATAAATAGACCATGCTCAGTCATCGTCAAGCTGTAATTCTTTAGAAATTGGCTTTTTTGGCTAGAGAGGCTATAGACAGAATGTGGAATCAAACTAAACTGAGCTCATGAGTTTCATTCTCCTACACATTAGTTCAGTGGCTTAAAGCAGTTTTTTATATAGATAGAAGAAACCTAATAGGTACAAGAGTGAACTTAATTATTAATTACACAATTAAACTACTAAACAAGACATAGATGCTTAAAAAGCAGTTTATAAAATATCAATTGAAAACATCTGCTTTATTCTTCTCAAATAATTCTGTTACACACAGTAAACGCTACAATAACCAAAATAAATAATTTTACATGCATTTAAGCAATAAAATGACTCTGATAATAGATTGAAGCAGTGCTTATAAAAAGAGGCACATTACTGGTTTTGAACACCGACACAGTTTTTATAAAATGTGTCACAGATCTACACATTCAGACTATAATTTTGAGTTGTTTTAGGAAACAAAACCCAAAAGGTCTGCCCCTTAGTGCTGTATTCATGTTCCTTGTTCCTTGTACAGCCAGTGAAATAAAATTTCAGAAGCCAACAATAACCATAATAAAGTCCATAACATGATGGTAGGAGAAATGATGCAGCAGATTTGGTTCCTTTGCCAGATTTGAGAATCAGCTGAGGTTGATCAACAACAACACATTCAATGCTCGCCTTTTATTGCATAGCTTACAACAACAGGCTACAAAAAATCAACATGGAAAAAAAGATGCGTTACCTACTGCATGAGGAATGTGTAATTAACTGTGAACTATGAAGCTAATGATGAAAGATGAACAAATTTTACCTGATTGACTTACTAATGTTTCTTTCTAAAGCTATTTTTTTCTGTTTCTGAAGATCTAGGGCATTTGCTAAAATGGAAGCTTCCATGACCTCAATGTAAAGTCCATCACAGAGCAACAGACACTGATACCTCACAACTTCAACCTTATCATTGGGCTTACGCAATATCAGGGAGAAAGGATGATTAGTCAAAATGTAATGATTTGCAAAAATAACCTCTTCATATGTCCCAGCATGTGGGAAATGACCCATGGTTTGATACTGCAGTGGAGAGATTACTTCAACAGTTTCTCAAATGAACATCTTCACCTCTGAAGCACACGAGTGAGGCGAGGGCAGCTCTGGACTCATAAAGAACCAATGAAGTGTCATTGATAATGCTCCTGATAGTCCCCGTTCTCATAAGTGTACGATTCCTTTTCATCATCCTCCTGCATGGTCACTCCTCGTTTCTTTTTCCAGCCCTTCTTGCGACTGGCTGAGTTATCTGAGGTGGTTCCATACGACTTCTTCTTACTGGGGGCAAGGGCACTGTCACAGTTGGGCTCTGTCTCCAGTGCCAGCTCGTCCTCATCAATGATGCCACATTTGTCATCACTGGTGCTCTCTGGATCCGCCCAATCCTGCTTCTCACCGGACGCAAAGATGGCGTAAAAGATCACCCCGCAGTAATGCACCATGGAGGCAATCACGAAGACATGCTGCCACTCCAGCCGGGTCTGTAGGAAATGATGAAATAGCAGCTGAAGGTGTATAATATTTTACTTTGAAGGAACCAAATCATATTAAAAGGATCACATCATCAACAACTTCCAGTCCGTATAGTCCTCATACGGAAATGAGCTGCAAAAAAGTCATCATAGATGTGAAGTCACAACATAGATGTAAACACATTTATGTATATACAACCACTTTTTCAGCCTACAGTATCTTTGAGTTGACATGTTCCATGATATTCATTTGCCAGACGATTTTATCTAAAGTGACAATATGAGGAAACAATACGGTAGCTCTAAAAGCTTTATATAGGGAGTAAGAACATAGATAATGCATTAGGAGAGGAGATGCTCTCTGAATAGATGAGTCTTCAGGAGGTTATTGGAGCCACAATACATGGGGACAAAGAATAAATGCTGCGTTCCGATATTATACCCAATTACATGAATATTACATTCTAATGCTGACACATCTACATCCTTCACTGTAAACATTTGCATGTATAATCACACATTAGGATAAAGTGCAGAACCCACTTTATGTTTGGTCAGTGCTCCCACGATGAGAGGACACACCATGCCCGACAGCGTACCCACTCCATTTGAGATACCCATCAGGATACTGGCATAACGAGGAGCAATGTCCAGGTGATTCACATTAAAACCTGGGGGAGTATAAACAAGGACAGGAATGAACTGAAAGGTTCAGAGATTCAATGGATCTTTTGATTATTCACACCAGTCACACGTTATTCTAACCTGATATGGCAAAGCCGCTAAAGCCCACTGCCAGGACGAGAAATGAGATGGCTACTCCACGAGTGTGTGAGAATCCCACCACCAGCAGCAATGTGGCCTCCATTCCAAAACCTGAGAACCACATGTACAGGAAAAGTCCAGTTTCCAGTTTCTCTTACAGGTTTCATTCACATTTATTAGTTTGCTGAACAAACCTCCACAGTTCATGATCTTGCGCACGGTTGTGGTCGAGAGGATTTTATGGCTCCTCAG
This sequence comes from Alestopetersius hilgendorfi, assembly GCA_037577075.1. Taxonomy (NCBI): domain Eukaryota; kingdom Metazoa; phylum Chordata; class Actinopteri; order Characiformes; family Alestidae; genus Alestopetersius; species Alestopetersius hilgendorfi. The sequence goes on along the minus strand of JBBIGB010000018.1, from coordinate 11,354,164 downwards.
GAAGTCAGCCAGCTGGCCCCCAATCGGCACAATAATAGTCATCACCATGTGGGGCACAGCTGACAGGATGCCCACCTAAAAGACAACTTATATTAAAGCTTTTGAAAATTGCATCCACATTTCAGCTATGATCCATTTGATCTGTTGGCTGTTTTTGAAAATACACATTAAATACACATTAAATCATGATATTTGTTGCTTAAATGCAGGCTATTGAAAATGCTCAGCTAATGGTCCAGAATGCATGGTGGATGATGGGTTTAGAAAAGTGCAAACAAAAGCTCACTTTGCTGATGGGAAAACCAAAGACTTCTTCAAAGTAGGCAGGCTGGCTGATGAGCAAGAGGTAGAATGTCCAGCTGCGGCAAAAGTTGGCCACAATGATGGCATACACTGGCATGGAGGTGAAGAACTGTCGCCATGGAGTCTTGAATTTCTGTGAAGAATTGATACAGTTAACCTGGAGGACAATGTTCATCTTTTCAAAACCTCTAAAATGGACTTTTATTGCAATTAGAGGTCTGTTACCCATAACCAGGTCTGACACGGTGAGGCTATCAGGTTTTGGACAGGATTTATCTTTCACATACATTATTAGGCTTTGGTCAGAATTGGGAATACTTTGAAGAAGATTTCAAACACCTACACTTTTCTTTTCTCTCACTCTCCTTCTCTCCCACTCTCTCTCTCTTACAGTGGGTCATTGTTTCTAAAGCCCCTCCACAAGTGTGTTAAGCATTTCTGTGAGTAGAACCAGCAGTGAGAGGAATTTGGAAATTGAAAGCTGCACTGCATTACAAAGATTAATAATTCCACACTGCTAATTAACCCTATGAGTGCAATAATAATTTGATCCCCTGCTGAATTTGTAAGTTTGCTGACTTACCAAAAAATGAACCGTGTCTAATTTATGAGGAAATTTCATTTTCATGGAGAGAGACAGAATATCAACCAAAAATCAAGAAAAAAAGGTTTACATAAACATTTTAAATTGATTTGCAATTCACTGAGTGAAATATGTGTTTGATACCCAAGCAAAACATTACTTAGTTTACAGAAACTCTCAAAAACTTTAGGTTTCTTAGCTGCTGCTTGGCAACTCCAAGCTTCAGCTCCTCCCCAGATTTTCTATAGGACTGAGGTCTGGAGACTGGCTAGGCCACTCCAGGATCATAATATGCTGTATGTTTTGGGTCATTGTCATGCTGGAAGACCCATCCACAACCCACCTTCAGTGTTCTGGCTGAGGGAAGGAGGTTCTTGTCCAAGATTTTACGGCACATGGCCTTATCAATTGGTCCCTCAATGCAGTGAAGTCATCCTGTACCCTTAGAAGAAAAACATCCCCAAGCATATTGTTTACACCTCCATGCTTGACTGTGGGGACAGTGTTCTTCAGGTCATACTCAGCATTTTTCTTCATCCTAACAAGGCAGGTTGACCACAGCAATTTCTCCCAAGTCTTCTCTGAATCATTTAGATGTTCATTGGCAAACTTAAAATTACATGTGCCTTCTTGAGCAGGAGGACCTTGCGGGCACTGCAAGATTTCAGTCTATTAAGATGTAGCGTGCTACCAATGGTGTTTTTAGAGACTGTGGTCCCCACAAGCCCCTCCTGTGTAGTTCTGGGCTGAAACCTTACCTTTATCATGATCAGAGGCAAGATACTGCATGGAGCTCCAGACTGAGGGCAATTGATAGTCATTTTATATTTCTTTCATTTCCGAAGAATAACACCAACAGTTGTCACCTTCTCAACCAAGCTTCTTGCTGATGGTCTTGTAACACATTGCAGGTCTATAATCCTGTCCCTGACGTCCTTTGACAGCTCTTTGGCTCTTTTGGTCCACAGTGGTGGAAAGGTTAGAATGGAAGAAACTGATTCTGTGGACACGTGTGCTTTACACACATAAGTTAAGATCGGGAGGATCTATATTTGATAGATTGATTGTAATCTGTGTGCAACATGGACACACAGCCAGTCTGTGAGAGCCAGAAGTTTGTCTGAGTTGTAGAGGACCCAATACTTATTTCACTCAATGACATGTAAATCAATGTATAACTTTTATGTAACATGTTTTTTCTTGATTTTTGGTTGATATTCTGTCTCTCCCCATAAAAATGAAACTACCTCATGAATTAGAGACTGATGATTTTTTTGTAACTCATCAAACTTACAAACTCAGCTGTGCTCAAATAATTATTTCCCCCACTGTACTTGTAGCTAAAATACCAGTTTATTCCAGCAGGGCATTTTCGGTCAGTCAACTAACAAGAGCTAAGTAACACAGGGAAGCTCTGAAAAACCATTGATCATTGATAAGCCTGTTAGTGCATGCAAGCAGGTCCGGGTTCAGTTCAGGTTTGGGTTTCAGATCACCATTGACACTCAGGCCAGGTCAGGTCAGGTCTTAAAGTCGCAGATACACGTTGGATTTGGGCTTCAATTTCATACCCATGAATGCAATTATCTTGTGTGAGATGCAATAAAGGCTAGTTAACTTCATGTATTCTGTATTTTTAACTAGAACTGCTCTGAAATCAGAAACCCACATCCAGACACCTAATGAACAAGCCAAGTTTTAAAGTAAAAAAACCTCAAAGAGGGAACTTATATTTCTGTGGCTGATTCCAAGCAGTGAAGTTAAGACAGAAGTCTGTGCTTTATTAAAAATGGCCAATGTAGGTCAAGAGTGGGAGATCTTGGCACTGTACCTCTGTAGCGCTCATTAAGCTGGCCCCTTCTCCAATTGTGGTTTCTATGTAGGTCCTTTCCTCCTCGCTGATAGTTGGGTGCACAGCTGGACTTTCATAGGCAAGCAGGAGCCAGAAAGAATACCATATGATTCCAAAAACTCCTAAACAAACACAAGCATTACAAAAATTCAACCTAGATCTCTACTTTGGTGTTATCAATAAAACATAGTAATTGTTACAAATAATAAAGTTTTTATTTAAATATACAATATTATACAAAATAAAAAGATAAGCAGAATAGAACTTGGGCTTGGTTGCTGGCTTAAAAAATCATTTAGGTTTCATTCCAGAAGCCAACACTAAACCACAACAGTATAAGTGTCATTACTTTCACATTTTCTTATTCTTTTAACAAAGTGTGATATAGAATATGACTCTTTCCAAATTCCTTCTCAAAGCCTTAATGCGTGAGTGCATTATGAGTGTAATTTTGGTATCAAATTGATCAAATGTGAAAATACCCTAGTATAGCTCACAAAAGTATTTAATCATAATCAAGGCCATTTGGTTTAAAAAAGTGAACAAACTGTGTGATGCTGATGTGGGCTTTGCAGATGTGATCTCACCATAGATGTAGAAGACAGAGGGCCAGCCCACATACTGCACCAGCACTCCGGCCAGAGGCATGGCAATCACTGCACCCGCATAGGACCCTGCCAAGCAGAACACATGAGGGAGTAGTTAAGATTAGTATATCACAGAGAGAAAAAATTAATTAATATGAAGTGCAATTACAGCATGTCTCCCACGCAGTCGTTTTTAGGCCTCCAGTTGTTACAGGGATGCATGAAAAATTGCCAGCTGTCAGCATTACAGCCATTTAGCCTGTAGCCATTTTTTATTTTTATGAGGTTCTGCCAAAGTCCATTATTTCATCCAGACGTTGTAGAGAGGAAGCCATTAAAAAGGTGGTATATGGATGCTTTATCAGACATCGAAGGACTAATCCAGCATTTTTTTTTTCAACATTTTGTATCTACTGCACCTGTTGCATATGCTCAAATATCACAGACGATTTCCCTCTATTTAGTAAAACTGTTGAATCAAAACACTGGGCTGAAGAGAATTCTTTTAATATCTATTAAAGTTCTATTAAATTTGGTTATAAAAGCACTGAATCGAGTTGCACACTACACCTATTTTTCGACACATCAATAACTCTTTCCAGTAATTCTCTGCTGTTGCACAGCTATAGACAATGTGAGTTTAATGAATAGGTGTTTTTATAGATTTTTCTACATTCGCAAACACTTCAGTTTGGAGTGGGATGGTGTCTGCCGGAGTGCTTCTGGGCCAAGGGGAGTGTGCTACTTTGTATCAATGGTGGGGCGAAAGCTCCTTCACATGCAGAAGGTGAGTCTCTATTCAGAGGCGATGTCAAGAGCAGTTCGAAGAATGGGTTGTCATGGCACCATTTTATTGAGTAAGATGGATATTTTTAATGCATCTGTGTGTGAGGGTGCTGTAATGAGTAGACAGACATCTGCAAAACAAAACAGTGTCCCCCAGGCATTCAACTGCCTTTAATGCTGGACACTGACCATCTTTGCGCTGCTTAATGGCTACCTTAAAATCAGTCAAAGGGAATCATAGCTTTCAGCTCTGAAGCTCGAAAACACAGATCCTGAATGACTGATGGTGTTAATGTTAGTTCTTATAAAATCATTTTTACTCACCGCAGAAAGACGTTGTTGCCAACCGGCTTCTTTCCAGTGGAGGAGCCCATTTGCTCCACATGCCATGGCAAGCTGGATATGTGACACCCTGATCCACACACACACACACACACACACACACACACACACACACACACACACACACACACACACACACACACACACAC